>JANBXA010000651.1:7972500-8517500 GCA_030556225.1 Cricetiscus sungorus | reverse complement strand
AAGTTCATCACAGATGCCTGGAAATTGTGGCTGGATGCAGTCAATACTTGAAAAATGACAAGAATGGAGAACTGGAGGATTCTAATTGCTCATATTATGTAATGTTTTTACTGCTCTCTTTTAGGAAGACTCTGAAGTTTCTAAACTGAACTAAATTTTATCTGGATTCTTTATCAACAAGCAATATACACATGTGAACTCCCAGAGACAGTAGTGGCACACACAGGGTCAGCCAGATAGGGTGCTAGTACTAAAGGGGGAAGTGTACATAAGCCCCCATGCCTAAACCACAAGGTATCTCCAGTTGACAACCACTTACAAAATAAAACTTAGTTTCTGCAATGGAGTCTCACTGGTATACCAACAACACCTAAGGGAGGCTCTATGCCCATCAGTAGATAGCCAACACAAAATTAACTCAATGGTATTTGTAGAGTTGTTTTCCCTCATAATGCTTTGTCTTCTCCTGCTTCTCTATTTTGGTTCCAAATTTGGAATTTTTCCCCAGTGTCTATTTCTGTCTTGTCAAAAATCAAGGTTCCATTTGTGTGGAGACTTATGCCTTCCATTTGATTCCATCAATGAACATTTCTGTTTTTATGCCAATGACATACTCTGTTTTTCTAACTATAGTTCTGTAGTATAATTTGAGATAAGTGTAGTGATACCTAAAACGTATTCTAATAGTATTTTTAGCTATCTTAGGCATTGTGTGTGTGTGTGTGTGTGTGTGTGTGTGTGTGTGTGTGTTTGTGTGAAGTACTGTGTTTGAGTTTTGTTGGAAACTGTTTGAATCTGTATACTGACTTTGGTAGGATGGCCATTTTCACTGTATTAATCCTATTGATTGCTGAACATTTGATATATTTCCATCTTCTGGTATTTTCTTCAGTGACTTAAAGTTTAGATCATATAAGTCTTTCACTTGCTTGGTTAGAATTACCCTAAGATATTTTTATAATATTTGAGGATACTGTGAACAGTGTTGTTTCCCTGATTTCTTTCCCAGTTCATTTGTTTTCAGATTTTGGGAGAGTTAATTTTGTATGCTGATACTTTGCTCAAAGTGTTTTTCAGCTGTAGAAGTTTTCTGGTGAAGTTTTTAGGATCATTTATATACAATCATATCATCTGCATATAAAAGATAATTTGAATTCTTCCATTTCTATTTGCATCCCCTCGATATCTTTCAATTGTTTTATTGCTTGAGCTATGACTTCAAGTACTACATTAAATAGGTCTATGAGATTGGGCACCCTTGTCTTTTTCTTGATTTTAATGAAAATGCTTTGAGTTTCCATTTATATTGATGCTGGCTGTGGGCTTGCTGTAAATCGTCATTATTATGTTTAGGTATGTCCCTTGTATTCCTAGTCTCTCCAGGACTTTTACAATGAAGCGATGTAAAGTTTTGTCAAAGGCTTTTTCTGGATCTAATGAGATAGATGGTCATGTGGTTTCTGTCTTTCAATTTGTTTATATGATGGATTACATTTGTCTTTTACATATGCTAAAGCATCCTGATAACTCTTAATAAAGCCTACTTGATTATGTGAGTTATATTAATATGTTCTTAGATTTAGTTTGCAAGTATTTTATTGTTTTTCAGTGTTGTCAATGTCAAATAGACTAAAATAATTTCCATTTCTTCCAAAGTATCAACAAAAATTTCTTGAAAACAGACTTCTGTATTTCTTTAATGCATCCCAATTTGAGATATATATATATATATATATATATGTACATATATATATGTAGCCAAATCTTGCCTGGCCAAGGATAGGTTCTTTAAAAATTCCTTGTATTCTTTTATATAAAGAATGATGTTTAACAATTAGGATCTGGTTCAGAACCTGCTCATTGCTATGATGTTATTGCTCAGAGATTGTGGTAAAGGTTACAGCAAAATTTCTTTCTAAGCAGAATGAGGTTTAAATTGAGACATCCAATTATAATTTCATTTGAGGGGACCATTATTATTTTCATAAAGCTGCTTACAAATGTTATTGTTCTTAGAATTTACAGCCTTCTACTCATCCCTTAATTTTTTACAAAACTATGTGCCATTGGCCCCTCATCCTTGAGGTGATTGATGAAGTAAAAGGGAATTAGAGCAGTCTAGAACACAGCACACTATATGGCAGGACAGCATGCTTGATGGTGTTTTTCAAAATAAATTTTTAAGAAAGATGGAAAGAAAGCAGAGAATGAAATTGATTTTGGAGATTGCCATAATTTGGAAATTAGCATAAGAAATTTCATTTAAATACACATGCATTAAATAAATGACAATGCTCTTGTAATTTGTTATGATTCTATATTTATTAATAAAAGTATTATATTACCTCTTTGTATGACCAATCGAAATGGAATTCTCTAAGACCTTTACATTTCTGAGTGGCAAGGCCCTTTTAGCCTTATTTTCTTTGATGCCTACATAGATTCAACTCAGAGTTACAAAGCTCTGCTTTTTCTGATGTCTTTGATACATGTCAGGGATGCATCCTTGGCTGGTTTTAAATTATTTTCAGATGTATTTGTTTTCTTTTGTATGTATGTGTGCTTTGTCTACATGTATGTATGTGTACCACACATGTGTTGTTTGCAGAGATCACTAGGGTGTGGGCTTCCTGGACCAGGCTCTATGGAGTGTGAGCCATCATATGGGTGCTGATGCTCAGAAAGAATGTCTGATGCTCTTAACCTCTGCAGCAAGTCTGCCACTCCTCTTTGGGTATTATTGATTTCTTGTATGACCCTTTTGTTTTCCTGAAAAGAAAACTATAGTGTCCCACAATTTATAATCCAGCCTTCTGTCCTCAATATATGGTATTTCTTCACTGTATTTGTATAATTTATCAATATTCACAGGTTATTGTATATGACAGTTACAGTTTATTGGCCTGGTGAAAATTATTTACCTAGTGAAAATGAAAATTCAGAAGCAAATCTGTTGTGATTTCTCAATTTCCTTTGGTCTGTGAACCCGATTTTTTTCTGTAGTTTATGACTAGTAGTTATGATCAGGGCAACTGGAACACAAGGGGGCTTTAGTAGAGATGAAAGTGATTTCCTTTGTTCACACTTCAGCAAGTTTTATAATAATTTCAATTAAGATTCATTCATTTTAAACACAGAACACGAATCTTTTCTGGATTTACTACAAGGGCCAAAGGTTTTCAAATTCTTACCTGATTTCCCAAATGGAATTAGAGGTTTGAATCTGACTGTTAAGTTCTCCTTTAAGAATAATCACTCTTTAAATGAATTGGCATATGAACAGGGTGAAGACAGATGTGACACTTGGAACACATTCCTACACATTGGGTGAACAGTCATAATGAGTCTTTGTATTTCCACAGTGAGATAATTTTAATTGACAAATGGACTGCTATGGAAATGACTTTCAAACCTACCTCTCATTTATTCAAGGTTACAAGAATGGTCTGATTGCAAGTATAATTTATTGTGCCATCTCTGATACTATTTTATTTCTTCTTTATGACTTACACTGAAAACTTATGTAGCTACACCATAGTAATGATGTATGGTAGTTTGTGGGGGTGAGCATTTATATTTCACTTAATTAGCAAAAAAGCAGAATTTTATAAGCACTGAAAAAAATCTTAGGCTGATTTTAATAAGGTTTTAGGAAATTATGAAATTCATCTTTGGAGATATTCCAGTTGACTGAAGGTCTATAACTACTTAGAATTTTAAAGAAGTTGGTAAGATTACTATTAATATTTCTGATATTCTATTCCACAGACTTATTACATTGGTATGCATGGTATCCAATTTATTCTTTTGTCTTATATGCAACAGAGAGCATGATTAAGCCAATGCAAGTATTTGTCATGATGAGTAAAACCATTCTTTATTCTCTATGACATATTATTCTAATCTCAAAGAGATTTGTTTATCTTGGAAGAGAGAAAAATTATGCCACCCCCAGATAATCAAAGAAAAGATTGAAAAGCCATGCTTCTTGACATAATTTCAGAAAAATCATTAAACATCCAAATTCACACTGGCAGTAAGATCACAGAGAAGGCAACTGCAGTGACTTTAATATATGTGAAAAATGGCTGCATGTAAACAGAACTATCTATACATTATATGCAGTCTCATTTTTTTTAAGGCTTACCTTTTAAAAACTGTGAATTTGTGTATGTCTGTGCATGTGTGGTAGTTTGAATGAGAATGGCCACAGGGGCTCATAGGCTTAGTCACCGATTTTAGAGATAGGGAAATTTAATTTTGGAGCCTGTTTTAGGCACAAATGATAGCTTAAAAGTTGTACAAACAGAGCAAGTAAATAATAATACAGATTTTAGTGATTCAAAATATGAGAGTTACATTAATCTTCCTATGATCAAATGAATCTTGTTTTCCTTCCATGTTTGAATTGGAGACAAAGACATCTGAACTTGACTCTGTTCTGACTTAGCTGTGTGGCTTTGGACTTGTATTTTCTACCTTTGAAACTTTACATTGCTCATCTATCATCTTTAGGGACTTATCAAAGTATCAGTCTTAACTTTAGAATATTATTTCCAAACCAATAGAAAAGAAGCAGTATAGTTAAAGGCTTAATTGACTCTTCTACAACGCAAATGTCATTGGAATCATCTGCTATTGTTTTAGGGTTCAGAATTGGCTTCAGCAAGTCCAAGGTGAAACCTGGTATTTGTCATTTCTAACAAGCTCGCAGGAGAGGAAGTTGCTGCAAGAGCAAACATCACAGTGACCAACAGGAACTTGATGGCTATGGGATGTCACTACCTGAGGTCACACATACCTAGTTGTTCTCAAGTACCAGGCACAATTATGTTGATTGATTTATACTTTATCCAAAGGATTACATTCATGTGCCTTTAATCTATGATAAAACGAAAGTGAACACTCAGAGTAGTTTCACTCCAGCTTCTCAATATTTTTTCTAAGTTCCCATTTCAATAGAATTTTTTGCATTATTTTCTATGTAACTCAATTCTTTAAATAAGAGCTAATTAACTCTTTGGGTCTCCTGTAAATGAAGTGAAAATCTGACACATGGCCTCAATTTGTCTCCTCCCTCTTCCAACAAAAGGATTCTAGATGCGACTTTCATGTTTTTGACAGACGTCACAGTGGTGCAGCTGGGACTGGTGCTGTAAGGGGAAGAGCCCATTGCATGTGCTATGGGAAATCCTTTCAATTTCCATTAATGTTTCTCCTTACTCAGTCTAATTTGTGTCAGGTACTGAACCTATGACTTGTCTATTAATTTGGACAGCTGGTCTCTGTCTCTAAACCCTGAGCTGGGACTTGTGTTTGAGTCCCTGCCCTGACTCTACATAGCAACTTCTTTCAGAAATAATGTAAAAATGCAAAGGCAATATGTTGCTAAGAGTAAGCTAATGAATTCTTTGCTTCTGGGAGGAGGTTTTATGACTTTTGGTTTGTTAATAATATTCTGTTGTCAAAGACAAAAAAAAATGTGTCTGTAACTAAGAAATCACATCAAATCTTTACTGTGATTTCACTAGTGAGCTTAACAAGGATTCCTGAACCTTTGTCAGTAAGGATGTGACTCTTAGCAAATGTGAAGTCTTTGAGTGCACATGTTAGACCCTTTCCAATGAAGAACCATGGCTTTCCACTGATTCGAGTTATGAAATTACTCTATCATTGTTGTGGGGCAGATCCCAGAGGACTAACTGACTAGAAAAACAGGGTCCTTGTGCTAAATAAGCTTGTAAAACAAAAGAATCATCCAGAGAGCTTTCAGAAATGCAGTCTTCAAGTCGTTTTTCCCTTGTCAATAGCATTCTGTTCCATTATATCAACTAATTTCTCCAAAAATTTGAATTGCAGCAAACACCTATGTGATCTTAATGATTTCCTGGCATGTTGCACATACTACACATTGGTACCCATCAACTAATCTGAACTACTTGAAGACATGAGCCATATTTCAAAATATGTCTGCACAAAGACTCTTTATTATGCAGACAACTGTTCTTTAGAGTCAAACTTTAAATGTAGATAAATTTAATACAAGTCTGCATTTCGGTTATAACCAGACACTTACCTATCATTCTCTCAGATGGAGAATGAGGCCTTCATTGTGAACTGGCATGATATGATTGATGACAAAGGATGAAAGAACTTAGAAAGAGAGGTTTTCTTTTCAAACATCTAAGTTAATACTTGGATCATAAATAGATTTTTGATCCAATTTCTTTTACATACTTAAATATTATGTATCACATATTCTCTAAAAATGCATACATGTAACAAGTTGTTTTCTGCCAGCCCATCTGGACCCACAGCTGCACCAGCCAGCCCCAATTAACACACTGAGACTCTGTATTTGATACAATGTTGTTGGTCAGTTACTAGTTTCTTATTGGCTAGCTCTGTCTTAAATATTAACCTATTTCTATTCATCTAAGTATTTCCATGTGGTCTCATCTTACCAGAGAGACAGCTGGCCCCAGTCCTCTGTTGTCTCTGATCTCTACATGCTAACTCCTCCTTACTCCTTCCTCTTTCCTCCTTGTCTCCTTGTCCCACATATCTTGCTTTCCTATTGGCCAACAGTGCTTTATTCATTAACCAATACAAGAAACATATTTACAGAATGACATCTCCCATCACATACACAAACATGTATGCCTGGTTAGAGAATACGTACACAAAATTTTACAGGAGTATTAAAATGGCATTTTTCATTTTGATTGGAATTACGTTTACTTAGTAGGATAATACTGAGTTCCTTTTACATATCAGGAAGTTTGTTGATGATGTCATGAAGCATTATGAACTTGGAGGGTAGGGCCAAATATTTCTATAGTATGTCAAACCCTAGAACTCAAATTGAAACATAAACATTAAAAAGAACTTGTTTTTATGAGAGGACTTACTCTCCTAGTACAATTCCATCCCAGCCACTATGGAAACAGAGGTTCCTTGTGACTTTAGGTAACAGCAGAATAGAACTAAAGCATCTTGCATTTACATTGTCATTTTCTGTTGCAAAACAAGCTGGTATCTCTTGTTGAATAGTAAACACTTTGTCTTAACCTATTTAATTCAAAATGCAATTCTTAGACATATGTAGAAGTTCCTAAAACACTTGGAATGAAACTGGAAATGGGGACAGGGTGGGGGCAATGATACCATAAGCAACAAATCCATGACAGTGACTTTGACTTAGAAGAGTCAAGGTCATGCCATAGCCTTTACATAGGCTGGTAACAGTTTGTTTCTTAGGTTGAATTGTGGAATGTCTGTGCATTGAAAATAATTACTAAATGCATACTTAAGATGTGACGTCATGTAAGTCTAGACATGTATTTCAATCTGTATAGTTCATCAGTCAAGGCTCTGCCATTATCTTACATTTTCTCTCTCCTTCCCTGATACTCATTTACTCAAAAATAACAAAGTATAGACAAATGTGTATTATATAAAAACAAATTTCGGTACTTACAGTAACACTGCAAACATTTCTCTGCAATGGTTTCTCTCATGTCACATTTTCATTGCCAAATTACCACCATTAGAAAATGATTTTCATCAACAAAGTATGAATTTACTTTTCCTGAAATACTTGTCTTGAAGCATAACAAAATTAATCTTCTTGAAGATATCTGGGATGAGGGTCAGTTTAAAGCATAATGACAAAGTCACACAAAGTATTTGATGAAGGTTATTACTATAGCTCTGTGAGAAGCAGGGAAGAAGGAAATGGAGTGATGTCGCTCTAAATACAGATTATGAATAGTGAAAACATTCTTTGCATTCATTACGAAAAAGCAGTATTCAGTGTACAGAAAAGCTGTGGTTTCCTCTTGATTTTTTTTTTGTTTAGTGGAAAAATGTTAAGCAACAAAGGAGGTTGTCTATCTTCTTAGGCATGAAGTTGAAAGACTTTAATTTTTAAAGTGTGTGTGTGTGTGTGTGTGTGTGTGTGTGTGTGTGTGTGTGTGCATGAGTGCATGCAAGTATCTGCACTGGACTTGGTAGATCAGATCCCCTGCACGTAGAGTTACAGACAGTTATGAGTCATCTAATCCGGGTGTCAGAAATGGAACCCAGGAACTCTCAAAATCAAAGCGCTCTGTTGGCTGCTGAGCTGCCTTCCCACCTCAGGCATTACATTTAGTTTAACAGTATTTATTGGAATTTTTGTCAAAATTTAATTTTGACTCATCAAAGGTGTTTTTTTCATTGAAAAGTTTATTGTTAGAAATCATGTAAAAATGCATTTCATAGAAATTCAAGTTTTAAGGAAAAGTCAGGTTATTAAGTAACTCCATGAATCTATTTTTCTGATAGCCATCCTTCCCCACTTGTATTTATCTGAAAATGGAAAAACCTACAATACTCTCAGGCAGCTGTCCTATTATTGGGCAGTACCTGAAATAATTCATATGTTCTTTCTTTGTTGAGCTGAAAGAGTCCTCTTGTAATTTTCTA
The DNA here is from genome assembly GCA_030556225.1 of Cricetiscus sungorus. Taxonomy (NCBI): domain Eukaryota; kingdom Metazoa; phylum Chordata; class Mammalia; order Rodentia; family Cricetidae; genus Cricetiscus; species Cricetiscus sungorus. The sequence goes on along the minus strand of JANBXA010000651.1, from coordinate 8,509,031 downwards.
GTGAAAGTGTAATTCTGAACCTGTTGAATGTTGAAAATCAAAGACAAAACTGAGGCAATCTTCTTGTGTTAAAAATTCCCTTTTTCGAGAAAAGCTCATCCAATATTCAGACTCAAACAATTTTGCTTAAAATGTCCTGTGCTGTTCTGGAAGACAGTATCTGTTTCTAAAGTAACATCTCTAACTTGAGAACTGAATAATTGTTTTTAAAAGGTTTGACATTACCTCAAAACAATTGAAAGTACAGAAACCAAGAGTACAAGACTTGAATGCTCCCTTGTGCTTCACTCCCCTGACTTCTACACAGAGAATTTTTCCAATCTTCTTCCTCCAACCATATGTCAGTGTTCATACACACAAGTGTTGTCACCTGTAGCACACCTGCAAGCTCCCCACAAACTGTGATTATGAAAAATGTCTCATTTATTATTTCTGTGATTCAAAATTTCCACAAATGAATTTTTAAGCTTTCTGTTTTGAGATAACGATCCATATACATCCATTCTAAGCAGTAATAGCACAGGCAATTCTTACATGACCATCATCTGGTTTCTCCTAACAATGGTGGTGGTTTTAGTTCAGAACAGTAAAACAATCACAAAAGCCACACTGACCCAACTCTGTCACCTTCTCAGACAACACCTGCTTTCTACGATATTTCACTGCTCATACTAGTGACACACAGATCCATGAGCTTCATTTGCTGCCATCTCGCAGCTATCTAATTTGGCTCTTCCTTCTTCCCTAATTTATGGCAACCATTAATCCCTGGAAATAATTAATCTGTATTTTCTTCCTTTAGTTTTACCATATGAAAGATGAAATTTGAGGGAGAATATAGAGTAATCAGTGAGAAAACTTTTGGATGGACACTTTTCATGAATACTGATGATTCATCTAGATTATTTGGGTTCAATATTTTATTTCATTTTAATTGCTAAATAGTATTTCACTGTGTGAAGGTTCTCTGGTTTGTTTAACCATTCATCCATCGAAGGTTGGCCTGGCTTTTAGCTTTTATGAATAAAGTTATTGTGTGTATTTCATATGTAGTTTTTATGGACATAAAATTTCATGTTTTTGAAATATACGGTATGGCCTAAGTTGTGTGGATAGATCACAAGTAAGTGCAAATATGGGGGGGGTTGGAGACTATAATTTAATTACAATTACATTTTTCTTACCTTTCTTTAAGCCCTCCCAGATACCCTGTCTGCTCTCATTCAAATTCATAGTCTCCTCCCACTAACCGCTTCTCTCTCTCTTTCTCTCTTACTTTTTTAAAAATACATATATATAGTCCAAAAAACTCATTATGTCCACATAATGCTACTTGTATGTATGTTTTCAGGATGACTGTTTGGCAATGGACAACCAATTGGTGTGTACTTCCCTGGGGAAGATCATGTCTTCCACTCTTAGTTTTCCTGCCTTGCCTGTAGCACATAGTGTTGGGTTTTGGCCTCTTGTCCAGTTTGGCGTGTTCATTGGTGTTATAGCTATTTAGCTCACCACTAATAAAAATGCAGAATTGTTGAGCCCATTCCCAGTGGCCACATCTATAAAATACTCCAGCACATAAAGCTCACGGAGCATTACAGAAGAGGGAGCAAAAGATTGTAAGAGTCAGAGAATAAAGGAGTTTGCTGTGAGTCTGTGTCATCTAGTGACATCAGAAGCTTTTCCCACATACTCTTACAAACATGACAGCCCAAACTTGAGCTAAAAAAGGAAGATAGCAAATGTTGTTTTGAGAAACTGAGATGCTATTTTCCAGAGTGGCTGCCATTTTACTTTCCTAACTGGTGACAGACATGATTCTGTAGGCAGTGCTGTCTCTATTTCCAGTGAGCCAAATCCAAGAATGTTAAAGTCCAGCTTTTGTTATTGTTTTTTTTTTCTTTTGAACTATCTCACAAGTGACACTAGCATACTCTGCATTTCCCCCCATCAGCCCCTGTAGGAGATAATATATTCTGCTGCTCAGAATACCTTATCTCTGAACATCTGTGTCCATACTTCCCTTTCAACAGTTGTTGAAGGTACTACATGCTAGCAGCACATCCATGTAACACTCTTCAGGACATGCCATGGACTATTACTAGAATTGCACCCATGATCCAAATTGGTTGACAGGAGAGTAAAAGGAGTATGATTATAGTCCTTGTCTGGAGGTATCTCTCAAGCCCCAACCTGCTCAGCTACACCACCTGCTCAGCTACAGAGATACCCAGATGTTGGCTTAAGTCTCTGTCATGATTGCATCACAAATTGGCTTCTCTCTCTGCTCAGTTTTGACTCCTTCACTTCTGGGAGTTGATTTTTAGAGGGTACCACTGTAGATAAAATTTGTTCAAGTCATACTGTCTCTTTGCATTTTTCTTTCAAAGGAAATTAATTATTTAAAATATCTTTCTTGATGACCAGGTAGACAATGAGGATGAGTTCAAGACAGTTGGCAGTCAGGGGAGACTTGAGTGTGACCTAAAGGGTGCACCATACTTTTGTTGCAATGTTATGGCTAAGTCTTAGTCTAGCCATAGCAATATAATACACCTGAGTTTTATTAGTAGAACTTGTATGAGACTGCTCCCTTAGAGTTGGCTATGAAGTAACTGAGATGTAGAGGGGAATGAAGAAATGACTCCTGAGTCACATGCCTGTTATTGATGACTACTGATACAGTGGAGAAAGACAATGGGAGAGTAAGTATTATTAACCATTGATGAATGTGAAATTGAAAGTCCTGACCAGCTTATAAACTTGTTTCAGTGCAGTAGACAAGCTGGCTTTGGCAGTATTTTAGAAATGTAGTCAAATATATGGCATGTAAATGGTGAGGCACTAATGCCACCAAGATTCAAATTACTGACACACTGGAGAAGTGATCAAATATTTTGAGATTCAGGGTGGCAGTTGGCAGACTATCTGCAGAGCCAAATACTAAAAACTTTCTTCTTTGCAGAATAAACAGTCTCTATCACAACTCTATCAATTTCACCTCTCTGACAGAAAATATAGCTGTGAAAATATAACTGTGAAATGTTTGAAAGTAAAACTTCATTACAATCCAGGCAGCAATCTGGATTCATCAACACCAGGTGTTAAGGGACAATAGGTACCTTATCCACTCTCAGATGTAAAGGATAGATCCATATATCTTGCAACTTTTACCAAGAAGAAGGCCTTTCACAAACTTCCTGGGTTCTGGGGATAACACATTCTACACTTGGAAATTTTGCTCTGACTTCTGCTTCTGTTATGAGGAAGGTTGCCAGAGCAATACAAAGCTCATAGGAAGTTCCATCAAAAAGTAAGTACCTGTGGATGCACTATAGAGTTCTGTAGATAGAAAGACATTAAATGACCTTCATAAAAGGTGCCAATAAGAAAATCACAACTAACACAGTGACTGAGCTAGAAAATCACAACTAACACAGCTGAGGTGTAAATGTAGGTTTGCTTAGGAGTTAAATCCTACATCTCTTAAAGCAGTTGGCATCATCTTGTATAGCAGAGGATGAACATAAACACATACCTGACTGTGACAGTGATAACATGAGTCAATTAGATGGGAAGTAGTTACCAATTGCACATGTTCTAGACATCACACATAGTGGCAGAGAATCTGGAGTATATTTAAACAGTGATGCAATTGGTGCATATTGAATTCTGTCATGCAGAGCTTCAAACTTAAAGAATTTCAATGTGCAGGATAAAGTTCAATAGGAGCTACAGATAAATTGATGAATGGGCCTTCTCCTAGAGCCTGAAGTCATAAGGAACTCTAACTGATGGTCTCATTGATCCTTCCTGATTAACAAAGTATTATGCCATGTTTTTTTTTTTTTTGTGTGTGTGTGTGTGATTTACAGAAGGAAAAAAAAAGTCTCGGATAGCATGAAAGATCAAGTTTGTCAGAAAAATCCTTATTTATACTTAAAGAGTGCTACATATTCCTGCTTAAGAAGCAAGACTAAGAACCATGGAGAAGCTTGTCCACGTAATCTCTGCTGTCTTAAGCTCAGAGCCCAGAAAAATGATGTCTAATGGTAGAACTTACCAGAGATGCTGTTCTTCTTGGGATTTGGGGAGTGTATGAGCTGACACCAAAGTGGTATTCATATCCCAAAGCCTGCTGAGTGCAGTTGGCAAAAGGAAAGAAGATGATTGACAGTGTAAGTAGAACATGGGAAGATGGTCTGCTCTGCATAGAGAATTTAGAGGGATCATGTACTGTATGGGTCCTAGCCATTAACTTTGCACTTCTGTGTAGGAAATGATGAGATAGTTAACCTCTGTTGATGGTCACTATGTGCCTGGCATTAATATTACTACTTACCTGAATTTCTTCACTCATTTCTCATTAGAATCTACATTATTATTCATTTTATTATTTCTGGTTTATATGTGAGAAGACAAAGAAGGTTCAGAGACTAAGGATGTTGAATTTTTTCTGTGTTCTAAGAAGAAATTTAATTATATTCAGAAATTGGGCCTTGCCATCAGTTTGTGGAGATAAGCTATAACTTTGGCAATAGTCTGAGGATTGTTCAATGACTCAAATAGATGTAAAACATTAATGGACTGGTGGTAAAAGATATCTAATTGGGACATTGTCTCTCCCATTATTTGTTAACTTTATTTATATTTCTTTCATATCTGTATATATCTTAAGAACTGTCTAAAATAATAGGCTTCCATGTGGCCCCTCAACTGACACTTAATATTGTTTTTCCATGTGCTCCCTCAAAAGTCTATGGTAGAATATTTATGATTACTGTAAATACAAAGTTTCCTCTAGTTCTTACAGATGTAGACAGCCTAGAACATGCCTGTTCACATTGCAAAGTCAGATAACATTATGCTGTTCTTGTTCAGGCGAATCTATTGTTGAGAGACCATAGGTGCATTTTCGCTAATGTGTCTAGGGGACACTATTTAGCATCAGATATCCTTGTCCTCTAGCTCATATAATCCTTCTGTTCTCTCTTCTACGATGCTTTCTAAGCATTATGTATAAGAGTTACATTACAAATACATCAGTTGGGGTTGGTAATGTCACTGACATCCTCTAATTTTTGACCAGTGGTAGTGGTAATAAACATCTGTTGTAAAAAGAGGCCTCTTTGGTGAGGAGAGATAGATATATATGTGGGTATAAAGGTAAGTATTATTGTATAGTCAGAAATTGTATTAATTTAAGGAAGTAGAAGCAATAGGTCCTTCTCCAGGGTCTATGAGCACTCCAGTGATAGGTAATTGGCTTGTTTTACAGTACCACATATAAACTGTCCAATCCCAAATGGTCAACCCTGGACATTTGTACATATAGACAATGCTAAATGAAATCATATATATATATATATATATATATATATATATATATATGGAAATGAGAAGACTTGGAGGAGGAAAGGGTGGGGCAGGAGTGTCTTAGATGTACTGTTTGTTTTCAAAGATCTCAACACTAGCAATATTCTGATTACTTGAATTGAAAATTTCTATCTGGTCTTTCCCTTATGGTTTGAAATGCAGAAACCTGAGTATATTACTCAGATAATTTCAGATTTAGTATATTCCAGAAAGGAAATGAACATTTATAGAAGATAGTTTATTCTGACTTGTTCCTGACCAGTTATTATGCCATTGTGGCACAGTGTATTTTCTAAATATTAGGCCACACAATTTCATGATATTTAGCAAGTTATGACCACTTTTTATGTTTTTAATCTTATGTATTTTAGCTATTGTAAAATGGTATTGTGAAAGATAAAAAAGTAAAATGAAATCTTCTACTGTAATAGTAGATTTGTTTACTTTTGTTTTGTTTTCTGTTAGTTTTTATCTCAAATACTTTTATGTCTTATCACAGGGATCTATATATTTATATGTTATCTATCAAAGGTTAATGCTTCTTAGAGAATTGACACATTATCCTTATTCAATGCCCTACATTATCCCTGATAATTTCTCTAGAGCTTCATTGGGATTTGTCTGAACTTAGATATAAGCTATCCCAACTTTCTTTTTATTTAGTGTTAATGTGGCAGAAAACATGATTCTCTTAATTCTTGTTTTTTTTATGGGGGAGGGGTTCTTGTAGACGACACATACTTGAGCCTGTTTTTTTTTAAATATTGAATTAAATTTTATATTATTTAAAAATCCTTAAATGTATATGCACATTATATGTATGCACTTGTTCTTATATGTGAACAAAAGTGCGTGTGTGTGTGTGTGTGTGTGTGTGTGTGTGTGTGTGTGTTCCTGTATGTATTTGGACGGTAGAGGAAACCTTAGGTGTTAGTCTATACTTTCCACCTTTTAAGACAGGATCCCTCTTGTTGCTGCTCTGTGTACCAGACTAGTTGGCTTACAAGATTTCAGAGATTCTCCATATCATTATAGAAACACTACAGAAGCATACTATCATAACTGAATTTTATGTTTGTTCTAGGATCTGTATTCAGATCACTGGGTATGTGTAATAATTTCTTTACCCACAAATTTATTCCTCCACACTCTGTGGTTTTCAGTGTCCACTTTTACAAATCATTTAATTGTTACATTTAAGTTTTTTCTTTAGTGCAGTAGGATTAATAGTCATCATGTTTATAACTAATTTCTGACACTTTCATTTGTTCTTTGTGATTCTTTTCACCTTTTTCTGTCTGCTAGGGCTGTACTGTTTTCTGTCTGCTCAGAATATTTTAAATTTTCTTTGGCTTAGCCTATAAACACTTATGTTTCTTAATTTTTTTTAGAGTGGTCTAAGTTTGCAAATCACATGCTCACAAATTTGGATCCATTTTCAAATAATGCTGCTAGCTCTCTATGGCCCATGACTATTAGAACATGCCATTCCTAATTCCATTTCCTCAAGCCTTATAACAGCTGCCATTTATTTCACTTATTCAAATACCATAAATATCCAATGTACCATTTCTTAATAATAAGAATATTAATAAGAAATATTAGTATTCTTATTAGTGCTAATAAGAAAAAGCAAAATAATTCATGATCTACACTTTGTCTGAAGGTGGCTGTGATGACTGGCTTATCTCCTCAGACAGTGCTTTCTCCAGTCCTTGGAACATTTGTTGAAATTTAGACATGGTGATAAATAGGAGCCTTTCTAAATTGGCCAGCAGTTTGAAGTTTTACATTTATTGGCTAGAAGATAGACCCCATTTAATGTTTGCTGCAGTGTTGAGTGCCAGAAGTTCCCATTTTCTTTATTATCCTTATTTTTTTACCTCTTTTTATTATCTTTGGATGTCCTTAAAATCTCCTTCCAAAAGAGAGTCTGTGTCTTTGAGTCCATCTAGCTATAATCATATAATTGTCTTATTGGTGCTCTGACAATGTGGTATTCAGTACATACTACTCTTGACTTTAAATGATAAGGATTATTAGTACTATCATTATTAGTATTATTCATCGCTTTGTACAAAGCAATACTATTCAGTAGAAAATATACCTCAAAATGTGAATATTATTTATTTCCCAGTCTAGTAGTTTATGAGTTCATGCTGGCACATTATTTCTTGATAATGGGGACTAATTCAGCCATAGGTCCTAATTAGGAATGTAGTCATGAGGGAAGAAAGACACTGATACTACATTGCTCTGTAAATTAGCAAACTTGATAGGTTAGATGTATTTACTGCATTTTCAGTGCTTTAGATTTTCAAATAGTGATGGGTTTAATAGTAGCACAATGCCATTCTAAGTTGAAGAACATTCGGTGAAGGAAAGAAAAAGTATTCTGTAGTCATTGGAGCAAGTCTTATCTTTTACCAGGTCTGTATCTCTGACCTGTGATCTGCACAATATTTCTTGTGTATCCCTCTAATTGTATAAAAGTGGAATGCTGAAAGACTGGGAATTATGATACTTTTTTTCACTTTACATGGGTACCTGGTAAAAATCTTTCTTACTTGGAGAGTAAAGCATTACTATGTAAAGCCTTTTATGTATATGTCATGATTCTGGCTCCCCTCTTCCTCTGCCATACCTGACATATGCATTACCTTAGATCATGCTGAGATTTATTATGGAAATCTTAAAAATAAAAAACTCATGAAAGAATATATGTTGCTTACTTTTCTCACTAATGTGACCAAAAAACTTGGAAGAAGCAACTTAAGGGAGGATTAGGTTTATTTCTCTGATGACTCAATATAGTCAATGATGTTGGGAAGACATTGGCTCGTGGCTGTGGCAGTAAGTCACCGGGGCCACTTGCTCACATCTGGGAGCACCAAGAAGCAACATGGAACAAGAAGTGGGTCTCGTCTATAAATCTCAGTACTTGTTCCTCAGGACCAATCTCATCTAATGAGACCAACCTATGGAAGCTTCCATAATTCCCCAATGCATTGCTCTCATCTACAGAATACACTTTTGATTACATCTGCCCATGAAGGATATTTCACATCCAAATCATGATGTTTTACTTCTGAAGGCTCAAGGCCTTCTCATAATGCAGAATGAATTCAGTACAATTTCAAAAGTCCCTAAACAGTTTGATCATTGTTCAAAAGCCACAGAGTTCAAAGTCTGTTTTAAGGCACTGTTGGGCTATTATCTGTGAGCTTCTGTAAAAGCAAAAAACTAATTACATATTAGAAGACACTTTGACTCAGAGCAAATATTTACATTCTTAAAGAGAAAATAGTGACTTATCAAGGAAAATATTGGACTAAAACAAGAATAAAACATCCAATCCCAAGCTAGAGGTCTGTTCTGTTGGGTTCCTGACCACATAACTTTCTAGTGGTCTAAGAAACCCTACCTCTTGCAGCATTTTGTATATAGCATAAGGTGCCTCTCTTGGGATGACTCTACTTGAACCCTAAAATTTTCTTCAGTGAATTTTCTACAATATCTAATTGTAGTTGGATATTATTGTAGATATTCTGAATATCTCCAATATCCCAGAATCACCATTAAAACTTAGGCTTTGCCTCCACAGCTTTGTACAAGGCCTCCCTCTCCAGGCCTTTTTGTAGAGACTAAATATGCCACATATTTCATAACCTTAACAGCTTTATGGAAACTTGGCATAAGCTTCAATGACATACTGACCTGTGTGCCTTGCATATCAACAAAACCATTGATACTGCTGCCAAAATTAATATATGGGCACTTCTATCACAGTTCTCAGTATTTTCTTATTGACCTTGGAAAGTACTTCCTTATATGGCTATTTTTGAACAGATAATTTGTGAGGTGGCATTCTCAGCCTAGACTCTCTTTTCAAGTCTTTTTACATTTGTACAAGCTGGGATATCTAATGTGTCTAGCTCTTCTGAGGACATGTTTCCAGCTATTGTGGGGAAAAGTGTTAACTTGTTCTTTCCTGATCTATATCCAGCTTTGGTCATGCTCCTGCTTTTCCTTATCAATTGATATACTTCCTGCCCCCACAGCTTTTTTTCTTCCATTGTAAATTAGACCAAGAACTGGGAGCACTAACCATGTCACTGCTTATTATTGGGGGTCCCGTGGCAGGACCGGGGGGCCAGCGGGGAGGAACAAAGTGTGGGACCAGGCAGGCTGGCGGAAAACATACATGCTACAGTTGGCGCCCAACGTGGCTAATAAGAACTTTCACTTAAAACTAATAAAAGCTTAAGAAATGTTTTAGAAACAAAGGAACAAAGACAAGCAAGGCTTCTTGGTAGCAGCATTTTTCTCGGTTGGAGTTTGTTTTGTTAGAGACAAAGATTTGCATGGCTCCTTTAAGGGAGGTTTCCTGACTTAGCATAAGTGGCAAAAAACCACACTGATTTTAAAGAGCTCTGATAACAGTTCATTGGTGTGTATGAGAGCTGGCAATGGCAGTGATCATATCTCCAAGCCGGCAGCATGCTTTTGGATGCAGCGCAGACCAAGGCAATGAGCACAGCTCTCATTGCTGGCAGTAAAATAGCCACCACCATCTTGGATAGCCCACAGCTAAAAGTTTGGCTTTCATTTTAGGAATGTTGTTGTTTAGCAGATAAAAGACTCGTGCTAAAGTTTCACACTGTGTTCCAAAATATATGTAGGCGTGGGAGGTAAAAGAAATAAAATGATTAAAAAAAAAAAAAAAAAAACAGTGTGCTGGGTGTGGTAGAATACACCTTTAATCCCAGCACCCGGGAGACAGAGGCAAGCAGATCTCTGTGATTTCAAAGTAAACCTGGTATGCAAAGTAAATTCCAGGACAGATAAAAGTTACACAGAGAAACCCTGGGTGAAAATATGTAAAAATAGAAGTAAAAAATAGAGTAATATAAAAAAGCCATGTAGAGATGGAAAGCACAGAGAAACTTTGGATATTGTACGCTGTTCTGTTATCTTTAAATTGTTTGACTGCTGAGGAAATAACAACTACTGATAAAAGAAATGCTCTTGGATTAATTCAATTTATATATTTTAAAAATGCTTTGACTCTAAAATTTAAACCTAAGGACAAGTTACTGGGGAAAAGAATTTCTATTTTTTGTTTCCACAGAAAATGAAAAGCTGTGGATTCCTTCCAGACTAATGTGGTTTGATCAAGCAAGACCCCCTGAAGCATTATCCCTGGGACAAAGCAGCCTTGTATACTACAACCAAGATTTCTGTGTCTTTTTAGGATCCCCATAACAGCACCCCCTACTAGCAGGACGAACGACACCCAAATTCCCAAATATTGTTTATAAATGTTTGTTTTCATTTAAGTGGGCTTGGTTATAAATGGTTAATTACCACAACCAATCGTTTTAATGTAAAAAGGGAATTATGATGTAGATATGAATACTTTGTTTTGGAATAGATTTTCATTTATTGATACAATTTAAGATCAACTTTGTGATTTGTTTATTTCTCCTCTTGTTTATGTATCGTGTTTATATAACTCATTTAGAAATGCAATGTGTAATTTAGTTCAGATTATAGAGAGTTACCTATGATAGTCAAAACTTGGAGTTAAGTTAGTTAGGATTTCTAGTTATGCAGAGATGTATTTGAGATGAGTAAGCATTTTTCAAACCTTTCAAAGACCTACAGAATATGGCATTTAAAATGGTTTAGGGTTTTTCTTGACAGTGAGACATAACTGCTCCTGGCAACACCACCTGTGTCAGAATGGAAGAGGGACATCGAAGAAACATGTTATGGAGTTTGCTTCTAATATGGTAAGACTAGCCATTTGAGCAAGGTACTTCTCTTGTCTAGACTGTTTGACTTTATGCTGTAGAAATTGGACATGCAGGACCCACAAAAAGGTGACTGCTGAAACAAGATGGAAAGTACTACAGTGTTCCTCCCTCATGAAGGAGTCTGCCAGACCCCCTATGCCCTATGGGCTGAAGATGGAACATTACAGAAGAACTTCAGATGACTGACCAGGCAGTGAGTTGTCTCTGTCATTCTAGAGTTTATATATTATCCTTCTGTGGTCTTTGACAGACAATTATGGTTATAGTTTTTCCTGGTTAGGATTAAAGATAAATTACATATAGGACTTTAGACTCACAAAGATGGGATAGATGATGGAATAGTTTCTTAAATCTTACTGAATGATAATGGACTAAATATTGTTAACTGTGATTCTTATTTGATAACTTTTGTGTGATATATTCTGCTAGGTTAAGGTTAAAACCCTTCTTTTTTATTTTAGACAGAAAAGAGGAGATGTTGGGAGATGTTATTCTGTAAATATGTTTCTCATACTAGTTAATGAGTAAAGCACTGAGGCCAGTGGGAAAGCAAGATAGGCAGGGCTAGGAGACAAGGAGGAAAGAGGAAGTAGTTAGGAGTAGAGCCTGGAGAGAGTAGATGTGGGCCACCACTCTCCGGTAAGATGAGCCACATGAAAATACTTAGAATAGTAGAAATGGGTTAATCATTAAGACAAAGCTAGCCGATAAACAATGATAATAGGTGGCCAACAGCTTGTATCAAATACAGAGTCTCTGTGTGTTATTGGGGCTCATGTGATGGCAGATCCGGGTGGCCGGCGGGGAGGAACAAAGAGTGGGATCAGGCAGGCTGGTAGAAAACATACACGCTACATGCCACAGCCTGAATGCTATGATAGCTTGACATTTTATCTGCCAAACAACTGAGTTCATTTCTTTTGAATTAAGTCTTACTCTTAAATATTAGGATACAAGCAGAAACAACCACACGCCTTCCCAGAATGTAACACATGTAGCCTCTAGTCAAATACATGGTAGTCTCTTGTCCCCCCTGAAGCCTATGAAACTGGCCTCCACTGTCCTCGTTTTTGGGAGAGCATTTTCATCTTCCACTCATCTATCATTGTAACATATTAACTCTAATCTCCTCTAACTACATCTCCAAGTCTTTCAGATTTCTCATGCAAATTATTTCCTAAAATTAATGACTTATGCAGTCAGGTCCATCACAGCAATGACACTGTCTCTAATTTATTAATATTTTATGTTAGTGTATTTATTTTGGATGTGAATAAATACCTAAGAAAAAGCAAAGGGGAAACCTTTATTTTAGCTCACTGAATATACAATTCATATGGTGGAGAAGGCATAGTGGCAGGAATGGTTTTTCATGTGGCAGCAGGGGAATTAAATTGCTTGCTCACATCTGAGTAGACCAGGAAGTAGGGCTTGGTTATAACAGTTAAAGCCTACCCTGGAACAACTTACTTCCTTTAACTAGGCTCCACCTCTTATATTTTCTACAATCTGCCAGTGCAACACCACTAGCTGAGAGGCTGAGAGGCCGCAACATTCAATTACCTGTGGGTGACATTTATACACAAACTACAGCAGTATAGAAACTTTACAATGATATTGGCCCTCAAGAATTTCTCTCACTTAAGTTAGTCTGCATTCATCTTCAGTAATTCACCAAAATTATTCTTTACTATATTCCAATAAGTTCAAATGCTCATTAACAACTGTTTTAGGTAATTGCATCTGGGGTTTTCTCTCTCTATTTTCTGTTTTTTTTTTAAATGTCTTTGGCCTCAGTTCTCTGACAGAGCCAAGAAAATGCCTTAATTAATCTTTCTGTAATTAACGTCTGGGCTGAAACTGGAAAATGAAGCCTTCTTTTGCATTTGTTGAAATCATATCTTGACTGTAGCAGTGACTATGGTGCATGGTTGTATGCCATGTGTCATGAATTTTGGAGACATAATTCCAAAGCTCAAGCCTATTAGTGTATTCTGTGAATAAGTTACACAACCTCAATCTTATGTTCTTACCTGCAAATCCACCCATTCTTGCCTAGACTGGTTGTTGCCCAAGATAAACCTTATAAGCTAACTCACCTTGGTTAAATCATTAGAAGGTATAAAACTATTATCTAACTTCATTTATTAAATATTAAGCTAGATGTTTTTGCTAATCTTAACATTTAAGAACCCCAAAAGGCTATCATCTCTCTAACAAAAATATTAAAATCTGGACTGCTACTCACCCAGTGAAAAGATCATGATATAAGAGACATTTTCAAAGTGATACTTATGGAGACACTCCCCTACACACCTTCTGAGTCTAAGATATTTTGAAAATAGGATAGTATATATGAGAATCAATGTACTCAAATTTATGCAGGTTATTTTTATCTATACTCATCTTAAAAAGGTTATTAACTTCTATAACCTTTTACACTTATAATTAATATAATGTATATAGTACGAAATATTTCTCTAGCTATTATATGTCATAGTTGATTGTTATAAGTTTTAATCATTGAATAATTTTAATCGCTTAATGTTGAGTGTTATTTCTATCTATCATTTCATTTTTTTTTGTCTACTAGAGGAAGATATCATTAAAATTTCCTTTACTGTAGTCTATTTTCCTTGTTATATATTTGTTATTATGATATCAACCTCAATTCTCAATGAATTAAAGAAACTGAATAGTATGGAAATCTCTTGGAAGAATGTTTATCTCATATCAAACCAAACAAAAAATGATACCTTTCTTTGTATCTCCATAGCTAAAAAGTCCCACAACTCATATACAATTAGCAAATGTTATTTAATGCAAGTGACCACCTAGCCATTCAAAATTGCTGTTTTTCAGTTTGAAGGAGAATAGACAATAAGACAGAAATAGGTGTGGTATATTATAATATATTTTCCTGCATTTCAAGATGATTTAGTCAAGGAATATTGATGTGTAGTTAGAGAAGTCTAACAAGAGATTGTACTTTCAAGAATGATGTTGATCTTACATTTTGAGAAAGTAAAAACTAACTTTAAGTACTCTATATACAATTTGTGTTGGTTGTTTGAAAATAAACAATTGAAAGAAAAGTGGGTTTATTGTAGACAAGATTGAAATTACTTTTGTAGACCAAATACTGAATCATTTTATACTCTAAATAGACAAGAGTAAAACACAAAAGTGTATCTTTAAGTGTTTAAGACAGGACCTTAGAAAAACCTGGTGGATTTGGTTCAATATATTCAACTAGTTTTATTTACAGGATTTATTTATTTTTCTTTTGATTCCACTTTCATCTATTACATTTTAAGAAGTTCATTTATTGGCAGAGGTATAACTTAATGGTACATAAAACTGTACTTTGACAGTTTTAGAATGGGGAGAGAGGTTCTGAACAGTGGAACCTTAGAAGAATCCTCTCTGAAGTGCTTTAAGGAAAGCTGACAGGAGAGGGGTTAATGAAGGCCACTAGTGAGTGACCTTACCAGGTCCTGAAAGTAAACATTTCAGGAATTCTGTGATTTTTTATAGAGTTGCAAACAAGCTTTGCAAGTTCATGATAAAATTTGCAAAGCTGCTTATGGTTCTCAGGGATTAGTGGGGCTCTGTGAGCCCATGGATTAGCCTTTATACTTTATATGTCTGGCTTCACAGAGAGAAATGACACTGCTCCTTCAGCTTCAATGGACTATGCGCTGTCAATTATTTTCCCAATCCTGGCAATACTGAATTTTCATACTGAAGGCTGTTGTGGTCAAGGTCATCTACATTGTTACTAGATGTCAAATGTAGAAAGATGAAGTTAACTGATCCTGTAAGAGATGATTTGGAAGAAGTTCATAAAGGCATAGAAACTCTGGGAAATTGCCTAAAGGTTATTTAATTAAATCTCTAATATTACTCAGGAATCTGGCCATAATCTTAGGAAGATGAGCTAGTAGCTAAAATATATAACAGTATTAATTCCAATTATTGAGACTATATGCTTAGGGGCTCATGAAGAGGGGACATAGTGAGCAAAACAAAGACATCCTAAAATGGCTAAGATAGCCATAGGAGAAAAATAAAAGAGACAGTGCCAATTCTCAAGGATACTAATGTTCAAGGCTGTCTTACATCCTTCAGAACCACATATTTCACAGGAATAAAAGTGATTCTAGATCACTCAGATATGTGCCCTGCGCCTTCATGGTGGTTCAACACAGAGAAAAAGGATTGATTCTGAATTTACATGTCAAATCACCTCAAGAAAGCTGAACAAGAGGGACAGTGGACCCACTACCCGCACATTGTCTTTAAATGTGTATATGGCAAAAGGTTTGTTCTATACATCCCTCACACCTCCCCACATTCTTTAGTCCATGTACCTGAAACCAGGTGTAGGATGAGTCAGAAATAGGGTATATATATATACCCCATTCCTGGTGTGTACAATAGGAAAGGCTGTAGATGCTCTAGAAAACTTTGTACTAGGGAATAATTGTAGAAGTGTCCTTAGGGAGCAGTTTCTCCCAGTCCATGGGAAAGATGAAAATCTTGAACTTCCTCCCTATGGGAACTGATCAAAGTATGCTGTATTGCTTCAGTCCTTCCTTTGTTCTTCTGCTTCCGCAACTAGAAGTGACAAAGGGTACCTAAGACCCAAGGATCAGCTCTACTTCTTTTGTTATAAGTTATATACAAGCTACAAGTGTTCCAACTATTCACTCTTGTGGTGTGTACTTTTGTTTCCTATTGGTAATGATTAAAAGCTGTGTTTATAGGTTTGCGTAGCACTAATGATTACATACGTTGCCAGAAATGAAGTGGATTTATAAATCACTGATTCACATCTTGCAGATCAGCATCTGGAAGCTCAGAACTTCTTTGCTGGGGATGGGTAAAGTTGTCACGGGTTCAGTAATAGGCATTAACAAAATCTTCTAGAGAGCAATGTAGTTCCCATCTTTAGATTTACGCTCTTGTGTTTCTAGAGATGAGTACAGATGCTATTAAAATTAGGTTGAATGAGAGGAATTTGCAACAGTCCCCGTGACCTTATTGTCTGTCAATGTTTCTGAAATCCAGTGTCATCTACTTGGACTGTTATTGATAATCGTTAACTTGCTAGTGACTCTTTGGAAAACTTTTCTAAGGAAATAATTACATGTCACTTATTATTGACAGCTTAGTCAGGCTGCTTGATTGCATGCAGTAGGAACATACTTTAGCTAATTTAGAATGAACAATCTGATAGTCATTTGGCGGGCAGCTGTTAAAGGATTGAGGAAACATTGAGAAACATATTTTCAAAGGAAACAAAGATAGAGTAAGTAATCCTGAGGAATAATTCAGTTTGTCAGAGGATCCTTCTCTGGACTGGAAGTTTATTTGCTTATGCTGCCACCAAGCTCACATGTAGTGTGGTTCAGGCAATCCCCTAAGTTGAAAAGCCTGAAAACTGATAATCAGTAATGACTGATGCCTACTGCCCAATCCTATAATGGTAGTTTTCAGCTTCTGTGGGGTAGTGGACACAAATTCAGCATTAAACATGACTGTGGGTCTCTGTATCTACCAGCTCCTGTCTTAAGCTGTGAAATATCTATCTATCTATCTATCTATCTATCTATCTATCTATCTATCTATCTCTCTCTCTCTCTATATATATATATGATCACCACTCTCACAGGGTACATGTATCTGTTATAAAATACAGTAATTATTTCTCTCAGCTTTATTGACATATAAGAAAAATTTTGTGTGCTTAAGATATTTTGAACACACAAATAGTGAAAGAAAATTCCCAAATAAAATTATTAAGTCAGCCATTTACTCTATGCTAGCTCCCTCCAGATTCTTCCCAGATGTCCCTAAGACGATAGCCCTCTCAGCTTCATGACCTACTAAGTCCAGTTAGTGCTGTCCATATTTGTGTAATCACCCACTGGAGCATGATCAACCTACTAAAGAATCACATTTAAATAAAATCACCCCCTCTTTCCAGGAGCAATAAACTGAGAGTAAACCCTGCTAATGGCAGAGACTCCTGTACTCTTTCCCCATCCATCCTGGAATGTTAATGGTCTTGATCTTGTGTAGGTGCTGTCCTGGCAGTGAGATTGTTCGTACAACAGACTGTCATGTCCAGAAGAGACGTTCACAGCAGTCCTCCCCAGCCTTGGCTTTTACAGTTGTTCTGCCTCCTCTCTTGAGATGTTCCCTGAACCATGTGGGGAGGGTCTGTAATATAAACTTCCCATTTATGGTTTAACATTCCACAGACACTTGTTCTCTGCACTTTGACAAATTGTGAATTTCTGTATTAAAAATCATCACCTGAACAGATAAATTTCTCTGATGAAGACTGAGAGGAACACTAATTTACAGATGCATATATATATATATATATGGCATTTTGATACTGTATCCATTTAGCAAATTACTGGTATGTTTATCCCTAGGGCCCATTAATTCCACCAGTCGTGGTTTCTTAGACAAATTTATAATTCTGGGGATGAGTTTCTTCATTTGAATCTGGCTTTAAATCAAATCAGTAAATGGTTGCTTACCTCCATGCTACCCATGCAAATATTATACCCATGGGCATATCTTGCTATGCCAGTCATTACTATAGCTCATATCTGGGTAAGAGTGTTGATGCCTTTTTTTCATGGCAGCCATCATAGCACTTTCTAGTTTCCTAGTTAGGACCAACTTAATTTCTCTATGTCCTGTAACCAAAGTGTATGTTGTCTTCAGCAATAGGGCATCAAGTTCTGGTTGGCAACCAAGATCAAATTCAATAAACTGTATTATTTAGGGAGGTCTCTGAATACCACAGACCAACACCTTGAAGTGAGGTATCACGCACCTGGCAAGAGACGATTCATTTGGCAATTTAAGGTTTCTGGGAGGAGCATTATTCCCCATGCAGAATAATTCAATAGGATCTCCCCTGTCTCTGTGTGTGTCTTTCTCCTATCTATCTATCTATCTATCTATCTATCTATCTATCTATCTATCTATCTATCTATCTATTTATCTATCTATCTATTACTATGTATTAGGTTTCTAGGTTTCCCTCTAGCTTTTTTGAAGGTCTTTAGTGTGTCATCCCCATACCTCTCCCTCTACTCACTTAAGCTTCCTCCTTTATTATTTTCCTTTCTTTCTTCTTGTCACCTGCATTCTGCTAGTTCCTCTGACTTTCTTTTCCATCAAAATCTAGTGGCCCCTTTCTTATTTCTGTGGTATTTCTATTGTTCTATAATTTTGTCTTAGTTTTGGATATTAATGTTTTAATCTATACTTTAAGTATTTTCAACTTCCATAGGGATTGTTTTTTCACTGTTTTGTTTCCTTATTTCTCTTGGCCTCCCTTCCTCCCTCTCCCTCTCTCCCCCTTCTCTCCTCCCATTCTTTTTTTCAAAACTATTTTTATTTGGTACAATACCATGTCATATCAAAAAACAAAACCAAAAACAACAACAATAACAAAAAACAAATCCTCTTTGCCCAGATAATGTAAAGTCACGTTCTGTCTGTTTTCCTATACCATTTTTTTTGTTTTTTTGCATCTTTAACACATTTTGAATTGACTTTATATAGGATGTGAAATAAGGATGAAATGAATAAAATATTACCAAATAAAATTCAAGAGTACATTGTAAGAATCATATACCATGATCATGTAGACTTCATGGCTGGCTTCAACATCTGCAAATCCATCAATGTCCTATAGCAATATAAAAGAGCAAAACCCTGCAAGCATAATTTTCTCATTAACTAAGAAAAATGTAACTGTCAAAATTCAATGTCCATTTACAATTTAAACCTCTCAAATAGGTACAGAAGAAACCTCTCACAGTAACAAGAGCCTTAGGTAAGCATAGAGACCCATGACTATAATTTTAGTATTTGAAAAGTAAAGAAAAGAGGATCAGGAGGTCAGGGTCATCCTGGATACATAGCAAGCTTGAAGCCATCCAGCGTTACACATGAGCCTGTCTCACAGAAGCAAAACAGGGCTGACGAAATGACTCACAAGGTAAAGGCACCTATTTCTTTTCCTAAACAACCTGATTTTGATCCTAAAGTGCCCCCCTCATGATAAAAGGAAAAAAAACTGACTCCTGTCCTCTGATTTTCACAATTATACTATATGTGGCAGATACACACACACACACACACACACACACACACACACACACACACACACACGCACGCACAGATAATGAAATGTAATATTTAAAAAGTGAAAACAATGAACAAGAAAAACAATAGAGGTTTGCTTAAGAGCCTAGCTTAGTGTTAGCACAACTGACGAGCATGCATGAGGGAGCCATGGGTTTGATCCTTAGTATTACTATTAACAATAATTATTACTATTAGGAATAATAATAATGTATGAAAAACCAGCAACTAACACAATCCTGATTGGATAATCTATGCAATGCCATTTCCACCTGTAGGCTGAACTGCTGAGGCAAATCTGTCACCCCTTCACAGCTGAATGAATACGAGAACATATTTATGCTTATCAGGCACTTAATCCTTCAATAAATAGACATGAATATTTTATTCTATTTGTGACATACCCTTTGGACTCTAGTGGAATAAAAGAAGATAATTAATAAGTCCTCGGTAATTAATTGGCCTAACAGCCCTCTCCTTTCTCCACATCTCTGTCATTAGGTCATTTATTCTTCTGAGACTATTAAATTAGCGTCCTTTGTTTAGTATTTGTAGGTAGATATTTGGAGAGAATTAACATACTCCTTTATGCAGACAGTGGAAAAAGGAGATGATGTATTTCATTCTTCTACCACCAGCCATAGGATGTGATTGTTTGCCCTGTTTCAATTGAAAGCAGCTGATCTGCCTACTGAGTCAGGATGAACATGTTCCTATGGAATCTGTTTTGTTTCTGAATTTGATGTTTGGATTTCCTCTGAACCAGTAATTTGCATTTAAAACTTCATTTGAAAACTTGACTTGGCTGTTTTCTTTATTTGGAAAGTGATTGCAAGTTTGCTTACCCTCCCCTTTACCTGGTTTTGTCATGTTTGTTTTTAATTATGAAGACAAGTATCTACCAGCAGTCCTGATTTCTACCTTTGCAGAAATCATGCATACGTTTCCTGAATAAGGTTGATCATTTTTTAAATTGATTGCTTACTGTGGCATCCAGAAGAGTAAAACAGAATGAGTAAATGTGACATTATTTATAAAGCAGCGCTTTTTTTTGTGCATCCATAATGGATATTGCAAACACAATCACTTATCAGCTTGCAAAACCACAGCATGAAATAAATAATCCAGCCATTATGTCCTCCCAGCCCCCTCCCCCTTCAACAGCAGGACGAGTAAGAAATCATGAGCTCAATAATAAGACTTAACCACAAAAATACAAAAAACAATTGCCACAACCTTAATTGATAAATATTTTTCTAACATAAATATTGACTGTCTACATATGTACATTTTATTCTGCAGGAGTATAAAAATGATGGGTTAAAATTTCCCAATTCCATTACAAATTGCAAGTAAAATCAATCTTAAAAAATAGTGACAATTTATTTGTTGTATTTTATATTAAGGTTGGCAATTTATTTTATGGACAGGTTATGCAAAAGGGAAAATGATTAACTCTGCTGGAGATGAGAAGAAACTTTATAGGAAAAGATATTCAATAAACTGAAATGATGTCTCAGTAGAGACAAATGTTGAGACATGGTATAAAAGAATGAAATGATTGCATCTGTGTCATATTTGATATAAATGGCATTATGTTCAGTTCTAATCATTTATGGTTCACCAGACTTAGCTGGAATATATTGGATAATCATCTGTTTGATACCTGTAGCAATAGGAACACATGCCACTGTTTTAAGAAAATTTTACATTGAAATCCCACAAAACTCTCCAACCCCAAGAAAATTAGTATTAGTGGAGACTAAATGTGTTTCTATAAATTAAGAACACTGCATTGACAAAAACCAAATCAGTGTAAGCTTAAATGAGAGAAAATGCATTTCTAAGATGTAGATTACTTAGTCCATCAAGCCAAACATGCGAGGGTCAAAACACTAATTTGAAAACAGCAAAATGTCTTCCAACTCACATTTCTACCTACAATTTTAACCTCTTATATTTTCTATTTTAACCCCATTTTCCCACATAAAAATGCATGTTTAATTTGGACAATAAGACAATCATTTTGCATAGAGGGAAAGGTTTCTATCTGATTTGATAATCCAGGATGTTGACAAATGTAACTATATCTTGGTAAACTTTGGT
Source organism: Cricetiscus sungorus (assembly GCA_030556225.1). Lineage (NCBI taxonomy): Eukaryota > Metazoa > Chordata > Mammalia > Rodentia > Cricetidae > Cricetiscus > Cricetiscus sungorus. Next base: position 8,487,549 of record JANBXA010000651.1, on the reverse strand, counting down.
AAAATATCTACCAATTACCAAGTAAAGAGGAATGAAGGAACAGGAGATGTTGAGCTTTCAGGGAGTATATTTTAATTTGATTCTGATGATGAGGCTGATCTTGGGAATGTCTAGAAAGCTTTATCTCAGTTGCATCAGAATCCAAAGTTATTTCAGTACATGCAAGCTACAGAGTCATTTATTTCCATTCAATAAAAGAAACATTTCACCTCCTATTCATTATTCATTGTTACCTAACATAATGCATAGCTTGGTATAAAAAACACCCAAGTATGTGCTCTAATCTCATAACATCAATTCTCCATCTAGAGCAAATGCTTGTCACCATATGCATAGTAAAGTATCAAGAAGTTTTTTGGCACTGTATGGAAAGTAAATGCTTTGACTTCTAAAATATGCTTGTCCTCAAAGCATTGTAATAAAGTATGCTCAATATTTAAATGAGTAAAATAGATCTATGTATAAAACAGCAGAGTATCTTGCTGTACTTGTGCACTTTTTCCCAAGAAGTATTCTAAAAGTTAAGTTATTGCTCAGTCTGAGAAGCTATTAAAGGTATTTCTATACTGGGGAGAAATTTGAAATGAATTAATGACCGCTGAGGCCAGTCAGAACTTGGTGTTTTTGTTGCTGTAGGTGTAATATAGGAAAGTAGAAATGCATTGTTCATTTTCTTAATATACACTATGTCCAGGATGTGGTTTGCATTCATCACCCCAAAATTTTATGTGTTCAAAGCTGAATCTACAATGTATGTGTGCTCAGAAAATGGAACTGTTAAGAAGAGGGATCTTACGGGATATAAGCCATAGGTCACCCTTGGAAGAAAAGAGTGCCCTTCTCAAGGGATTGCATTAGATCTTATTAAAGTGGCTTTCTTATTAAAGAGCTGGGTTGTTACCCAATGAGTCCACTCCATATTCCTGTCCTGATTCTTACAAATGTTAAGGCACTATTCAATATGGTTCTCCTCTGGTATTTCAGGTAGGATATGCAACGAAGGACTTGTGAATTCAGATGTTTCAGCATCATGGTGGTTTGAATGAGATTGGATCCTATATTTGAATACAGTTCCTACCTGATGGAACTGTTTGGGAAGAATTAGGTCTCATGGCCTTCTTGGGGAAGACGAGTCACTGTGGGAAGGCTTTGAGATTTCAAAGACTCATTGCCAGTTTCCTTGTGTCTGGCGGTTGTGTCTCAAGATACAACCCCCAGCATGATGCCTGCTTGTCTATCACCATGCCCCCTGCTATGAAAGTCATGGACACCAACCTTCTAAAACTGTAAGCAGCAAAGAAACTCTTTCTTTTGTAAGTTGCCTTCATCTTAGTACTGTATAACAGCAATAGAAAAGTAACCATAACAAGCCTCTAAAACTCTTAGCTAAAGTAAACCCATTTTTCTTATAAAGTACCCAGTATGACTTAGCAATATTAAATGATTATTGTATCCTCCTGACCTTATGTCTATAGAGTTCTCAGGAGAATGTGTATTCACTAACAATCTCCATACTACCAAAATAATGGTAAAACTTTACATTGTAAGTAGAATTTATAAAAGAATTGATTACTTGGTGAAATCTAATAACCATAGATTATTATTAAATTTTTGAAAATTGTTTTAGAATAGGATAATGTCTGTATGGAGGTAGAGTTGACAGCAAATTCAGATAGATATCACCTTAACACTGACAAAATTGTAAAGCTGCTTTGGGAAATACATTATTCCTAAAATTCAGAATCTCAAACAGAGGAAGGTTAGAATAATGAGGCCATTAAAGACACTAATGCTGACAGTGATCAATTAAGATAGATTGTAGCAACATAGACCTCAGAGAACCTGTTTCTGGCTGTCTGCTTGGAGGATACAAAACAATCTTAAATAAATACTATACCTATAGGGTTAGGGAGTGGATCTTAAGTTCCTCAGCAGGACAAGGAGAGGGAGAGAGGGAGGGAGGGACATTGAGGCTAACTACTTATTGTAGAAGATTCTATTTCCTCAAGTTCAAAATGTTGAATTATAGTAGTTATTTACCAAAGGGAACAACTGATCAGCATTTAGAAACTTTCAGAGAGAGGTTTTAATTATTTGGGACAAAGCTGTCTTAGAAAAATTAATTTAGCAAGCAAATATTTTATATGGCCTTTCAAGTTTATACAGAACTTTTAATTGTCTTTTTAAGATTATAAAATAATTTAAAATAATTACATTTCTTCCTTCCCTTTCTTCTCTCCAAGCCCTCCCATATATGTCTCCCATTCTCCTTCAAATTCACGGCCTCCTTTTTCATTAATTGCATATATATACATATATATAAACATAGCTTGTATAATGTTACTTTTCCAATAAAAGGAACCTATTTTGTCTAAAACCAGTCCTATGGAGTATTGAAAATATGTTTATATGTGAGAAAAAACAGATCAGAGAAGTGAAATAATCTACTTAAAGCTCATCATTACAAAGGGTAACAGCTGAAACTAAAGTCTGAGCTTCATGTTACAAATATATTGTTTATTATCTTACAATGATAAATTCACCTTGAAAATCATATGTAAAGTAGCAACTTATACTTAGAGAGTATTTATCTGTGTGCATTTGTTGATGCTACTACATCCAGAGTGTACCATGAAAAAACTTCACTGAATTTTGTGTATTATAAAATGTTCTTTTGCAATGACCATATGACAAAACAGGAGAAAATAGAAAAATTATAGTGACCTCAAAGCAAAACTAAAAAATTATCTCTCTCTGCTTTCCTCTTTTACTGAGTAAATTTTTCTCTTTTTGTCATTTTTATGTATTGGATGTAGCTGAGATCTCTCAGCATGGTGGAATTTATATCTATTTATTCACTTAATATTAAGTCATAATCATTTTTTTCATGTCTCTAGAATTTTTGTAACATTTTCACTACATATATGTTATTCATTACAATGAATAAATACCATCATTTGAATGTTAAACATTTAAGTTGTTTTTGATATTTGGCTCCTTTAGATAATACTTGGAAAAAGTACTTATTTTGAAAGTGACAGTCTGATAGTTTTTATATGATTATGTTATATAAATATTTTATAATTTATGAAATATATAATATATGATAAATTCATATATACAAACATATGAACAGAAATATTTTGGTGAGGATAAATTATTGGAGTTAGCTGGCATATATTTGGATGAAGTGGTAACCTAGAGATAGATGGGTGTATAGGTGGATAGGTAGTTAAGTAGCTAGGTGGAGGAAGAGGGAAAGAAGCAATTAAAGACAGGAAAAAAAATCTCACTTTAAGCAAGAAGGCATAAAGAATCTATTCTAAGATGGTATGTAGAAACCAGAGAAAGGCATTTTCCTGAAAGTAAGGTGTACGCAGGTAGCGAGTGACAACTTCTTGGCACATGTTTAACGTTTAGAGATGTTAGCAAGAAGCATTTACAATCCCTTTTAGAAATGACACTAGCTATAGCATTAGAAAAGAAAGTATGTTAGGGTCCATAGAGGAGGCAGAAACCAAGTGAGTGATTTGGTGGGGAAGGGTTGCATACAAAGAAATTTAATCAGACAGAAAGTCGCCAAACTCTCAAAAGGATAGATGGCTAGGTGAGACGAAAACCCGGAAATTGTAGGGAACTACTACCCTTGTTGCAGTTGATGGAGCAAATGACCCTGGGTGGAGGGGTTAGAGGATGGGTTCAAGGAAGGATGAGAAGGCAGGGTCACTTTGCCCATCCCATGGTCACTTTGCCCATCCCTGGCTTCTGAGCGCAGGGAAGCATGTTTGGTAAAGGGACAATTGCTGCTTTCATGAGTCAAATCTTGCTGAGGCTTTGCTCACGGGACTATAAACTAATGGAAATCCCAGGGAAAGGGAAAGAGCAAGAAGCAAGCGGGGTCTGCTTTTTGGAATCCTGTTGATATTTCCATGCCCTTTATCCACCTGGTTGAATGTTTGCTCTTTATCGTGTGAAGTTTTCTGAGAGTCAAAATGAGACAATAACGCGAGAGAATTTTGAGTATCACCAAATCACCGGTTTTCTTTCCAAATCCAGATAGCTGCTGAGTGTGGCAGGGGCAACTAATCACACTGCTTTTTTTAAGAACAGTTGGGTAGGGATGGAGGATAAGAGGAAAGCAATCACTCCATTTGTGAGCATGCTCACATTTACCTAGCAGGCAAATGATTTCTAATCGAAGAGTTTAATTCAGTTATTAACATATTTACCAAGACATAGTACCACGAGACTGATCAATATTAACCCTACAACTATATTCCCAAGAAGTTGACATTGAAAACAAAAGGTTGTACTTTGGAAAGTGCCATTCATCTAATAAAATTCATTTAACCCAGACTGTATAACATAACACACAAAATAATGCCTGGCATATGATATATATTTAATTAGCATGTTGACAAGAAGCCTTGACTTTTTTGAAGTTCCCTCTCAGAACAAAATTACTATCACCATTTTCTTGTAAAAATTCTGTACTGGGGGCTTTTCTTTGCAAAATGACTTAGCCCTTCTATTTATGAAACAAATTTCAAAATGCAGCATATGTTTACATAAGTGTAGGGTCCAAACGCAGCACGTGGTTTTAGAGAAAGTGACAATTCCTCTCCATGCAGATACTGGAAACAAATGAGCAGTTCCATATTCTGCAATGGCATCTAAACTTGTCTTAAGCAGAAAAGATTTTTCACCAGAGTTGGAGATGCAGAACTGCAGTCTTGATTGTAGATAGTTTCAACACTAACCTAAACTCCCTTATGTTAGTCTAGACTGATGACTGAATTACTAACCAAGTCTGGACAGGACCAGTAATGATGGAGGGTGAAGGGCTCTATCTGAGAGGAAGCCAGGGCATAGTAGGATGTAGCAGAGGCTGCATTATAGACCTTTGTAGCTGTGGCAACAGAAATCCAATATGCAAATAGTTGATACCACACATGATCACAAGGACTTGATTGACTTGAATAGTCATATGTTTCATAAAAAGTAATTAGTTGATAAAAATTTAAAAACACAGTTTGATGGTCAGGCTGTCATGACACACAACTTTAAGACCAGCAGCCAGAGTCAGGCAGATCTCTGTGTGTTCAAGGCCAGCCTGGTATACAGAGTGAGTTCCAGAAACTCTGTCATAAGAAAACAAAAACAAAAACAAAATATATAGTATGGTGGTTAAGTGTATGGTTGAGAACTGTGAAAGCAAGTGTTGAAGGTATTATTGATACAGCTTCATTTTGGTGTTTAGCATCAATCCCAGGAGTAAAGCATACATCTTAGCAACAATGGAATTGGAATTATAGGCCTACAATGTACCAGTTCATCAATATTTCACTAATGCTTAGTATAGGAAAAATTAAAATTACTATTCTGTGAACACAGATATCAAATGCACTATAGCATATATCTAAACATTGTGTTCAGTATCACTAATAAAAAAATAATTAGTCTGGAGCATGGAATTAGGAAAAGGCTTAAATATTCAGGAGAGTACCTGTAGAGGATATCACTGTGAGTTTGTCCTTAGCCTCTCCTAAAGGGTAGATGAGGCTGAGGCTCTTCCTTTATTTGATGTGTCTAGTGAGATTTTCCTAAGATGCTGTCAAGGTTTGCACCTTCATATTTATGCTGTGTAGTCACCTGTGTTCTTCCCAACCATGGGAAGGGCCTGCTCATAAACTGAAGGTCATATGTAGGGCAAGTAGACACTGTGCTGAGGAGCCCAACCTTCACTGTTTGACTTGACAGAGTCCATAGTTGGTTTTCATTTGAAATGATTTTTGTGCATAAAATAAATCATTTTGGGAACAAAGAATATGTACTGGAATGGGGTACAGGCAAATTATGTCCAAATAGAAGGCTATTTTGTTAATAATCCACCTATCTGCAACTTGGAAACATGGATTTTGTTATTTCAAAAGCTTTTAGCCATCTGAGATGGAATGCCTGTATGACTTGATTTACCCTGAACTTGGTTTGCTGTACCACTTGGTTACCCTTGCATCTTAACAGGGTCGAGATTTTCTATTATAAGAAAACCACATTAAGAAATGACTTCCATTGAGGGATCAGTCATCTAAGGTGAGGGATATTGATGTGTCTGGGTATACTATTTAAGTGAGATCATTAATAATTTCTAGTATTTATTATACATCATAGTCATTGATGCCTGCAAGCCAAGTAGAATCATAGTCACTTCAAGAAATAAATTAAATTCAAAAGACATATTGCAACAACTCATTACTTTAGTGAGAAAGATCCTACGATCACACACCATGCCCAAATAATGCAGATCTTTCAAGGAAGCTAATAGTTCATTAGCTATTTAACATAAGGCTATTTTAAACAACAAGTTTAACCTGGTATTGTTATTCATCTTAGTTCCTGTGTAATTTAGAATGTATACATTGTAATATAATGGATAATACTGGTTATTACAGAGAATTCCCTCTGACTTAGGAGGGCATGGAAAACAAGTCAATCAGAAAGCAAGGACTGAGGCTTTAGTTGAGTTTCACCAGAGATTACCTATCAGCTAGTTCACAACCTTTCTCTAGGTTTCACTGTGGGCAAATTTCCAAAGCTGGGCTAGGATTTCTTAAGTTCTTCCTAGCAATAGCTTTACATAAACAAAAGCAAAGCAGAAAATTGGAGTTGACAGGTGTGATATCCCAAATAACTGGATTATGACCAAAAAGAAAATTGAGATAAAAAGGAAGCTGATTGTATAGCAGCCTTTATGTATTGCAGCAGCATCGTGGAAGCAAGGGCAAACAGAAAGAGTGATTATCAGGTTATGTTCCAGTCTTCTGAAAGGAAAACATCTAGCATACATCAAAAAAGAAGACATCTCTCTCACATGATGCCTTTGTGTAAGACAGTCATATTTTGTCTCTCTATCTTTTATTCAGTTTAATTGTTGGAATATAAATTCCATTAAATTTGAGTTTAATTAAAAATTTATAGAAAATTTCACAACTCAGAAATTCCTTTCATTTTATTTTCATTGTATATTATGGCTAATCATTTGCAGCATATATCACTGAGGATTCTTTGTTGTAAAAACCATAGTGCACTTTCTTAGCTTTAGCAGGCAGAAATTTATCTAGATGTCTATTATTTAGTACAAGAAAGTATCTGTGTGTCTAGGAGCGTCATACCTAGGATGCACATTCAGAAGGGTTAGGAAGGGGCATACTAGCAAATATTATTGTTATCACTTGTGGGTTATGGTAGATTGTGCTCAAAACAATTGAGCCACTGAAGGTTTAACATTTTTCCATAATTACAAAAAATTGGGCACCATCACTATTGTCCTCATTTGACCAAACAAAAATCTATCAGTTTAGATTTAGGTTATATTGACTACATGATATTAGTTGATTTACTTTGGTCTGTATCTACTTTTGTCTTTCTAAATAATCAATAAAATGTCTTTAAACTTTTACATTAATGAGCAGAGTATTTGGCATTTGAACATAATCAATGTATATAAAATCTTTGAATTGCTACTGTTAATATTATCTACCATGCACCAAAGCCTTCAACATTGTCTTGTAGGAAACTTTTTTAAGATTTATTTTATTGTATTGTGTATGTGTTGCCTATATGTACGTATGGATGTGTACCACATGTGTACTTGGTTCACTTAGAGGTCAGAAGTGGGTGTTTGATTCCTGGAATTTGCATTATGAATGTTTGTGAAGCACCATGTAGGTGCTGGGATTTGAACCTATCTCCTGCAAGAGCAACTAGTGTTCTTAATTGTTGAGCCATCTCTCCAGCCCCTTGCAAAGGGAATTTAATTATGAGAATTTCTATTTTTCATTTATTAATTTTCTTCATATTTATTTATTATAAATGTATACATGCACACATGTGAGTGTGTGTGTGGATGTGGATGTGTGTATATATGCATGTACATACACTGCCAAAATGTATGTGTGGATGTCAGAAAGTCAGAGGCCAACTCGAAGGAGTAAGTCCACATTGTGGATGCTGGGGACTTAACTCAGGTCATCAAAGTTGTCAGCAAGTGACTTTACTGGTTGAGCCATCTCTCCAGCCCAAGAAATTCTATTTTTATATCAGTATTCAGAACAAGGAAGACAATAAAATGTGACATGCTATTATCTTACCTTGTAGGAAGAAAGCAATGTTTGCAATGGCAGTAGAAAACAAATAATCAGGAAGGCATCACAAGAGGAAGGAGTGCGTTGGGAGTTCTGATAGATATAGCAAGTACCCACCCATTAATGGTTCTCCTCTTCTGTGCTAGGCAAATAGAAGACAAAGCTCCCTTATTTTGGTGAAATCCAATATACTAATATGCAATGATAACAAACAGCATGATTCAGTTTTGAAATGAAAAATTAACCACTCTAGGGGTCCCTCTTGCCTTTACTGAGGCATCCAAGAAACCATGTTTCATGCTGAAACCTAAAAATTGAAGTTAGTTGAAATTCTTCCAGTTAACATTTGAAAGAGAGCTGGCCTTAAGAAGCCTATCAAAGGAATATGAGTCAGGAAGAAACTTTGGAGAGTGAGATGGGTCAGATACCAGCTGGTGATCATACACACTAATTAACATTTTAAGCAGTGACTACAGCTTCATCTGATAACCCTTACACAAAACTCAATACTTTTATATTCAAATATTATGTTTCCTGATAATAAACTTGAAGAACTTAACCATGAGGTACAAATTAAAATTTATGACATTAAAATGTTAATGTTATATTTAATAAATCAATGTACATGTGTTAAAAAGTTTTAATTAAAATTATTAATAAAGATGTTACAAATTAATTAATATTCCTGTAAATATGATCATTCATGAAGTATAAATATAATTAATCTTGTCAATAAAAACAAAATGTCAGATATCAGGATAATAACTTGATAGATCAGAGAACAGAGGAATAGCCACCAGTGACCTCTTAACTCTCTGGATTCTCTGACCAAAAGGGTGGAGATCTGGTCTCTACCCCACCTTATCACCTCCTGTCCCCCCTCCAGAGTGCTGGGATTAAAGGTGTGAGACACCACTGCCTAGTTTCTGTGGTTAACTAGTGGCTAGCTCCACCCTCTGATTATCAGGCAAACTTTAATCACACAACATATTTATGTTAGTGGTTTTAAGCATTTCATAAATATAAAAGCATTACATTTTTCACAATAATTAAGATTTTAAGCCTTTTATAACATTTACTTAATCAAGTATTGAATTTTAAAAATATTAAAGTGCAAACTGAAATATGTAATTCATATTGTTAAAATATTTAAGAATTTAAATTTTTTAATTAATGGTAGTTATTATTATTTTATGTGTTTTGTGTTTTGTCCTCATACATGTCTATGGACTACATGGTATCTGGTAGATATGCAAGCCAGTAGAGGGCTCTGGATCCTATGGAAGTGGTGTTGCAAACAGATGTAGGTTACCATGTGGATGCTGGAAATCAAACTCTGGTCCCCTGGAAGACATACTGTTAACCACTAAAGTACCCCTTCAACTTGGATTATTTTATCTTAATATTAATTTATATTTCACAAAAAAGATGTAGAGAATTTTAGATTATCTATAGAAACATATCTGATTATCTTCCCATTATATAAAATTCATATTCTTTCATTTTATTTAAAGGTATTATCTCTTCCCAACTTATTTTCTTCTAATAATAAGCAATTTTTTTCTTAAACTGACACAAATTGTTCTGTAGTAGAAGGACAGTCTGTTAGTACCATATTTAATTTAATGAAACATGCTAAGTTTTCTTTATAATAACTTATCTAACAAATAGTTGTTTCTTTTGAAAGGACATTTTGGTTTTCATATTGAAAAACATATCATGGAGCTTTTGATGGGAGATGTTATTCTGTATATATGTTTTTCATACTGGTTAATAAAGCACTGTGGCCAATAGAAAACTAGATAGGCGGGGCTAGGAGACTAGGAGGAGGAAGAGGAAGTAGTAGGTGGGTCAAGATGTAGCCCGGGGAAGGAGCAGGACGCCTGCCGCACGGCTCCCCGATAAGACGACCACGTGGAAATACTTAGATAAGTAGAAATGGGTTAATAATTAAGACAGAGCTAGCCCATAAACAGTAATGGTAACTGGCCGACAGGATTATATCAAATATAGAGTCTCCTGAGTGTTATTTGGGGCACACGTGGTTGCAGGACAATGGCGGCAGAACCAGCGGCAGCCGGCGGGGAAACCTACCACAACAAGCTTTCACTCTATTAACCCTGCCACATGAATTCAAATATGATAATTCAGAATTACATAACAGTCAAGGTATTTGTAGGAAATAATCTCTACTACTTTAAAGTGCATTAATATTTAATTATTCATCTGAACTATTAATATCAATTTAAGCTCAAGACACAATACTTTACCCTTCAGTGACACTCTCCTAGTTTTATTTGCCTAAGTAAATCCTCATGATACATTTTTGAAATTTTGCAGAATTATGTAGACAAGAAAATTTGTTTCATTCCTCATTCCTTCCTCTATTCTTGCCTCCATCCTTTCATCCCCCTTCTTCCCTCATTCTTTTTCTTTTTCCACCCCTCCCTTTCTCCTCCCTCCCATTTTTGTTTTCTTTTGTCTTATTTGTGATGCTAGAATGATAGGGGATGTCCTTCTGTATATATGGTTCTTTTATTGGTTGATGAATAAAACACTGTTTAGCCAATAGCCAGTAGAGGCAGGAAGATAAGTGGGACTAGGAGACAAGAAGAATTTTGGGAAAGGTAGGCAGAGGGAGACCAGAGAGGAATGCCACAGAGGGACCAGGAGGATAGGATGCGCCAGGCATTCTATTGTAAAATAAGGCTATGTATAAATATATAAATTAGTAGTTATGTGTTAATAATTAAGACAGAGCTATCCAATAAGAAGCCCTAGCCATCAGCAAACAGTTTAATAATTAATATAGTATCTCTGTGTGTTTAATTTGGGGCAGAAGCAGTAGGATTTGGCTAGACAAAGAAAATGTCAGCAACACTAGAGTTAAAAATTCAGGGTTTCATATTTGATAAGCAGGTTTCCTACTACTGAGCTACATCTCCAACCATAGATATATAAATATTTTAAATTTTTTAGAGTATAATTACATCTTCTCTTTCCTCCCTCCAAACCATTACAGATTACCCCCCTTGCTCTTTTTCAAATGTGTTGCTTCTTTTGCAATTAGTGAAAACAAGTAAATTTTAGTTATTGTTTGTACTCTACACTTTTTTTTCAGCTATGGTCACATAAATACTTAAGTCAGTCAGTAAATAATGTTTTTGCATTTGATTACATTAGAAAATTTATCTGTAGATTTCTTTTATTCACAGGGTTAGGGGAATCCAAACAATCTAGAATGGACTAGAATGAAGCAGATGCTAATAGCTGACTTGAGAACAATGTGATCCTATGAACCTGTTGCCAAAAGAGCAAATACCTTGTGTTTTGGGGAGTGTCCTCAGAAAATAACACAATTTGGGAGACTGTGGAAAATGAGAGTCAATATCTGTTTACTGTTCCATTTTCTTCAGCATTGCATCCACCTGCACAAAGACCTTTCCATATTCCACGCAGGACTGTCTGTTTCCTGACCTTAGGCATCCTGGTGCTACTTACTATTATTTGGAAATCCCATTGCTCCTAATCCCTCCCACTTTAGCTATTCAAGTTAAAATGTTCATGTTCTGGGGCATTAGAGCAGTAAGTAGATATTCCATACATTGGAACAGCACTTCTCAATTTTGAAGACTTTAGTATCTATCATCACTGTAGACCTGGAAAGAGCTATTTCAAAATTTTAGACTAAAAACAAGTTGGTAAGAAAGGGAGGAGATTGGAGTTTTTATCTAGTAAAGATCAATAACTCTTTGACAAAGAATGCTAACTCATGTAAAACATCTTAGAATAGAATTAGTCTACCTATCAATATGTATCATTTTCATTTCACAAATTAGTACAGTTGAAACCCTTGGATGCATTTTTTAGGCATCTCTTGTTGCTGTCTTTTGTTTCTGGTCGGCAGCCTTGAAGGTGTTCCCAGCCTCCTACTATATTCAGTCAATTAGAAGTTGTGAAGGTATTCCCATTTGAATACATTCCACATACGAATTTCCTGCATTGAGTGATAGCTTCACGACTGAAAAGACATCGGTCTTTTGAAGTTCCTGTATAACTGCTGAACACTTTTCTCATGGCAGTTGGCTGCCCTCCTGCTGTTTAATATGTGTTATTTACTCAGGGATGGTAAACACTGAAATTCAGAGGGTCCTGCAGTTACTGCATGGGCCTTAGATGACCTGTCAAAGGTACTAAGCTTCCAATTTTGAGTTTTGAAAATGAGAAACAAAAAATGATACAGAGAGGCTTTGAAATGACTTTGCCCAATCATCAGATTTCCCTGTGGAGTTTGCCGACTTTGTGGTTAGTATTTTGATCCCCGAGGTATACCTGTGGAAAATGCTAAAACAGCACTAATCATAAAGCTTACCAGTGCTGGCTGGTCACCCTACAACTATTGTATGTCTGGTTGAAGTTTCCTTTATGGACCTCAAAGAGGTTGAGATGAATCATAAAACCACCTCCATGGGTGAGAGAAACCGGAGGAGAGATTGCATTCCACTAATCCTTTATGTTCGAGCCCCAGTTCCTGTCCTTCTGGATGACTTGAAGGAGACGAAAGGCTGTAAGGCTGTGTCTGCTACCCTGTTGAAAAGCAGAGCTGTGGGTTCTGGTGCTTCAGTACAAGCCCCAGGCTGAACACCTCACAGATGCACCCCGGCCACGTCTTAGTTCTCTGTTGGCAGGGTGACATCCACCTGTGCATTTTTAGGATAGAAATGGGGGGGGGGCTGATTCTAGGCTTACTGTGTTCACAGAGAAATTTGAGAGGTCAATGGAAAATCTGAAACCTTTTGTTGAAATTCTTCTCCTGTTTACCTTGTGTATGGGATTTGTTGACCCATTCTTTATTGGTTCTTGGGAGGAACCAGAAATTCACAGACAAAGATGTAAACATACATTCAGGTGCAACTTTGGTCAAATTACTTATTTTCAGTCCTGACTTATTTTCCATTCAGCAGGAAACATTTGACAGGCTTAGCATTTCACACTGCACAGGAGTGTTGTGTAATTCAAAAAGCATAATGGATGATAGAAACTTTAATACACTGAAAGCATGAGGAGATATAAGAAATGATTGCAGCGCCTGAGAAGCTGAGTAAATTTGTAGCTCTATACACAACATTTACATAAAAATTTTGTTCCCCTATGCCTTTGCTTAATAAAATTCCAGTTTTTAACAGTCATGTTTGTAAAATTGAATATTTAAAACTAAGAAAGCTGTTCTATATAGAATTTTCCTTGGGGACACGGGATTTTACCAATAGAATGTTGAGATTGCAGGCATTATATATTGTGTTTTTATTCTGGACTGTGTAGTATGTCCTGAGATTGACAGGGCCCAGAAAGACTCATCTGCAATCACAGATCCCTTCTTTCTCAACCAGTGATGGAAAATGATGCAGCAGACTCCATTACTACTTTCTGTCCTTCCTTTCCCTTTCACTTCTGCTAAGAAGAATTGTACCTGAAATCTTTACAAATAAAAATAAAATTCCAGTATTCAAATATGTTACCATGAATTTCTTCCTTAAAGATTACTTCTTTACTACATACTTTGTCTTACATGTTCATAGAGTGAGCTAATGTCACAAGATCACCATGGTCTACATGTGCAGATCGGGGGAAACTTCAGTGAGCCAGTTCTTTTTTCTACATTAAAGATTTCTGGAGACCAAACTCAGGTTATCATGATTGTTTGCAAGAGACTTTACTCACTGAGACATATTGCTGTCCCCATGATTTTCTTTTTAAGCCTTACAGAAATGCAGTTTCTAGTACTTATTTAATTTGTCTTGTGATTATTCATTGAAAGACAACAGTATACTTCAACAGGAACATGAATCAATTAATGTGCAATGGCTTTTGATATGTCTACTTGTCACTTTGCTAAAACAGGAAAACAACCAGCAGGGAGTTGAAAGGATCTTCTTAGAAGAGTGGCTCAGTATCTGTGGAAAGAAAAGTTTTTATTTTTGTATTTAGAATGTCTGAAGAGGGTCTGGTCTATTTTTATGCTTCTCTGAAGTGAACCATGCAATTCTTCTATTCTCATCAACAGTATGAATGCTTATATTCAAAGTTCCCAGTTAGGGTAGATGATTAATAAAGAAGAAAGCTATATCATGTAACTAATTTTTTTTGATGTAACCTTTTATTTAAAGCCATGGGAATGAACAAACATGAAACATCAGACAGAAGTAAAGAAAAAAATAAGCCATAGCAAGCAAACAACCTAAAAGAAAACCAAATGGAAAAGAAATATATGGGGATACCTCTATGTAAATTAAAAAATTAAAGGAAAAACTATAACTCTAAACCCATTTTGTTGAAATTCCTACAGAAATTTAAGAAGAGTTATTTCCATCAAGATAACCAATGTGCCATTGCAGACATAATAAAGTAGATAAAATATAAAGTTTTATTTTAAACTTAAATTATTGCCCATAGTTATAGTAGTGACATGAATGTTCTTTGGGTAACCAACTGCTTTCTTATTTCATTTGATGTTAACACCATGGAAGGAAGTGGATGTAGTACCATACATCAGCTATGGGCCAAGAACCCATAGATGAGAGCCTAATAAACCTGGGGGAGAGCCTACTACTATTATCTTGCTAAGTAGACATATTATTTAACTGCCTTATAAATACATATTTCTATACCCATAGATTAGTTCATCCTTCAGTCCTCATCTGCATAGTGGATGGTGGTTAATTCAGACACAGACAACTAGTCAAAATGCAGAGAATAAGTCTCTGTGAGAGCTCAGTCAGAGGTAATTTGCATCATGCCATGTGCCTTCCCTCCAAAGCTCAAGGGACATCTCAGAAGAAGCATCAGACATATTGTAAAAGCCAGAGGTTAGTGAGGACACTTGTGAAACAGAGTCTTCTAAACATAGTAGGGTGGTTGACTCTTGAGCACACAAGCATCTCTAGATGCCTACACAAGACCCAAACAAGGTCAAGTTAGCATTCTAGTATGGATGGTAGGAGAAAACATGAGCCATCACCCCTAATTGAGGAGCTATTGACAATTTATGGATGCTGGGGTCAGGAAAGCCAATTTTCTATAGGGGTGTGGCTGCTTGCAGATTGTCATTCTCCAGTGGATAGTCCCCTATACATTTACATATGGGCAGAACTAATTGTCATTGGTGATTATACAAAAAAGGCCTAGAAAGGGAAAAAGGACATAAAGATGAACATAGAGTGTATATTGGGGAATTTGAGAGAAATTGAAGGTAGGGCATGGTGGCGAATATTATGAAAACACATTGTATGCATTATTAAATTCTCACAGAATAAATAAAATATATTAAAAAATATAAAGTTCTGATGGACAGTGGGAGCACACACCTTTAATCCCAGCACTTGGGAGGCAGAGGCAGGCAGAAAGGTCTACAAAGCAAGTTCCAGGACAGCCAGTACCATTACACAGAGAAACCCTATACCAAAAAAAAAAAAAAAAAAAAAAAATTAAAGTTCCGAATAAAAAGAGATCATAAAATTAGGACTGCCAATACTGAAACTGAAATTTATTATACTTTCTAACAGAGCTTTATTCAGATATTCAAGGACTCAAAAGGTCATCTGAACATATATAAGTGCTCTACACAGTGGCATATGCCTGTAATCTCAGGTACTTGGGAGGCTAAAGCAGAATTCTGAGTTGAACAGCATGATGTAAACTCTCTTGTAGTGAATACATCAATAAACAAATACCATAGTGTGTTTAGACAAACTGAAAAAAAATTAAGAAAGAAGTGTGAAAATTTCTTCAAATTTTGTTTCATATGCTAAATCCATGCACCAACCATAAGCCAAAGCCCCAGAAGACTAAATTCTATGAGTAGACTAAAGTTTATTAGTCAGTGACTCAGAACAGGTAAAATTTCTCCTTAATAAGCTATAAAACTTTGGGGAAACTTAACTCCTTGACATGTGTGTAGAAAAGCCAGTAGTTATATGCAAATTGACTCAAAACAAATTTTACCAGCACATGTTAAACTTGGAAAAATAATTAGCTAAAATATGTCTAGGGGCTATTCTGAGTGACAATTTACAAAAAAAAAAAAAAAACAAAACAAATGTGTGTGTGTGTGTGTGTGTGTGTGTGTAATGGCCCAGAGGGTAAAAGTTCTTGTCATACAAGCCTGACTAGCTATGTTTTATCCCCCTGGAACCACACAAAGGTGGAAACAACAAAAAGTTGTTCTGTGACTTCCACACATATTTCAAGGCATGCACATGACCCAAAACATATACGATACCAATACACTAATAGTAAATAAAATTTAGAATGTAAAATCATTTGAAATCATTATCATAAGCGAAACACATTATCTGAAGGCACCTAAGTGCAGTGGGAAAACAACAGCTTTTCTGAATCCACAAGTACCAGATAGTCACCTGTGAAATAATAAATACTAATGTTACTTTAACAATCTATTTTCAGGAACAATACTCATTCCCCAACCTCAGTGACAATGTTTGAACCACTTGCTTTAGCTTTGGCCACCACTAAAAGAATAAAGAAATCCCATGTCTGGGAAAGCTCACTCCTCTTCTGTAGCACCCTAATGCCAGACCATGAATGATAACCTACATCCTTATCCTCATGAGGTCATTACCTCCTCAGCCCCAGCTCTGCTTTAAGCAATCTTCTAGCTGTTTATGTAGAGTTTTTAAAGCAGATGACGGATTTTGTCATCTTAGAATTTAAATTATCACTGTGGAATACAGGAAATGCAAACACACAATTCAAGAGGAGATGATAAATAATGCAGAAAAATCAAAAAGGTGAACAAGAGACGACTGGGGTCACTACTAGTGGGTTTGCTTGTGACAGATGTCCATACTTACTCTTTCTGCACAGCACACACATTAAACTATAAAACTAAGAATTAAAAACTTGACATGACCATTAAAAAGAGCATGTAGGAACTTTAAAGTTATACCTGCCCATTAGAATATTTATCATCCAGAGATGTTTGAATGTAAAGGCCAATTCTAAATCAATAAAAGAGTGTTTAAAGTTTTAACCATTACCCTCATTGAGCTAAATTTAACTTGAGGACCTAGCTTACTAGACTACAAAATCTGTCCAATACACTGAGAATCTTTCATGCTCCTTCTGATGGGGTGTCCTCAAGAATCTACCATCACTTACACCAGAGAAAATTGGGAATTTCCCTCTTTGGATCAACTAACTGAAAATGCAGCTATTCCCACAACTGCCTGAAATTCTGATAACTAGAAAATGTACTCACAAAACTCAGATAATGTAATGTTATTGTCAAAGTTTCATTATGGCTGAACAATATAAATTAAAAACTCCTAAACAAACAGTAACATATGACAAGGATGATGGAGATCACAAGTCCCTTCTGAGCAGTTCTGCTCATACACAGATACATGAGATGTGGGACAATTCCAAGCGAAGCTCACTCTGACCTTGGTGTCCAGAGGTTCTCATGGGTTGATGACATAATACCTGCATGTCTGATCTTTACTCTTAAATCCAGGGGTCAAGTTGTGGTCCTCAGTGTCCAGAGGCTATAACTCATGTTTTAGCCCAAATCTCACTTTATGAATCACATTGGGAAATAGCCCCGTGACCCAAGATCTGAGGCAAGTAAAGATTGCATTACATGGAAAGGCATTCCAGGGACTTGGACATCACCATTGGAGCCTCAGATAAAGCCCACACTTTTCTTTGTGGTAAAGTGTAGTTTTTTCTGTTTTTTGGTTATTCTATTTTTTTTTTCTGTACTCTTTGGGCTGTTTGGGGGGCATGCCACCCGGCTCCCAAATAAGTCACACAGCTTATACTTTTACTTATTATTGCTTATAAATACCTGGCCTTGGATTGGTTTGTTTGTGGCCATTTTTTCCTTAATTTAATTACCTTGTCTATCTTTTGCTTCTGTGGTTTTATCTTTTTCTACTTATGTATATCTCCTTTGTTGGCTGTGTAGCTGGGTGGCTGGTCCCTGTGTCTTCCTCTCCTCCTTTTCTCATTGCTTGGTCTTCCCCTCCCACATTTCCCCTATTTATTCTCTCTGCCTGGCAGCTCTACCTATCCTTTCTCCTGCCTTATTATGAGCTATTAAGCTCTTTATTAGACTAATTAGGTGTTTTATGCAGGCAAGGTAGCACATCTTCACAGAGTTAAACAAATGCAGCGTAAAAGAATGCAATACATCTTTGCATTATTAAAGAACAACATAAACAAAGGTAACACATCTTAAAATAATATTCTACAACAATTCTACATAATTATACTTGAAAAATTGTTTTTATCAGAGTCAGACATAGAAGAGTTGTACTAACATATTTTCAAAAACAGAATTATTATACACGATTTTTAAATGTACACACTAATGCAAACAGAACAAGCTATTAATATGAGCTGTTCGAACATTAAAACCATACATAAAGTAGTATTATAGTGACATTATCAAATTCTTACTTGTTTTAAAATTTTAAACTCTTTTATAAAAAGTTTCAAATTTAAAAAATTACATAAGAAAATTAAACAGACCCAAAGACCATATAACTCAATAACTCTCTATACTATTAAAGTATTCATTTGAAAAAAAAAAAACCTGTGGTGGTACTTCACAGTGGATTTTATATTTTCACTGTTACAGATTTTTATGCACTTAACCACCAGCTCTATTTAAAAATATATTTATTTCCCAGGCCTTGGTGACCCATGCCTTTAATCCCAGCACTGTTCTCTGTAAGTTCAAGGCCAGCCTGGTTTATAGAGCTAGTTCCAGGATAGGTTCCAAAGCAATACACAGAAACCCTGTCTCAAAAAACATATCTGTATCTATATCTAGTCTATGTCTATGTCTATGTCCATCCATATCTATATCTATATCTATCTCTCTATATATAGTTCCAGGACAGTTTCCAAAGTAATACAGAGAAACCCTGTCTCAAAAAACATATCTATATCTATATCTATATCTATATCTATATCTATATCTATATCTATATCTATATCTATATCTATCTATATATAGCTATATGTATTTCTATATATATATGTGTGTGTGTGTGTGTGTATAGTGATCATGTTTTCATTTATTCACAAATACTTTACTTGCGTGGATCACTTTACTTCACAGTGAAAACAATTTTAAGTGCATAGTCTGCGTGTCTTCAGTTATATTTTATATTAATTCTGTATTTTACTCACCTCCATTTTATATCTCTATGGATTATGCTATTTTATTTTATAGTCTGTATTTACCTAAGTTTTGTTCCTCCCTCCCTCAGTTCCTCCCTCCCTTCTGCCTTCTTCCTTTTCCTTCCTTTAACTGTATATTTTAAGTTTTCTAATACTCTGTTAGATAATGCAGTAAGCCTCAATATTCGATTACCCTAACATTTTCTATGTTCAATGTAAGGTAAGTATATCATAATGTGTATGGAGGATATTGTCTGAAAATGTTTGGTCAGGGCATTTTTTTTCTTTTACCTCACAGGTCATTTGTATATGTATGTAAAATGGCTTCCATTTTTGTGTTTTTAATGGGATTTTTGTGTATTTGAACATGTACTTTTTTGTAATTTTTCTTCTGTTTGTTTTGTACTATTCTGACATGTTTTTGTCTTATTTTATCATTATTATTTATATGGCCTAAAGAGAGACAGAAAGGGAGTGAATTTGGATGGGAGGGAAGGTGAGAAGGATCCATGAGGAATTGGGAGAGGGGAACCAGAATATATTGTAGAAGAAGAAAATAATACATTTTCAGTAAAAGAAAATAGGGTGAGGGGACAAAAATAAAACAAACAAACAAAAATCAAACAATACAAAACTAAACAGAAAAATACATCTAGTATAATGTTTAAGAATGATGGTGGTGTGCATCTTTGCCTCAATCCTCAACCACACTAACGTGTTGTTTTCAATGTAAGCCTATCTTATTAGGTATATAAGTGATATCATATTAATGTTTTTACATTTTAATTTACATAATGGTTAGTGCACCATGTGTGTATTCTTGGACATATGGTAGTTTTAGTTCATTGCCCACTTTGAATTTAGTAGTTTAATTTTTTATTTTCCAGTTGTGGTTTTACTGCATTTTGAATAATGTTTCAGAAGTTAAATATTTGTGTAATTCCTTTTTTGTGTATATGTTGCCATTTCAGTTGGTTGGTACTGTTCTTTGATGCCTTCATTTTTCTCAATATCTATTTTTATAATTCTCTTATTATGACTGTTTCAATTTCCATTGATTGATCTACAACTGACTTGTTTTCAACAGCTCCCTTCTTCTATTACATCATTCAAGAAAATTTTAATATTTTTAAGGTTATTGTTTAAAACCCTGAAATTTGTTTTTCTCTCTTTTTTTATCATTCAGTTTACTTTTATATTACAGGCACTTGCAACTGATTAGGTGAAATTTGACTTTGCAACTGTGTTTAATGTCTGTTCAGAAAATCCATATTTTGCCCATATCTCATTCTCAGCATCACCTGATTACATTTCTTTTTCAAATGCAGCTGAAAGTTCTGTAGTTCTGTAGAGTTTATTATACTCTACTGTTCATGCATCTGAAAATATTGAACAGTAAGATATGTGACTGGTTATTTCTGAAATCCCTTGGAAAAGGTCAATTGTTTTTAGAAGGCCTTGACGAATATATGTCTGTGGTTCTAATGTCTTTTTAGTTCTCAATAGCTTTACTTTTTCTTTAAACATTTTTGTTCAGATTTTCCCTACTTATATGCAGGTTCCTTTAGTCCTCATAGTCCTTGATCAGGTCATCACATGTTCAAGTCAGGAATAAAGCCATGAACATACGGTGTGGTTACATTCCAAATATACTCTTTAATTTTGCTAAGTAGCCTTCACATTTTCCATTTCTGAATGTTCAAGAGAAACAACAACAAGATAAAAAACAAACTAACCTAGAAAATTTGAGTGTTTAGAAAGATCTGCCTGGATCATCAATGGCTGATATTTGAACACTTGATTCGGAGGCTCCTTGTCATGCTATGATAACATTGGACTATGCTTAAGCTATTTAGGAGACAATATGACTCATGCTCAATGTCCCCTTCTGTTTTAGACACTTTAGATGTTCTAAAATGCTACATAAAGCATGCCTACAGGATCAGCTTCCAATGAGAAACCAGTGAGCCTCTGAAGAGAATCTCTGGTAAGCAATGTTTCAGATGTGTTGCCAGAATTTACTGCTGGAGGAAAAAGTCCATCCTGTGCATCTCTAGGGAAGGACTCTTGTAAGCCACATCTTTGAGTTCATTTCACATCCTCTTCCCATTGCTAGTGTTTATTTTAAATTTGGGATACTAATTCACACCAACGAGTGAATGCTGGATTCTGTTCAATTTTCTAGTAATTACTGTCCCTGGAGGGAATGGACATAGGCACCCCCAGTGCACTATGACTCACCTCTCTGCTAGAAAAGAGGCATTTTGTGATTTTTGTCTTTTGGGTGATATGGGAAGAGATGCAGAGAGAACTGGAGCATGGGGGAGAGAATGAGAATGGGGTTCGAGCCTCATTTCCACCCCATGGGCATGATTCAGTTGCTATCTTTTGGAAGCTGCCAGCTGCTGTCACTTACCTGATTCCGGAAGTACTTGAGAGATTTCAATAATCATCTGTTTCCTGTCTTGACCATGCACAGATTTCTTTGCTGCTTCCTGATTTGTTTTTTAATCGTTTTCTACTTTGTGCTGTACATTTTAAGAGAAGAGTTCAATTAGACCACATGTAATAAATGCCTCTGAATTGTGTTGCTCCTTAGTCTGGTAGTGACCTGAGTCAGTCTGCTATGTAGATGTCATGTGATTTCCTCCCTCCATCTTCATCAGATAAAAGTACAACAAACAAACAAACAAACAATAACAACAACAACAAAACCAAACAAAACCAAAAACAAACAACAACAACGAAACGAATGTGTGGACATTAAAGTACAGTGGTTTACTAAATAGAAAGAGGGCACATTTGCACTGTGTTTGCCTTCTGCCAATCTTTTTGTGACTGTTCATTTAGATTAAAATAAAAAAATAGGCAGGGGGAGGTGGGGGGAGCAGATGTAAATTGTCATAGAACCCAGAGAGAGTGGTTTGAGAGGACTGGAGCAATAATGACAAATTCAGACAGATGACAGGTCAGGAAAACTGCAGGTGACAGTGGGTGTTTACAATGAGGATTCCTGGTGGCCTTTCTCATGTGGCAGTAGGCCAAATCAATTTAGGAGCATTTGCTAAGAAGAGAAGGAAGAAAAAGGTGAGAGAGGGAGATGCAGAAGGAAGGAGCGAGAAACAAAGATAGCAAGACATAAGGAAAGCGAATGAACCTAGACTAGAGATGTATTTATTTATTAACATGAGAGAAGTCTTATACCAGCGTTGGAGTGCAACACTCTGGAGGTCTTGTGTTGCTTTACGTTTAATCAGCCAGGTTATTTCTGCCACAAGGTCTGTGTGCCATTCCTGGAGTCAGTGGGCTTCTCTCTCTTTCCTTTCCATGTCTGTTCTAGCTCTGGACCTTTACAGCGATCTCTCTTCTGTGCTATATTTCTGCCCACCTCCATCCAGAAGGCCACTTAATGCACTAAAAAAGATAGTGTGACTCAGAGATTTCCTTTAGTCTGAGGCCCTGCTTCAGACCGTGGAGGCTAGCTGCAGTGCAGATTGAACACCCACTGGTGTTTCCAGAAGGCTCCCTCTACTCCCCTGCTCCTCAGCAAGGTGCTTGCCCTTCTCAGGAGACCACCGTTTCAGAACAATCTGCCTTAGCTCTTAGTTCCTCCCTCGGCCCTCAGCATGCCAAGCTAATTACTTAGTGGAGGCTGATGGGAGAGTCACAGGGGTGCACAGACTCACAGCATGGCAGGTACACCTATGATTTCTGATCCACAGTGCCAGAGTAATGTTAATCTAATGGGCGTTCCCAAACACGATCTCTTTAAGGCTTCTTTTATCCCCTTCCCCCAATCTTCCAGGAGTGAACACAATCCTGGATCTTGTCTCATAAATAAAGCTATTAGCATTTTTGAATTCAATTTCTTTAAGTTTTATTACATCCCCTATTCTCTTGTGGGTTTAAAAATGACAGTATGATATATTGTTCCACTGGTGTCCAACTTGGAAGATACACGTTGTTCAAGGTGTATGACTTAGGAAGGAATGGTAAATGTCTTTCCCCTCTGGACACTTTGTAGCCATAGAGAAAATTTTCCATTTGGTCAAGGAATTTGACCTTCATATATTTGAATATTGACAGAATACAGTATTTTTATTTTAAAATTCCCTTTCTCATTCTTATTGTATAAGATTGATCTATTTGTTTTGTGTAGTATTACGTTCTTTATTATGAAAGTATTTTAATGAAAGATGCATCATTTTTTTTCCCAGCATGTGTTTGGGCAAATAATGAATAAAATTTCTAGTTAAGATCTTTTTGTGGCTTGTAATATATATTTCATAGAAAGTTAAGCTTTTGGCATCTAATAAGCTTTAGTCAATATTACTGTCTCTCTAACATGCCTCCATAAATGTACAGTCCCCCCAAAATGCAAGACCTTTCAAGTTCCTGTCTATACTAAGCAATGTGAGGTATTCATCGTACGTTTTGTCCATATAGTTGACAGTGATAGTAACTCATGATGTTAAATATTTCTTTATGTCGTTATTGATTATTTGAATATTTCCAAAGTTGTTACTCAGGACTTTTGTGCACTTTATGAACAAAACTGTTTATTATACTCGTAGTGATTTTAAAGTGACCCTTTTCATGTAGTTAGAGTTAGTATGCTACAGGTTCATACAAAGTGAATTTTCCAATTTCTGCCTTGAATTTTACTCTTCTTCCTGACGAGTTCTTAATGAAATCTTTAATTTCATACATATTTAAAAGTTGGTAAGTATTATTTTTGATAGATAATAAACATATAGAGTGTGTGTGTGCAACTTCCCTTACTATCTTGTCCACCTTTTACTCTTAGAGAAACTAGACAAATGCTTTTGAAATTATACTCTAGATCTTTTAATGACTTAACTTGAAGTCTTTACTATCATATTAGTGGCTTCCCTGAGTATGTTTTGAAAACCTGATATTTGTAAGAGGAAATAACTTTCCCATCAGCACACATTAAGGCTATTGAAGCTGATTTCATCTGGAAATCTTCTGATTGTGCTGAGACATTATAGCTACTGTCTAAGTGGTAAATTAGAAACCTCTGAAATAATACTCAATTTTCTCAGATTATTCCACTATTATCTTCTTTAGTATTCTTGCTCCTTGAGTTTTGGGTAATTCTAATAATGTTTCCATAAATGGTCTACTAGTTTTGAAAGCACCCACAGTCTGTGGCTGTTATTGTACCTCAACAGAGTTTAAAATGGACTTTCAAAAATTTTTATTTTTACATTCCAACTACAATTGGACTACAATAACCAGACTATACCCCACAGCTCCAGATAAGCTAGGTAACAAGGAAAACACGAAGATGGTCACATGGATCAACCTGGGAAGGAGAATTAGATGAGATCTCCTGAGTAAATTGGGGACAAGGTGGGGACAGTGAAAGAGGAAGGGATGGGTAATGAGAACATGAGGGAACAGAGTGGTCCAGTTGGAGAAGGGATGGAGTGTGGGAGAGCAATGAACCAGATATGTTGAGAGAGAGAGAGAGAGAGAGAGAGAGAGAGAGAGAGAGAGAGAGAGAGAGAGAGAGAGAGAGAGAGAGAGCCATTGTGGGGTTAGGGAGAAACCTGGTGTAAGGGAAATTCCCAGGTATCCATAAGGATGATCCCTGCTAAGAATCTAAGCAATAGTGGAGAGGGTACCTTAACTGACCTTCCCCTGTAATTAGATTGGTGATTGGTCCAACTGTCATCATAGAGCCTTCATCCAGTAATTGATGGAACCAGATGCAGAGATCCACAACCAAGCACCAGGCCAAGCTCTGGGAATCCAGACAAAGAGGGGGACAAGGGAATATATGAGCAAGGGAGGTCAACATCATGAAGTGGAAATCTAAAATGGAGTTCTTAGTGAAAATGCTTTTATAAGAATTAACCCAATTATCATGAGAGAGACTTCATGTAGCAACTGATGGAAACAGATGCAGACCCACAGCCATACATTAAGTGGAGTTTGGGGGAATTTTATAGCACAAGGGGAGAAAGGATTGTAGGACCCAGAGGGGTCAAGGACAATACAAGAAAACTTAGAGAAGCAAGTAGTCTAGGCTCATAGGGGCTCACAGGGACTGAACCCACAACCAGAGATCCTTCATGGGACTGACCTAGATCTTGGCATACTACATATATTATATATGTTACAGCTCTGTGGAACAGGGGCTGTCTCCAACTATTTTACTGGCTTTTGGGACCCTGTTTTTCACATAGGGCTGCATTTTCCAGCCTTAATATATGGAGAAGTGCTTAGTTTTATTGCAACTTGATATGTTTTTTCATATCCATGGGAGACATGCCTTTTCCTAAACCAGAATGGAAGAGGAGTGGATTGTGTGTGGGAACAGAGAGGAAGGGTGGGGGGAAGGGACTGGGACCAGAGGAGGGAAGGGAAATTGCAGTCAGCTGGGCTGTAAAACAAACAAACAGATGAACAAACAAACAAATGCAATTTAAAAATTGGCCACTCACAATTCTTCCAAAACACTACTGTTTTCTCTGTTAGGTTTGATTCTTTAATTCGTTCAGCTTGCAAATGATAAGAGACAAAAGCAAGAGTGATTATCATAATGAGCTAGGTCTGTGCCAAAGGCAGACTCTCCTGATTATAGTGTAAGGAAACACACACACTATTAGAAAATAACTTGTCTTTATTTAATAATCCACCAGATACTGCTTTAAGTGTCATTACAAGATCTTTCATGTTTCACATTAACAGATATGTATCATATAAAACACACACACACACACACACACACACACACACACACACACACGTATGTTGGGAGTCCTTGTACTCACAGAGAAGCACTAAGGGAACCAGGAACGTTACTTGCACATCATTCAGAGGTGTCTCCTCAATGGAGGAGATAAAAATCAAATACCTGTATTCCATTCAGAAATCTGAGAGTGGATTTTATTAGTGACATTTTTGCTAACTTGGGAGGCAGACCTCAACCACCTTTTGCTATCGAGGCAGATCTCTTCAAAATCCCCCAGGAAGCTTTTCCCAGACTCTTCCCTCCCTAGACAGGTACCCATCTTAGGGGAGATGTCACAAGTACTTTATGGCCTGCTGACCTCTAAGCTGTGGTCTGATTCCATGTCTGTTAGCTATAGAACCTCCCTCATGGTCTCATGTACTTTGTAAAGAGGTCTCCATGTAGTCACACCTTAAGCTTTATTGTACACCTGGAATTGGACTGATTGTTGCCTGGAAACTTTTTTTTCAAATTTTACTGTGTTTTCAAAATGCTGACAATGAATTAGACTTCAGGCATTACACTCCCTGAAGTCTAATCCAGGTTAACAAAGTCAATCTGTATTGGGCTTTCATTCTCATCTCTTCAGGAGGTTCTCTTCCCTGAATGACATCTCCAGGGACCCCCGTGCACCCCCACCCCACACAGTAGTACAAATAGTTTGGAAAATGAAAAGCCAAAATGGTACTATTTTGGTTGAGGGAATTAACAAGACCTCATTGGCTACAATTACTGTGTGCATTTCAACTGTTGTTTTTATGTTTGTGGTTATATCACAGGAATCTGACAAGCTCAAAAACTGCCACAGCGCTGTATGTGAGCCAATGCTTTGGAAATACTCAAGATGACCATGCAAAGGAATTTTGTTTATGGGGAAAAGGGAAAGAAAAAGAGGATATTTCATTGGAAATACAAGTTCCTTGGAAATCACGAGTCATGCATCAGGTGAGTGACAATGAGCTGGACATGAACTGCTGCTGGGAGCTTCCATTTTCATCACTGGTTCTTGAAATTATGGTGTAGTCTTTCTCAGCATCTTCCAGAACCAATGTTCAATCTTGTTGCTCCAGCCAGCGGAGCTGCCAGAAGGGAAGATTTATCACTCAGTCTCTTTTCTTCAACTATTACTCTAACAATGGTGCTGTGTTTGCTTCCTTGAGTGATTGCAAGGAGTGACACCCAGATTCTCATTTCTTTAGGCTGACCGAAATCTAATCCCTTTTGGGCTACTGGTTGGTTTGTCAGTATTTCTGACAGGACCCTCTGTCAGCTTTTCTTATTTCTTTCAGATCTCATGAAGGTTTCTATTTCGTTTATACAGAACCTCCCAAGTGCTTTACTCTGACCTCCACATCACTACACTTTTACTAAAACTTCTTATCCAAACTTCTTTTTCCATCATTTAAAAAAAATAAACTCCTAGTTGGTTCTCCTCATTCAACTCTCTTAAATCCCTTAAATTTCTCTTGCTATTCCATGTATACTTAAGTCTTTTTATGACAAGCCTTTTAACCTTATGGTCTTGAAAAACAATCCTCAAATAATGTATTAGTCCCCTCTTTTCATAAAAGGTTTCAGAATCTATCTCTTTATCCTTAATCCTTTTCTCCTATATATAAAACCAATTGACTACAATAAGCAGTTAGGAAACATTTAGTCATTGACAATTGACATTAGTTCTTGTCAGTGGTTGCTTTAGTAGCTGAGGTCAGAATGTAGCAATGCAGGCTGATGGCTTATGTTCTCTATGGTGCAAAGAACCAATTGTCCACACATTTCTATGTTGTCTTCCCTTACATAAAATCTTGTCTCTGGCCATGTGAGTGGTTCTCAGACTCAATAAGTGAAGGCACTAACTATGTATGAGATTATTTTGCTGCATTAGCTCAGGTGTTCCAGTTTAGCTGAACTCATTGGGGGAGACAATCGTGACAGTCTCACCATCAGGCATGGAACAGAACTGTTGACAGAGACTTAGAGAGTCATTCATGGTCATAGTTACACTTGAGAAATCCTTTCTGGTGAGAAATGATTGAAGAATCAAATAGGAATCTCTAGTGGTGGATTTCTATGTGAGCCCCGAATGAATCAACAGATATCAAGAGCTATCCAAAAAAAAATGACAGGTCTCTACCTTCCTAACCTTCATCTGATGTGTGACAGAGCACAAAGGAAGTAATATGAGTGATGAGAGGATGTGCACTGGTCTGGCCTACACATACTAGCTTAACTATTCCAGAAGGTACTTGAAGAATGGTCTTTCAGAATAAAAGCTACTGAGCATAAAATGTAATTTCATCATTTGAATAAAAGCATTCTTTATCATTTTTTGCATGGAACTCAAAAGATTCAAGGAATTGGGACTCTAACAGACTTCTTTTGGAAACCTTGTTCTCACGGTAGATTCTTAGAGGACACAAGTTAATATAAAGAATGGATTAATTAAAGTAAAAGACTAAAACTTGAAAAAAGATTTATATAAAACACTATCTCATGGCAATTATAGATAACCGTTTTTGTGAAGCTAAGCAACAGGTTTGACTTAGTGGAATGGAGATCAAAAGTGTATACTTCTTTTTGAAAGTATAGGAAAGAACAATAGGACAGGCAGAAAGGTATGTATGGAAAAAAAACTTAGGATGTTGATTTACTGGTCAATATTAGGGTTCACTAATATTGACAAGCTGGCAAGCCCCAGTTGATTGCAAATTGCAGTGCACATACAGGCACTCAATGATGAGACAAGTGGATATTGAAGATGTTTTAATAATGCATTTAAATGGAAACTTAAAATCTACCATGAAAGAGTTTTAAAAAAGGTCCAATTTGATCGATTCTTTATTTGAGGAGAACAGTGAATAAATGAGAAGCATCTACACTCAATCCCTATTTGTTTTCCTGTCTCCTAGCTTAATCTCCAGTCTGGTTCAAATGGAGCAGATGATCTGAAAGACAATATATGACACTACTATCTGGCTATGCTAAAAACAAATGTATTCCTAGCTGTACAAAATTATAAAATAATTTCTCAGAGAATTACAAAAAAAATCAGGTAGATGCTTGGAAACAAGTTTTATGTAGAATAATTCTTATTTAAGTATATTAAAGATGAGATCTCTCCTAAAAAATCATTATTCAAGCAGAAGTGAGACCTAAATCTAAGGTCTTACCTTATCTTAGATATGCTCGCAAAAGAAATGAAATTAATTTGGCACAGGTGAGCTCCAAATCAAAGCATGAAGCTCTATTTCTTGGCCACATTCGTGTCAGGAAATACACCTAAGAACTGCAATTAGAAGCTATTCCTACTGATTTGAAGGAGCTCATCAATTCATCTCAATGATGCTTTTATTTTTCTTTTTACTTCAGCTTTAATGACTTATCACCCTCCTGAGCCAAATTGTAAGGCTAACATATCATCCTGCTGACTACAGGGACTGGACTCTAGAAAATCAGATTTCTTCCTTGAACTCTATAATACAAAATGGGAAGCAGTGTATTAGTATTATAGGTTTTTTAAACTTAAGTCTGATAAAGGGGCATAAAAGAAGGGAAACAACTTGCTAGAGAAGAGCTATTGAAAAAGAAATCCATGACTAGGAGTAAAAGTTGATGGGGAACAAAGGGATTTCCTATTCTTGGTAAGCAGTACATTTTATTGGTTCTTTAATAAGTTGCAACATCTATAATTCCCCAGGAATATTTTATGCAAAATAACTTGCTCCATATAAGTGCCTGCTAATAGGCTATAGCTCATAAAGCTATAACTTATCTTGGTATATGAACAAAGGGAATACAAAATTATATGGAAAAACTTCCTGGTTAGATGAGCTATCAAAGAATATTGTTTAGTACTTTGAAAATGGAAAATTAATTTACATTATGTGAAGTTTCAAAAGATAAGTTTGTGCTTGAATGCTTTCTGCACATCTGGTGGCATATTACTATTTTAGGCAAAGACATAGAATAAAGCTTAATATATAAGATTCTGTCTTACTTGCATGAAAAATCCAAACTATTGTAGAGGCCATACTGATTTCTGATTTGACAATTCTAGTAAAAATAATCCATGGTTTAAATTTTTCTCCTGAAAGTAGATAGACAGCATCCTTTTACACATCACACATGGCTCTGTAGCTCTTGGAAATACAAACATGGTAACTCTCCTGATAAGTTCATTGTGTATGGGAAAACATGTACTAACTTTGACATGATGTTGACCCAATATCTGATCTTGTATGTTTGTAAGTCAAAGGACAAAAAAAGGTAAAGAGATAGCACTAAGACAGAAAGTGAGTGGTGGCATAGTCTTAGAAATTGTGACCACAAACAAGATGTCCCGATTAAGCCTGGAAACAGAGAAAGTAAATTTCCAAGGCTGCAGAAGAGTCTAGAATAGAAATATAAAATGAGGGAGGCATTTAAACATGTGTCGTTTCATGTCTCTGTCAATAAAATAAACATGATGCATGATAGTTCTGGATCGCAGATGTGGAATGCCAGCCATGGCTTACAGATGGATCTTACACCTTCTTCATTGTTTCTCCTGTGATAATTGTGTAAACTTATAACTATCCTGGCAGGAATCAAAGTATGGGAAGGGACACTTCATTCCCTCAGTAGATTACTAGACTATTGAAACAATGAGCCCCTAGAAATTGGGGTTTCCATAGGAGACTCTTCCTGAAAGACAGAAAAGTCTGAGATCCGGCAGCCAGAATGGAGTGTGGCTTTCATACAGTACTGACAATGACAGTCCCAGCACCTTGCAGGGGAGACTGGATCCGAGACAAGGATGGTCAAATTTCAATTTAACAAGGATTGGGTGACTATGCATGCATACCTCCCAAGTTCTGCTTAAATGGGAACCTTACATTAAGACCCTGAAGTGGGCTTGAGCGGTCTCTATGTCTCTCTTTTCTTTTTCCCAATACAATGACATTGAATAATGTCTTTTTGTTTTTCATTATCACCTGTCTGTTTGATTGACTTATTGAAGGTAAGTACCCAATACTAGTCTGTTAGGATTGCCATGTCTGAGGCTCTTACATAAAGAGCTCTGTAACACTGTGGACACCCAAATTTGTGATTTTGCCTGGTAGTGAAGCAGAGCCTTATTGGAAAGGAGTTGTGAAGGAAAAGACTCTCAGCATGTCACAGGCAGGAAGTGGGTGGGAGGGAAAAGGAGAGAAGAGAGAAGGGCCAGAAAAAGATGAGGATAGGGGAGGAGAGAAGGGGAGGGGGGAGAGCAGAACTGGAGCAAGATACAGCCTTCAAAGAAAATCTCAAAGCCCTACCTTTTACAGCCTAGCCTCTCCCAATAGTCTATTTTGATTTTCAATTCAACAATGGATTAGTCAATCAATGAAAGAAAAACCCTCATGATTCAAACTGTTACCCCAAACTCCACTTGTGAATATTGCCTTGATCATGGATCAAACTGTTAATACTTGAGCTTTGTGGAGATGGGGTGTGCAAAGTGTGCCCCACAGGCAAACTATAAAAACAGGCAACTAGATATGCACAGAGCAACACTGCCCTATATTTTACAGCTTATCAGTCGCAGAGATTCTCTTACATCACAGGCCTCCTCTATGCTGGCTTTCTCCCTTCCTCAGGCCATATTCAAATCAATCCATCATAATTCCCATTTATTGTATGGCCAGGTAGAGAGGAAGTTTGTTCGTTTTATCATATATTATTCTGTTCACAAGCTGAATTTCACCAGAAACGTATTCCCCTTCTCTCCTCGTGTGCCCTTTCCCTCACAGCTACTTCCAGTACTTCCGGCTTCATGTCAGGGACATTTGTGCAGGATTTTCTGACACCAGAGAGGGGGAATAAATCTTGCAGCACATCCAGCACTCTCAGAACATTCTATGTCACATGTCTATAATGTGTGTCTGTGGCAATTCAATAAGCAATTTATTTAATAAGAAGGCCCATTTGAGTGGTTTCCCTAAAACTTAGTTAGCCCCATAAAATAGTTAAATTACAAAATTTGTTTTATTAAATTGTGAAATATATAAACATTATTGACTCATGGTGAGACCCAAAAGAATAAAGTTGCATATGTCCCTTTCTGGGATCTTATTTAGATTAACTTGGCTCTATATTAGCTAAAACAATGACTACATAAAGAAGTCATGAAGCTAATTCCTTTTTTGGATTCATGTTGAGTCTTAGATACATTTTCTCCTCTAAAATACTCATTAACTTTGACTTGGCATGTTCAAGCCTTCTGCATATGCTTTATCTAAAATATAAGAATAACACAGATATTCTTGTGTCTCTGTCCAGGCAGTATGTATAGTGGTACCTACATGAGAACATTATATGTAAATGGGGGGAATGCTATCCATGGCCACTAGTTTATTAGTCACTTCCCTTACAAAAAAGTCAAAACTGCAGAAAGCCTACAATGCCAGACCTCAGTAGACTAAGCTACAAACTAGAACAGAGTCTTCAGTACTATACATTGGTATCACCAAGAGAAAACTAAGCTTCTTCTTTTACTTATTAGGTGGATTAATGATAAATGCTCTCTACAGGCTAAGATAGTTGTGCCCTTGGTCCCCAGGTGGTGGTTATATTTGGGAATGTGTTGTTTTCAATGAGAATGTCTCACAAAGGTTCATATATTTATATGCTTACTCCCCAGTTGACTGAACCTTCTTGAAAGGAATAGGAAGTATAGTCCTGGTGGAGGAGGTATGGCCTTGTTGAAGGAGGTGTAGTATTTTTGGAGGAGTGGGGGCATTGTTGAAGGAGGTATGTCTCTGGTGGTCAGATTTGAGTTTTCAAAACCCCATGCCAGGCCTAGTGTCTGTCTGTCTGTCTGTCTGTCTGTCTGTCAGTTTCTATCTCTGTCTCTGCCTAGATCTCTATCTCTCTGCCTGCTACCTGAAAATTAGCTGTTAAGCTCTCATATATTTCTCCAGCAGCAATTGTATCTACTTTCAGACATCATGATAATGGACCAACCTTCTGAAACTATAAGCAAGTGGTAAATCAGCCCGTCTCCATCTTAGACTTGAAAGCCATCGTATAATAAATACAAACTAGATTCATTGTTTTTTGTGATCAACTATATTTCTCAAAGACTGAGCCATGCCCCACTTAAACCTTAACTACAAAAGGTTCTGTACTACCTGCTCCAGGAAATGGCAACTATGCCCTTGTCTCAAAAGTTTATTATGGCCAGCTTGCAACTGTGTCTTTGCTTCAAAAAGTTGTTATGACAATTTGTTATGCTTATGTTCTGCCTCTGTAACCCTGCCTATTTGCCTGTCAAATTCCCCATTTGGAAACCTCATATTCCTAACTACAAATACTCTTGTCTTACCCATGTCCACTATGCTCTCTTTAACCTGGCTTTAGTAAGAGACAACCCATGTACAAGAAAAAAAGCTTGCTTTAATTATTTTAATTATTTGGCCATGATGCTCTTTTTCCTTGGATCTGTGAGGTTAATGCAAGATAGAAGAATTGCCTTTGTTATGGTGTCTTTTTGCAGCAATAGAACAGTAACTGAGACTGGGAAGTATGGGAGTATGAAGCCTTGCTGAAGAAAGTACATTACTGGGGTGACTCTGTGCTCTTTTTCTCTGTCTGCTTCCTGCTTGAGGTTGACAATGTGAGCTCCCAGCTTTTTGCTTGGCCTGCTTGCCTACCACTTGATGCCATGCTTCCCTGTCATGGCAGACTATTAGCCCTCTGGAATTATAAGCTAAAATTGAATTATACTATAAGTTGCTTTTGGTCCTGGTGGTTAATCAAAACAATCGAAAAGTAACTAATATAATCTGAGAAATTAGAATGAAAGAGATATAAGTTGCATTTCCCCAAAGGCCATTTTAAATGGTATGATGAAGTTTCCTCTGTCTTACCCTCATTCAAATTGGCTATCAAAATGCAACACGATGTTTGCCAATCTATTTTTCTTTTCATACCATCTTCCCCAGTGTTAAAATCAACACTATTATGGTCTAAACAAACTAATCTCTTCAGCTTGGCTCTTGGGAACACTTACTCTACTTGACAGAATCAAGTGTTGCTTGGTAACGCCAGCTGAGAACTTTATATTGTTGTAATTTTTTTCCTTTCACACTTCTTTTCATGGATGTTGCCTCAACCCATTTAAGCAGAGATCTGATAGCTACCTCCTAGTTTCTGTTACATCTTTTCTATAAATTTTAACACCACTGCAGGGCAAAAGTAAGAGAAGCTGAGAAATTTTTCTTTTCCTAGTACATGCCAAAACTGTAAATAAACCCATTTCCTTTACCAATTCCTGTCTCCAGTATATTTTTGGAAAGCGTCTGACAAGCTCATCTCAGTTTCTGGCACCAGCATAGTTGAAGCTTTAGGTGGAAGATGGTTGCGCTCCTAGGCACACTTTCCCATAGCCACCTTCTCTAGATGTTTACCCTTGCTTCTTCGGGGTTCTTTTCTGCTGCCAGAGGCATCTTTCCTCTGTGCTATCTTTGTGAAAGATAACCATGAATGAATGTTCTCTGCAGAGCATCTCCTCAGCTTTTCCTCTTGTTCAGGACTTTGACAACATATCCCAGGACTCAGTGTTTCAGGAAAATGAGTGCAGGGCACTCTAACAGGCCCAAGCATTGCAAACATGGTGTCAACTAATCTTGCGTTCTCCCCTTCCCTCTCCCTTTCTAAAACATTATATTACATTCCTAAACCTAATCACCAAGGTTCAGTCCTTATTTGGCCACTTCCTTATGCCTTAATAATTCCTGACTGTCAAAACATCAAACATCAAAGTCCAGCAATCAAAATTCATTATTTGGCCACACTGGCTAATGTGTGCAATCAGGACTTTCCACTTTATCTTAACACAGACTTTCCCTCTTTTCTCCTTAAAAGTCATTACTGTAGCCATACCTGCTACTGTCTACCCAATCTAGAGGCAGCCACACCCCTCCCTCACCCCCTCTTGTCCCTCCAGGGTAATAAATCTCAGTTCTTGGGATTTATTGGTATCTGGGTGTCTTCTAAGCTGACTCCAAGTACCCTTCAATGAATGTCTTAGGAAACAAAGTTGGGGTGTACCTAAGGATCACAATATGTATCACCTAATGGATAAGGGAGAATTCCTTATTTACCAGCCTTTGTTCCACTGAATATTTATCATTTCCTTAGTTTTTGGATTCTGATTTCTCATGAACCCTTGGGACCTCTCTAGATAAAGCTTGCTAATTATGCATCTCCCCAGGGTACCTAAACAGTCTATGCTAAAGCAATGGTTCTGAATGGGGCTGGCCACAGCAGAATGCTCAGGCAGTTTTCAGACTGGGGCTTGCAGCTGTGATACCAGTTGAGGAAAAGGCAGAAGGATGTTGTAGGTAGATGGGGCAGTGAAAGCAGACTTCCTGAGATGGCAGTTTCTTCCTCCCAGAAGATACAGTGAGAGAAATGGAGGGGACCAAGAAGGCAGATATATACATGGGACCAATAAGAGAGAAAGGAAGACCATGGGGACACTGTAATCTGTTTAGTCTTAGGACCCCTCCCATCCTGAAGAGATGTTGGTAACTGTTACTTTTACTTTCTCACAGTTTGGCTATCCCCTAGATAACCACCAATGCCCATTCCAGTCTCTCTTACTTGACATTCCTGGGTAGATGGGGGGCTATAGATAGGTTCACCTATATGATCTCTGATTAGGTCAGCCATATACAACAAATCACATAGATTGTTGGGCAGTGTGTGGAGCAAATCCCATAGAATGTTGAGCACCTAGTATTTCATTTGGGTCTTGCATCTGGAGATACAGCCTCTTTGCCTCTGAGAACTTCCCAGGCCTAGAGGTATATTGCCCTTTGACTCATATTGACTTATATCCTCTTAGATACAATGAAACTGAAACCATCCAAATAGTGCTTTTCTGACTTCCAACAGTGTATCACCTAACCTGGTGAGTCCTGATTTGTAGCCAACTGCTCAGTGAGGATGGTGGAAGACCCTGAACCTGTGCAGTATTATGGAATACTGCGTTGTAGCCTAAGAAGTTTGGCTTTGTTGATTGTTTAGTGTCAGAACTCACTGCACCTGTCTTGCTTCTTACTGGGTGAGTTATAGCTCATTAGGAAGCTTAGTGATTTTCCAGCATCAAAATATATAAGCAAAAACCTGGAGTATACTGGATGTAATTTACTTATCTCAGAGTTCTTCATAGGATGTCATGCTGTGTGGATACAGACTCCCATGCATTCTCAGGTAGGAATGTAACAGAGAAAAGATTACAGCAACCAAAGGAATAGGGTAACCATAGGAGCAAATGCATAGCTTGTAGTTATCAGCAATGGAAGGTTTAGTGGGTGTTGGACCCTTTGCTGAGCATCTTAGAGCCATGGTCTCCATGGCAACACTTAAGTATTTTCACTTAGCACATGAAGAAATCTGGTCTCTAGGGACCTAAGAAATGTATTTCTGGAAGCGAAAATAAAAAGCCATAGGTCTAGGATGAATGAGAGACAACAGAGCTCCTAAAGAAAGTGGACTCTGTTGAGAGAGAGGAAGGAGGAGAGAGGGAAGTGGGGGACAGAGGGAGGGAGGCAGGAAGGGAGGGGGAACATGGAAGAGAAGAAAGGAGAAATTGAGAAGGCAAGCAGAAAGTTCTTAGGAACACATGCAATCCAAGCACATAGGAGGCAGAGGCAGGAGGGCTGGATGTGTTCCTATAGTGACCAAATTTGTGCAGTGAAATAGTATACAGTGTATGTATTGCTGTTTTTCGTGGATAAATGTCAAAATTTGAAGAAAAGATTATTTAAGGAGCTGAGGCTATAGCTCAAAAGGCAGAATGCTTGCAAAGAAGGCCCGTGTTTAATTCCTAATACTGAAAAGTGAATATTAAGGTATCTTTTGAAGTAATTGAGACTAATAGGACTTTCTTAGGGAGCTAGGGCCTGCCAAAACTCAATGGTCACCCAAACTGCCTTGAGCTAGCAAGCTTTGGAATCTTGTAAGTTCAAAAAATGAAATTCATGGTCTTCAAAGGATGCGTTTCAAAGAGATATTTACTATAAATTCCTAGGTGGGAGCATAAAGGGAGGGGGAGGAGATGGGAGGAAGGGAAGAAAAGAAAGAATGCTGGGGGAGGAGGCTGAGTTTTCTTAGAGTAGGAGGAATCCTACCTATTAGGTACTGGAGGCTTCTTAAAGGATTTATATCCAAAACTGGGATGAGGTGGGAGGTGGCCCAAGAGGTCACTCTCTACCTGATTGATTTAACCAGATCTCCAGATGGCAGCTCCCAGCTTACTTCACTAGGCACAGACAGCCCTTAGGAGACAAGGAACAAAACAGATGAACCAAACTCTCTTGGCATTCCTGGCCTCCTGATAGAATAGTCCCAGAACAGGAGCTTTGGGATCAGTGTCCACCTGGCCAGTTCCTCTCTCCCTTGCCCTGTATGTCCAACATTGGGAAGTGGGGGCAAGAGGATTAGAAGTTCAAGGTCTTCCTGGGCTACACAGCAAGTTCAAAGAGAGCCTGGGGGCTTATTTACATCCTATACTCCCTCTTCTCATATATTTCCACTTTATTTTTAACACTTGTTTTTAATGCAGATTTAAAATATAATTAACATATGACTGATTATTTTGTCAGTTGTTTCACCTAGTTATCTTGGGGAGACCCGAGACAATGTCTACTTGCCTTTGATAGAACAGTAACATGAGACAGAAGGAAAAATTCCAGTGTCCAGGTCAGTGAACTAAAGCATTCATGGAGCTTACTTACATGAGTATGGATGGAGCAGTAGTTACAGGAGTGTGGGCTGACCCCAAACAGCTGCATCACTGAAAACTCTCATATATAGTATCACCTAGTCCCATCTTCAGTTAACTTCCTACCCCTTTTGTATTCTAGGACATTTCTAACCATGAGAATCTGTGGCAAAATCCTATACAGCTGGTATGTAGTGAGCCTTTTCCTGCCCCACCAGCCAAATACCAATAATGACACAAAGACTTCTTACTAATTATGAAAGTTTGGCATTTAGCTTAGGCTTGCTCTCTTTTTTCTTTTTTCCCTTTTGTTTTTAATTTAAATTTGAAACAAACTTGTTTTATTTGTCAATCCCAGTGTTTCCTCTCCCTCCCCTCCTCCACTGTTCCCCCAACCCCCTATCCCATCCCCTTTTTGCTCCCCAGGGAGGGTGAGGCCTTCCATGGGGGATATTCAAAGTCTATCATATCATTTACAACAGGGCCTAGACCCCCCCCCAGGTCTAGGCTGAGAGAGTAGCCCTCTATGTGGGATGAGGTCCCAAAGTCCATTCATATACTAGGAATAAATACTGATCCACTACCAGATCCCAGGCCTCCTGACACCCACTTTCAGGGGTTCTGGGTTGGTCCTATGCTGGTCTTAAAATTTAAATTAATCCTCTTCTATTAATCGATGTTTTACCATATGGTTTTTTACCATTTCTCCATTTCTGTATATCTGACTTATTCTGCATCTCCTGGCATCTCTGATCTTATCCCTGTATCTCAATTCCTCCTCATCTTCCTCTTTCTCCCCTGAAATCCCACCTATCTCTCCTGCCTAGGTATTGGCCATTCAGCTCTTTTTTTAAATTCAATCACAGTGACACATCTTCACACAGTGTATAAATATCCCACAACATTGGTGTAAGAAGTGTGAACAGATTCTAAGGCAAGGGTCAGATGACCTTCTGCAGCCAAACCTATAAGTGGCAGTCAGTTGGCTCCAATTTGTTGAGGGTCTCATGTAGCCAAACATAGCTTCTCTGATTAGGTGGTACAAGCTATGAGGCTCAGAAAACATGTTCCAAAACTATCACAGAGAATTTTAGAAAGAATAAAAATGGCATACATTTGAAGAAAGGCTTGAATTATAGGCTATGTGGCATTTAGACAATCCCTTCGCAGTTTTTGAAACCAGGTTTGTTTGTGTGTGGTAAGTTGATACAATAATGATATCTCCTTCTTGAGGTTACTGTGAATTGTAGCTCCCTAGTACACTGTACACTACATAGCAAGTATTTAGTAGTAATTACCATTCCAGCTCGGGTATCAGTAATTATTATTGATTAATAGCACTCAAGTGAATCAACTATTTCTGTTTAGGAAAATACATATTTAGGTAATGAAATCAAAATACAGGGGAATCAAATGATGGAAGGCTGAGCATGATGCTAAGTGGCTTCAACATAGCTCTCTGTTTTCAAGGAGCAATTCCAAGTAAATAAGGAAGTCTGTTCAAATAAGGTTCACCCACGGAATCCTCCGAGGCAAATTCCTCACAGAACAAAGCAATATCATCAAGGTGAAAGAAATAAAGAACAGAGAATTTATCTTTAGGATTTAAAAACAGAAATCATTCTAGCAACTTCAGCATATGTAATAAATACGTGCTATATGCTTACAAATAATTATAAAATTGGATTGAAACAGAATGCAATTTGATCATCTGAGACACTAAACAAATACAAAACAAAACCAAAAAAAAAAAAAAAAAAAAAAACCAAAACAGAACCCATCATTTTAGAGATTTTTGGGGAGAGTACATTCTACTGTAGTTGCTAGGAACAATGCAGGAGCCAGGATCCTCTCCTACTGCTGCATTCCTCAATTCCCTCCGGCATCTACAGTGTCATGATTAAGTAGGATAAATGTTTCACACTGAGTTTTGGAGTGCACAGTAGAAAAACAAGGCTGCATTACTAGGAATAGCAAAGAGCCACTTTTAATTACTCTGTGTCTCAAGGACACAGTCTGTGTGTAGAGGTGAAAAGCAGATACAAGACAAACAGACCCACAGTTGTAAGGATCACTTTCATCATGTCCCAGTGCTCAGTAGACTCGTCTTTCTATTAAATAGCCTGATATCTTTCCTCACAATATTCATAAAGCCATAAAGCTATTAGGAGCAGAAAAGAGAAGTAAACTTTTTTCTTTGATTAGAAGGTACCCCAGTAGTTAGAACATTTATTAGACAGTTGAATGGTTCACTAAATTCATCCACGATTACTTCCCGGAAAATAATGCTATCATCTAAAATATTGCTACTTTTGATGTAAAACATTAAAAAAAGATCTAGATAATGGAACTAATTAATCATTGAAACTCTCTCTCTCTCTTTGTGTGTGTGTGTGTGTGTGTGTGTGTGTGTGTGTGTGTGTGTGTGTATTTGTATGTTGATAACATTTTCTCCACTGGACACTCATCACTGACATTGAATTTAGTGTACCAGCACTTCTGTCATAGTATGTAGAGAAATATGTCATCTACCTTTGTTTAAATTTACGTGAAGGTGCTTCTAAATTTAAAGAACAAGAAAGTAAAACCAATAAAAACTACTTTGTAATTTGAAGGCAGACCCCTTAATGAAAGAATGATGGTAATAAGATATGGTCTAAGATGCATTGTTTCTCCAGGTATAAATTAATTCGTCTTTATCAAGGAGGAAGCACAGAAGATCAGAATTTTACTGGAAATAAGTGAAGAGCACTCAAAGGGACCATTAAAAGACCATTCAGAGCCTGCCACAGCAAGAAAATTAGCCAGCATCACTATGGCTGGCATTGACTTCATGGTAATCACTGGAGTTCCAGCTCTTTGCAGAGTCGTGGTGCATGGTTGAAGTTGTGCCACCATGAGGGAGTTGAAACAGACTAAATGGAAACAGAGCCTCCTGTGTGATTTTTTTTTTCTTTTTGGCTTTTTGGGACAGGGTTTCTCTGTGTAGCTTTAGCTGTCCTGCAACTAGCTCTTGTAAACCAGGATGGCTGTGTGATTGCTTAAGGCTTGCATTTATCTTTCCTTGGTGACCCCAAGTGAAAGTGGAGCAAAAAATAAGGAAGCTGTTACAAGGTACAGTTGGCTCCATCTGCTGCTGCAGACAGTTTGCTCAAACTCTAGGTTAGTTGCTATTTTATCAACTGGTGACTGCCGATAGTTGATTCAGATATGTGTGGAGTGTGGTCAGAATCTACTTCTTATATAGGCTGTCCAGGAGATTTTCATTCTTCATTTGCTATGACTATTAAAGTTTAGAAAAGTAGAATGGACAATTTTCAGAAAGGTAGCATACCAGAAATGTAAATATATATATATATATATATATATATATATATATATATATATATATAAATTTAAAAAGTCGGTAAGTGGTGGCACACACCTTTGACCCCAGCACTCAGGAGGCAGAGGCAGGTGGATCTCTAAGGGTCCAGACCAGCATGGTCTACAGAGTGAATTCCATGACAGCCAGTCCTACACAGAGAAACCCTGTCTCAAAAAACTGAAAAACTAAACAAAACAAAAATATTACACCAGCACTATGAATTATGTGCTGATCCAATCTCTTAAAATGGTATAAAAAGTTCTCTCGTGTTATTAAAAAAGATTTTTCTAGTCTAGTTTCATTCTCTTTCTTTATGTCTTGCTATCTTTGTCTCTCGCTCCTTCCTTCTGCATCTCCCTCTCACATCTTTTTCTTCCTTTTCCTCTTAGCAAATGCTCCTAAATTGATTTGTCCCACTACCACATGAGAAAGGCAAGCAGGAATCCTCTTTGTAAATAGTCATCATTGACTGCAGTTTTCCTGACCTGTCATCTGTCTGAATTTGTCATTATTGCTCCAGTCCTCTCAAACCTCTCTCCCAGGGTTCTATGGCAACTCACATTTCTGCTTTCATCCTTTTCCCCTAGAAGTCCAGTCACGGAAAGACTGGCAGAAGGTGAACACAGTGCAAATGTACCCGTAGTAAACTCTCCAACCATTGCACTTCTAACATCCATACTTTCCCTTTTTTTTTTTTTTTTTTGTACTTTTACCTGTTGTTTTCAGACAAAATTTAAAATGGAGAATCCATGTTTCTGCACAATTTCTTCCAAACTTGTTATTATATTTATTATTTTCTTTGCCTTTATTTATAACTTCTTTAATGTAATGATGCATTTCTTAACAATGCTGCATTGCACTAAATGTTGTTCTGATCTGGGGACCCATGTTCCCCACTGTAGTTAAGATCCTTTCAACTAGTTTATTGCCAGAGCCTTGACCAATAGCTTTCCCCCTCTGGGTATGTTTTACCTTTTGGATAATGTTTGTGTGCCAGCAAGGGATATCTGTAGTGAGATATATCAGTTAATAGTTTTTGACTGTAAATAATAAACTCTGCTTCCCTGACTTAAATAAATGGCTTAATATTTGCATCCTTCAAAAAAAAATGCCGTTAAATTACTCCATAGTGTGTAGGAGATAAAAGATGCTATTTAAAGTTTTAACATCCTGTTCTAGAAACTTTAGAATGAAAGTAGACATGTACTTCTAAAAGGTCAGAGTAAATATTTTAGATGTTGTGTATCTTAAGATTGATCCTCCTCAACTCTGTTCTCATAGTGTAAAAGTCCCCAAAGAGAACAAATAAAAGAACAAACATGAATGATCCAATAAAACTCTATTAAAAATTGACAATGGTTCAGCGTTGGCTGCTGCCTATTGTTCATTGGTCCTTCTCTCTTCAGTATAATGACTATACCTTCAAACAATATTCCAGTTAGAATGACAATGTGGATATAAGAGGGTTGGATGCAGAAGAGACACACCCAACAATCCTGGTTCTCTACAGGAAGTTTTCATCAGATCTGCATCTATTGTGGTCCACATCTTCATGCAGTAGAAAACAGGTCCTCTCCTTCCAAACACATGGCATTGCTGTGCTTCTCAGTCTTGCCTTGCCCCTCTGTCCTATAATTTCTGGAAAGTCACTCTGACTGTCAATGAAACTCACCTAAAAATGGTGTATGTGATCTCAGCTGTGCAGTGTGAAGCTCGTTACAACTTTTCTCCTCTGTCACATTTCAGGTTGAAACTGTACATGCCTTTGCTTACACTGTGAACACATTGATTGAAGTTCATAGTTGTCTTTCCTCCTATGAAATGTGAATTGAGGAAATTTCTATGGTCTTTTAATATACCTTTATCTGGCAGATATTTGCCAGCCACTAGAAATTCATCTTTTCTAAAAATATACAGGACTATACATACATGCGGAAAGGAAAACTTGGCTTTTATTCAATTCGTATTTCAAAGGGTTGGTTTGGCCTATGGGGCATCATCTTCAGCATTATCATTAAGGTTGTCTTAGATGAGACTACTCATGTTCATGTATAAGCCATCTGAAGCAAGGATCAGTGACTTACTGCTTAGCAAGCTTTCTAGGTTATTCTACTTAGAAGTTTCCTTTCTGTGTAGCAAAGAAGGAAAGGGAGAATGGGCTACTAAACAGCATTTGGTTCAATGTACAGTGTGTGTGAAATTACAGAAGCAGACATGAAGGATGCTGCATGTCTTGGCATCTGCAAGTGTACTTCAGTACTATGTGGACTGAGATACTGGGTGTTCTATGTGTTTTTTGAAACAAAACTGACATTCCAAACTGTCACTCTTCAGTGCATAATTTATTTGTAATTCTGGTGGTATATATCTGAAAATCCATGGCTCCTTTGTGAATTCAGAACCTGCAGATCACATTAGGTAGGCGCATACTAAACAATTTTGTTTTAATTTTTAGCAGCTGTACAGATGCTGGTATTGCTGTGTTAGAGTGCATGCCATTGAGTAAGTTAAGAAAGCTTCCAGCTGAATGCCATCCTTAGTTCCAAAGGAAATATTTGGTGAAGTATTTCAAGTCTACTTGAGCTAAAAATAAACTAAAATGTAAAATTGAATTCACCATTTCTCTTTTTTACTTTTCCTAGTCCTGTGAAAATGACAAAAATTCATACTTTGAAAAGTCATATATGTTAATCCTATCTTAAATACTATCTCAATGAAAGTGTGGGGGGATGGGAACTCATTGTGAACTATGAATAACCATCCTTTCTTGAATACTCATTCTTTTCTTGAAAAGTTACTTTAGTTACACATTGTAAAAAGGTAGTAAGACTATCAGTCTCACAACCCAGTATCATTTTGCCTGTGTGAAAAACCAGACAGTTGCACATCTCACACAAGTCGCAATGTATAATGTATGCATGGGTTTACATGTAAAATCATTTTATGCATGCATTAATTTATTATAAACCATGACAGATGCTTTCAAATGATCATCACATATATACAAGCTATGAGACAAGGTTATAATCTCAATTTATTTGTATTCTGGTGAAAAAGTAAGTGCAGGATGGAATGACCACAGAAGAATCTGG
This sequence comes from Cricetiscus sungorus, assembly GCA_030556225.1. Taxonomy (NCBI): domain Eukaryota; kingdom Metazoa; phylum Chordata; class Mammalia; order Rodentia; family Cricetidae; genus Cricetiscus; species Cricetiscus sungorus. The sequence goes on along the minus strand of JANBXA010000651.1, from coordinate 8,443,223 downwards.
AAACTGTATTACCACAGACAAGCACAGTCTTTGTCTCTTCATATCTCATCTTAAATTTTCTAAGCTCATTACTTTCTCAGATCTTAGCATTAAGGGCAACAGCCCTCCAATCTCCTCCACCCCCATTCTCCTTTTCTTTTCCTTTATCAACCCTTCCTTAGCAATCACTCCTTAAATGAATTATCAGAGTTGTTGGGCCATTGACTTCTTTGGTTGTAGTGTGCTTCACCTCCAATAAACCCTTTGCTTGGCCAATGGCTGATTGCAGGGGATGCACATCTGAACATGTCTTCTTTTGCCTACGGAGTCTTTTGAAATTTCCCAGTGTTGATGAATAAATTGCAAGCTAATTAGGTAAGCAAACTTAATAATCTGGCCTCTATCATGCTCACTAGTTTCATCTTCCTTTACCCACATAAGTACCTGATTATTTCCATTTTTTTTCTGTTGTTTCTCTGTAGAAGATGGTCCTTCAAACCTGCCAATTAACCTGGAATCACAGTGGAAGGAACATGCTTCCCTGATGGCTTGCTTAGCATTTCTAAACAATTCATATTTGCTGTCTATTAGTATGTGATTCATATACTTGTCAATCATCTGACACTAATTCCTTGATAGGTTGTCTGCACAAAGCACTGTAGTAGATCCAAAGAAGACATGTAATCACTCTCTAGAAATGACCAATATGAAGTAGAGGTTATGAAAGTTATCATCAACAGCCAGAATTCTCAACAGCAGTAACATTGTGTGGATGGAAGAGGAAGACAGTAGTCTTCTTCCCGCTTTACCTCAATATCTGTAGAACATTTGGAGAGTCACCCCATCTGTCAGAGCATTAGAATCATATTTATTACAAAGAATTGAAATTTTATAACAAGACATTAGATTTTCAATGTATATAAGTCTAAAAAGTTAAGAAATTATAATTAGGAAACAAAATGCTTTTCTATAAGTTTACAAGTACCTAATAAGTAGTAATACTTAGATGGGAGATGTTTTTATAATGGATATTTTTATGATCTTATGTTTGGAATACTTTAAAATATTTCACAAATAGACACAAACCCAGTATCAGAAGTAATAATGTCATGGTCCATTCTAACCACTAGGTCTATTTTTAGAAGCTGCTTAAAATTCTGACATGCATCAGACTTGGTTGTGTGCAATGTAAGCATATCATCAATATAGCATATTAAGACCTATGTGCTTGGAATAACTATTGTAACAACACTGCAGTGCAGTTAGGAACTATTAGCTTTATGAACTAAGTTATCTTAACCCTACAGCTCAAGTCTTAAGCCATGCACCAAACCCTAATCTACTTTATGGATAATAACTGCATGAAGCAAAATACAAAGCATAGATGCCCAGTTAATCCTTAAACAATTAAGAAACGATAGGTGAGAACTAACAAGGGTGTGAGGAAGCAGAAATGAAAAAGGGAAACCACCCTGAGAAAGCGCCCTGACATATGTGTTCCGAACTGTGGAGAAACATAAAGTTAAATGACTGAAGAATTGAAATAAATTAAGGAGTGAGTTAGTAACATCATCATTCTACAATATTATGGTTTAGATAGAAAGACTCTCACCAAAATGCTTGTTTCCAGCTGGTGGCACCAATCACTAAGGAAAGCTGATTGAATAATCAGGTGATGATTGGATCTCCCCCGAAAGATGGAGCCATAATTTGTCAAAACTCTTGGGAAGAAATGGAACTTTTGGTGTTTGGGTTTAGTTGGTCACCGGGAATGTGTCCTTTCAACTAACTCCCTTTGTTAACTCACTGTACTTTGGCCACCATAAAGTGAGGTCCTCTGCCTCCAGCTCCTTTTACCTGAAATTCTTTCTTACTTGAGGCTGAAAGGATTGGATCTAGCTGACCTTGGACCAAAATTCCTGAGACTGTGAGCTGTGTACAAACAACTTTCCTTCTTGTAAATTGTGCCTGTTTGTAACAATGACCAAAGTCTGATATTACAAGTGATAACATGCTTGGTACTTTTAAGACCCCCCCTATTTCAAACATGGTCTTAGTCCTACTGGTAAAGGGGATTTACTTAGTGAGACGTGAGTTAGACTTAGTTTTTAACTCCCCTAGTTTGAAATCCTCAGCATCATTCTCACTATTAAGGTATTTCTAGTGTATGGATATGGTTGGCAATGCTGAAGAAGGAGCCATAGATCAGGACAGGAGTTCCTACTGTTGCTCAACACAAGTAATGGGGATCTGGTGACATGTACACGTTTTCTAGTAGTGAATGAATTTTCACTGTCATATGCAGTGATTTTGTTTCAGAACTCGCAATGCTCTCAGAAGAAGGCACATCTGTCTTTTGTTTGAGTTACCTAATTTTTCTCAAGAGCCCTTGCCTGCTTGGTGGTGACAAAACACACAGATACAAATAGGGAAGCTGCTTTCTACAATCTCTATGATTTAAATAGTCTCTGTAAGCATACTTTCAAAGGTAAGAGAGACATAAACAGAATTCTCGTCACAAACCACATTCATTTCATAATTATTATCATCTGCCACTTGGATTTCTTCTTTTCTTATTGTATTTTTGAAAAGTCAATCACAGCAGTATGTTTTAACTTTTTTATACATATCCAAATATAAAAAAATTTAACATATCTTTTCTATAAACATTGGTTCTTAAAATAATGGTATTTTGATAACTTCTGATGTTTGATCTCTTATTCTCTAACACTTTTGTAAAGAGGCTGGTGCTGTATGCTATCTTACTGTGTCCTTTTGGGCCCTGAGTGCTGTGCCACCTCTATCTGCCTTCCATAACGTTCTCCATCTCATCTGTGACCTGTGCTGGTTACGACTGTAGTGGTTGTTTTCACTCTTTCTTTTCCAAATAAATATATAGAGTCTTATTCTTTCTTATGAATGCCCGGCCTTAGTTTGTCTTATTTCTAGCCAGGTTTTCTTAAACTATTCTGTGTATTTTTTGCCTCTGGATTTTATCTTTTTCTGTCTCATATTTTCTTTACTTCTTACTCTGTGGCTGGCCCCAAGAGTCCTCTTCCTTCTCTTGCTCCTTGATTTTCTCCTCCCAGATTTTCCCTTCTATTTATTCTACCTACCATCCCCACCCTACTTCACTATTGGCCGTTCAGTTCTTTATTAGACCAATCATGTGTTTTAGACAGGTAAAGTAACACAGCTTTGCAGAGTTAAATAAATGCAGCATAAAAGAATGCAACACATCTTTGCATCATTAAACAACTGTTCCATAGCATAAACAAATGTAACACATCTTAAAATAACATACAACTTAGTATTACCACAGTTTTCCTCATTCTGACTATATTCTGGTCTAGCTCATGAAATAAAAATATGCTATCAAACCAGCTAAATTATATTTGCGGGAGGCCAAAGGATCATGGAGGCTTTTCTATATAAATTAAAGAGAGCTTGGGAAATACAATGAACAAATGATTTGAGTTTCCTGAACCTCAAATGTCTTCTTGGGATCATGAATCTTCATGTTAAACTTGGGTTAGTGCTATATAAAGCCAAAAAGAAGTCTTCCTTCTCACCATCTGCTTCGTAGATAACTACAAGGGTGCATTTGTTGAGGGGTGCTCGTGGTGGCTGGAACTGATACTCATGGTCTTGATTGCCCTCAGCATCCCCTCAGTATCTATCTGTAGCACAGATCTCTCCTCTGATGTTTTGGAAATGGAAGATAGGCAACACTTCTGCACTCTCTGTTCTGTAGGCTCAATGGAGCCTTTCACATTCCTTAAAGAGAAATCCTCTGGTTTACTGTTTCTTTTTATACATTTAAGGTTCTTCTTAGCTGAGGTCATATTTTTCTGTCTCTATCCATTCTTTCCCAGTTGATTCTCCAGACTTGGATATGAGTGAAAAATCTAGCCTTTTTTTTTTTTAATGAATTTGTATTGGGAGATATTTCAAAAGTATTTTCTGATGTACATATATATATATATATATATATATATATATGTATATGTATATATATATATTCATGGTTATAGAAAAATACCCATCACATGCTTTATAATACAGTACTAAATTTCTGTGGCCTACTATAACATTATATTAAAGGCTTTGGAAAAATGGTGCAGGGAAACTCCATAGTTTCTGCTTTCACATTGTGAGTTGCTGGAAGATGGGTTGAGTGCTTTCTCTGATTCTCACTTATAGGGAAGACATCATATTAAACCTCCCAAGGGGTCTGTAAGGGTTACGCCATATGGTATACACCACGTTTAAACTGTGTCAAGTGCTATGACTACTAGAGGCATAGGATTTATAAGAATTCTGTCCAGAAATGGAAGAACTTATTTGGAATAGCTGGGATACATATGAGAGAGATAGCTAAACAAAATGTTCACCTCAGGCCTGAATGCCTGTGCTTGATCCCTAGCTCTTATGAGGTGACAAGAAAGAACTGACTCAGGTGAATTTTACTCTGAACTCCACAGACAGGCTGTGGCATGTACCTACAAACACATCACACACACGCGCGTGCACACACACACACACACACACACACACACACACACACACGATGTTCAATATACAGAATAAATAAGAACATGCCAAAAAAAAGAAAGAAAGAAGGAAAGAAAGAAAGAAAAGGAAGGAAGGGAGGGAGGGGGGAAGGAGGAAGGAAGGAAAGAAGGAAGGAAGAGGAAATAAAGAAACAGGGCTTTGGGTATAATACTCTATATTTTATACCTACAGGACTGATATCACTTATATACACTGAGCCTTCTGGAAAAGACTCCATGAAAAATGATAAACAGGGCTTTTCTGCTTTTAAGAAAATTGTGGCAGACAAATAGACAATGCTGGAAAAATTATTATAAAATTTAAAGGCTGCTGTTTGCAAAAGTTCCTTAGCAACTGAACAATTCATTCATTGTGATGTTAAAAAATAAAAATATACAAAATAAAAATAATACAAAATGCATAATACATAAACCTAATATTAAAATAAATGTGGGATAGCAGTAAAGAATTCTTTTTTTTCTGATATGAGCTCTGCCATGGCTCTTGTTAGCAACTGAAAGTCCTTCAAGAACAAATCTAATCTAAAAGATCAGCTGTTGACTCTTTCCAAATCTCTTTTGCTGTAATTTGTTCTGACCCTGAATCTCTCTGATTTCTGGTTCCCCATATACATAGTAGGCCAGGTTAGAAAGGCCCATTCTCATGACCCAGCAGAAATATAAGGGCTCTGCCTTCTGCAAAGCTCCTGCAGGACTAGCCAGGCTTCCTCTCATAAGCAGCTCAGTGGGACTTCTCTGTGCCCAGGCCTGTTTGTCTCACCTTCTGTCACAGCTGTTGATCTTTGGAACATCTTGCACTGCAAACTCTTAACAGCATCTGCTCCCAGGGAACCCAGACTGGGGTTGGATTGTAAGTGTTAAAAGCTGCTTTTTCTAGGTACCATGGTTTAGAATAACAACACTTTCTTGTTCCAATTTTCCTTCTTAAAAAGCTACAGGGACTGTTATATAAAGCATAGGTCAAAAGAAATGGCTGGGCTATCTACGATTTTAGAGCGATTAAGCTTACATATGCAGCTGCATCAGACTCTGGTTAAAGAACAGGCTCTCTGTTTATGTTTCTGTTTTGCTTCCTTTATTTAGCAGAGGATTCCATTTGGGAGTAGTTAACATTCTTCAGTGATGTACAAGTTCTGGAGCATTACCAAGGTAGTTTAAAAGAATTTACACAAATTTCTCCAATAAAAGTTTATTTTTCTGGCTCAAATAGAAGACCTCATCAGTTATACTTCTATTGGTCTGTTTCTTAGTAGCTGTTGCATAATCTGCACAAATGCTGCAAATTCAGATGTTTTCCCTTCAGATCCAAATACGATTGTCAACTTCACAGACTTCTTCTTCTCTCTCTCTCTCTGTCTCTCTCTGTCTCTGTCTCTGTCTCTCTGTCTCTCTGTCTCTCTGTCTCTCTGTCTCTCTGTCTCTGTCTCTCTCTCTCTCTCTCTCTCTGTGTGTGTGTGTGTGTGTGCTAACATGAGTGTATGCGTGTGGAGGTCAGAAGTCAACAGAGGGTATCTTCCACTATGTCTCTCCACCTTACGTTCTGAGACAAGATTTCTCACAGAATCTAGAGATTAAACTAGTCAATTAAACTAGACTGGCTGGTCAGCAAGCTCAGGGATTGAGCTTGACTGTCTCCTCCCCACTAGGATTAGAGCCACCCATAGGAACATGCCTAGTTACTCAGGTGGGTGCTGGGGATCACATTTATGTCCTCACTTTTTTTCCAAGAAAAAAACATTTTTCTCATAGAGTTATTTTCCCATCCCTTAGCAACACTTTGTCTCTGTCTCACTAAAGGTTGGCACTGCCTCTAAGGAAGCTAATTATCATTTTCCAGACTTGCCACAACAGTCAGTATATTATTTGAAATAAAAACCTTTACCTCGGTATTACTTTCAACTGCTTTCCCTCTCCCCCTCTTCTTTCCCACCATCCCTGCTGCTCCCTCCTTCCATTCCCCACCCCCTTCTTTCTTTCTGCATTCCTTCAAGCTTTTTCTTACATACAAATCAACTGCAGAGCCCTGCCTTCCCCAAGGCCCTCTTCCTGGGCAGCGTGGCATATCCACCAGCCTCAATTATACTTCACATTTAGTTGTTTTATGCTGACAATATACAAGTTATACTTGTATCTAGCTATGTGGGTGGAAAGGACTTTTTCTACCAGAATGCTAAAAAGTGCTGGTATAAGAGTCAAATTTTTTAGTTCTAGTATTTGTTCTAATGTGAACTCTGTGTTTGATGTTGCCTTGTTTTAATTTTCTAGCATTCAACTATTTTTCTCTGATATATAAAGAAATGTACTTAAGTATGGTGACACTTTCCATTATTACAGTTACAAAGCTGAAAGACATTTGGGTACATTCTAGGAAGAGCTTTAAAAAATACAGGTATGATTAGAGAATGGTAGGACTGTGGGAACTGTGAGGGCTATGGATATAAATCTTAGGATTATTATATAGTAACTGGAAGACTTTGAACACGTTACACAACCTTCAAGATTCTTAGTCCATTCATTCTGAATAGAGATAGTAAGGGTATTGACTATTAACCTTCACAGGTATTGCAGATCTCTCTGTCTCTCTCTCTCTCTCTCTCTCTCTCTCTCTCTCTCTCTCTCTCTCTCTCTCTCTCTCTCTCTCTCTCTCTCTCTCTGTCTTTCTCTCTCTCTGTTTCTCTGTTTCTCTCTCTCTCTCTCTCTCTCTCTCTCTCTCTCACACACACACACACACACACACACACACACACACACACACACACACACACACACACACACACACCCTGAATGAGGAGTCTTTGGCTTACAATGGTGACTTTATAAATATTTGATATCATTATCACTGAAAAGTATACAATATTTTTGTCAGGTCCACTTTCTTTCCTAAGTTAACATTTTTTGCTGGAACATATTTAGCTTCTGACTTTATGTAAAGGTATAAATTTGCATGATTTTGTAATAAGTAAGGCACTGTAAACTCTCAGAGAAAGAGCATTATGCAATTAGAGAGTATTATTATTCATTGCACTCATGTGTGAATGCTCAAGGCTCCAGATGGATTCATCTTAAAGGAAGTATTAACTTCAAAATGTCTATGAACTCTATACACTAATACTTAATAAATGCTGACATTTCACAATTTTCACTTTTCTGTTTAAAGTAAAATCAAAACTGAAAAGTTAGTGTAATGGGGTTTATGGCATATTCATAAAATAATAAAATGTTAGAATTCAAAATGATCCCTTTAACTAGCCTTGTGTAATTTCAATATAAGGAATTGTAAGGCAGAATCTTTCCAGTCTGACAAATATAGTCAAAGTCATATCTCTATGCATTTGAGTTATACACACCTCTTTACTGTCATCTTAGTATCTAGCATTTACATGTAACTTGTTCCAGCATGTTTAACTTTTAATGATCACAGTTATTATCTGGAAAAAAAAGTCAGAAATAGTCAATTCTTGTTAAAAAAAAGAAAGAAAGAAGAAGAAGGAGGAGGAGGAAGAGAAGAAGAAGAAGAAGAAGAAGAAGAAGAAGAAGAAGAAGAAGAAGAAGAAGAAGAAGAAGAAGAAGAAGAAGAAGAAGAAGAAGAAGATGATGATGACGACGCGTCCATAGTCACCTTAGTCACCTTCCTGGGCAAGGGAGCTTCTGGGAGTGGAGTTCAGCTCTGTCCCAATCAGGTCATAAGTCTCATGAGAGTGACAGGCTCCCTGGAAGAACAGTTACCCACCCATCTGCCTGACATCCTGGGTGTTGCCATGGAAGAGTCTCAGTCTGAGAGCCACACACACATCCAAGGCATTCTCAGAGCCACCCCCATCCAAGGCTTTCTCGGAGTTAGGTCCTGATAAAAGGACAAAGGGAGTGAAACTCTGTGTTCTTTTCCAGGGGGCAGACTTGGCAAATTCCAGTGTGAGGTTGGAATCTGACCTTGAAGGAGTTAAGGTTTTAATTCTTGGTAACTCTGAACCTTCTTCTCTTAAAAGCTTTGGTTATCAGTACTAAGGCAACCCTCTCTGAGTTGTTCTGTGTTCTTATTTCCAATATTGTCTGATTTAACTTTTTGGATAGCTCTAGTTGTCGCAGAACTCACTTTGTAGACCAGGATGGCCTTGACCTCCCAAGTGCTAGAATTAAAGGCATGTGCCACGACACTGAACTTGAGCATCTGGAATGTATGCAGAGTATTTGGATGGCAAGCAACACTTTTTAACACCATGTAGTAAGTAAAACCATAAGAGTCACCTGTGGTTGGAACTGACTGTATCACCATTCACATGTGTATAGCTCCTGTATCGGGGGCATGGATTGAGGGGGGCTGTCCTTATCATGATCACACTAGAAGATTCCAGAAGGAACCTGCTGGGACAGAATAGCTTTGAAGTTTCTGTCTGTGACTGTTCAGTGAAAGGAAGAAAATTTACAAAAGAGGGTGAAGTCTGGCCTTGGACTACCTCAGGAGACAAGAAGCAAGCATTGGTCACAACCACAAGCTCCTCCTCTCACTCAGAGAAGAACTTAATTGTTGGATGGAGAATGTTGATCCATGATTATTGACACTTAGAGACATCCTGAGAACTGAGAAGCTTTGCAACTCAAGGATGCTTGGGCTGTAACTGTGAAAATAGAGATAGTTAAGTTACTAAAAGACTTGCAGAAAAGGGGGATTATGAGAATTGAATAGGAAAGAATTACCACTCCCATGTGTACCAGGGATTGAAACCTTGGCTTTACAGATGCTAAATATCTGCTGACCTATATCCTCATTTAAGTCTGTCTTGTTTACTTGATTTCTGAATGAAATGTTAAATAGGACAAAGGAACCAATAGATGGAGGTAAATAATTCTGCTTATTGTCTGTGGTCTGAGGTTAAGCCCAACTATTGCCAGTTGGCTTCCTCCACTATATTTAAAGATGTGTTTACACTGGGCTGCTGAAGGATAACTGGTTTTTCTCTAGAGTGGGCTCCTTCTGCAAACAGCTATGGAGAAGGGAATGTTTACATGCTCATTTGTGTGTGTGTGTGTGTGTGTGTGTGTGTGTGTGTGTGTGTGTGTTGATATGAGTCTAAGAAGGGAACTATGAAGTTGAAGCAAGCATGCTCAGTTATTCCAAGTTTACTAATTGGGGAATAAAAAGGTGGGAAGCCATAACATACAGGTTTTCACAATTCAGTTGATGTAAGCAGCATTAGGGGTTAAGCAGTAGGACTGAACATGAAGACATATCTTTGCTAATGACTTGATCCAGACTTCAGAGAATTTATTTCACTTCTTAAGGACTGTAAATCAAACCTCCATGGTATTATTTAGTTGATCAGATGTATTGGATACTGTGATATATAGACGTTTTTATCATGAAAATATTATTCTCTATCCCATAGGAGATCTTCCAAACTTTGGTATGTCTTGGTTTTTATTTTCTGCTTTTCTCATTACAAAATCCAGTTTCCAGTAGGAATGAATTAGTCCTCACAGACCCAATGTTTTTTATGACCCAGACTGATTCCTTGCCTTCACCTAGGAATCCATCCCAACTCCCAGCCCTCCATCTCCAGAAGAGGAGTAAATAGATAGTAATCAGGAAACTTCCAACTCAGAATGCTCTATTAAACATCCTGTGTGAGACAGATGGGCACTCATGGGTTCTTTAAAAATATGATGAAAGCAAAACTTGGTAAGCAAATCTTTGGTTGAACTTATATTTCATCACTGAAAACTTTTGAGCACTCACTTTTGAGGTTATGTGGGAAGAAAAAAAATGGTGAAGATGGTAGCTAATAACATTGTGGGAACAGCAGAAACAAGGGTCAGGGACAGATGGTTAGAGATTCATTTATGCCTTAGTGGAGAATCTACTACAGACTATGGTGAGGTTGCATGTGGGGCCACCGTAAGTTAGAGCTAGCAGTGATACAGCAATATGCACTTCCGACACAGACCAGAGGAGGTGTTCTACACATAGGGAAGGCATGTGAAGAGAGGTACAGTCTTCCTCCAGAAGTGCCATGTAGACTTCACGGCTAAGGACTGCTCTATTGACTAAAGCTAGGTTTGTTGCTTAAGAATGTGCCTGTGGTGATTTTAAAAGGAATGTCTCCCATAGACTCATGTATTTGAATTTTTGTTCACCAGAGAAATGACACTATTAGAAGGTGTGGCCTTGTTGGATGAAGTATGTTAACTCTTGTAGCAGGTTTTAACGTCTCTTATGCTCAAGCTAGGCCTAGTGGGACAATCTCCTGCTGCCTTCGAATCAACACGTAGAACTCTCAGTTCCTTCTCTAGCACCATTTCTGCCTGAATGCCTGCCATGCTTCTTGCCATGATGACAATGACCTAATGCTCTGAACCATAAGCCAGTCCCAATGAAATGTTTTCCTTTATATGAGTTACCATAGTCATGGTGTCTCTTCACAGTGATAGAAACCATAGATAGTAGCTGTGAGTTTTCTTATAGGATAGTGTGTCAAACAATGGAGAGTTAGAAACTGAACCAAAGCCTTACCCTAGAAGAGTAGATAGTATTAGAATTGATTATATCTAAATGTTGTTCATATATTAAATAAACTTCCCTTTTGTGTTTGTCTCCTACCTTTGCATTTGTCATTTGTTGTAGAATGTCCATTGTCCCAATAAAAGAATTACAGCTCCCATCAGCCCCAGACCCCATAAATGTGTTCTAGAACTACTATGGGGCAGCTCAATAGAACTGCCATTACAAACTCTTTTATCAGCCATAATATAAAAAGGAAAAAACTTATTTTCTATATTTTAATAGGAAGAATTCTGTTTATGTTCCATTGTATGAAGGAACAGACTTGGTTGATTTGAAAGACATGATATATAGAGTTGTCTAGCAATGTTTAGCTATTAGACGTCTTTTAATTTTTGTCAATTCTACACATGTATACAGTTGTGGTTGTATTCTCTTCATTATCTTATAGTATCATTCACTCCTATTCCCTACTCATGTCTGAGTTAAGCTCCTGTTTGTATTAATTTTATGTTTATCCTGTCCATGTTTTGTGCAGTGGTCACAGCTGCTCTATGTCCAGGATTACAATGGCCACAGCATATCTGGAAGGCCCTTCTCCCCATCCTTGAAGCCCATATAATATTTCTGAACCCTCTTCTAAAATATTCTGAACCTCAGAGTATTTGATTAATATTGTATATCCTTCTACATGCTGTGAATATGGGTTGCTTTTATTGGTTGATGAATACAGCCATTTCAGTCTATGACAAGGCAGAATATAGCTAGGTAGGGAATCCAAACAGAGGCAGAGAAAGAAAGAAGGCAGAATCAAAGAGATGCCATGTAGCGACCAGAGAGGCAAGATGTGAGATAACAAGCCTCAAGCCTCATGGCAAAATATAAAATAATAGAAATGTGTTAATTTAATTCTGAGAGCTAGTCAGTAATATACCTGAGCCATTGGCCAAACAAATATATCTAATATTACACCTCTGAGTGTTTATTTGGGAACTGGCAGGTGGGACAGAAAACATCCTACTACTCGTGTTATAGAATAGATGTCTCATTTAGGAATGGACCCTATTATTCCCATCATCACGTTGATCAGTCATGATCAGTCTGTTTTGACAATTGCCCCTTGCTGAAAAGGCTTCCCTGTCTAAGTCTGTGAGTTGTGCCAATCTATGGGCATAAAATAAGTATTTAGAATACAGTTAACTACACATGAATATCTCAAAACATCAGTAGTATATTTTCCCCATAGGCTCTGTACACTTTTGACCAGATTTTTAGTACTAGGGAAGAGAACTTCCCTAGAGGGAGTACAGATCTAATCAGAAGGTGGTTAGTTAGCCTGAGAACATTCATACTAATATTTTACCAGTGGGCATATCTTGACTGCCAGGTTGATAATGTGATGGGCGATGTTATTCTGTAAATATGTTTCTCATACTGGTTAATTAATAAAGTACTGTGGCCAATGGGAAAGCAAGATAAGCAGGGCTAGGAGACAAGGAGGAAAGAGGAAGTAGTTAGGAGGAGTCAGCATGTAGGGCCTAGAGGAAGCAAGATGCTGGGCTGCCTCTCCGGTAAGATGAGCCACATGGTAATACTTTGAATAATAGAAATGGGTTAACCATTAAGACAGAGCTAGCCCATAAACAATGATAGTCACTGGCCCACAGGATTGTGTCAAATACAGAGTCTCTGCATGTTATTGGGGTGCGTGGTGGCAGGACCAGGTGGCCGGTGGGGAGGAACAAAGAGTGGGACCAGACCAGCAGCAGCGGCGGGAAATACATGCACATGCATGTAACAATAATGCAGCATGTATCATCTACCACTGTTTTAATTTATTGATGATTTTTCTTCTCCAGCAGCTTATCTAGACCTGATAGGATGATGAACACTAGCCAGCAGGGAAGAAGCTTCCAGCACAGTTTCGTGATGGTTGCACCACACTGCATTCCCACTGACAGTGTAGAAGTACTCCCTATACCCAATGTATTTACCAGAATATTTTGTCATTTGAATTAGTGATAAAATGGTACTCTAACTGAAGTGAGGTGAAATCTCAAAATGGATTGAATGTGGATTTACCTGGTGTCTGATGATGTTGAATTTCTTTTTAAAAAGAATTGCTTATTTCCATTATCTTTCTTCTTAGCAACCTATTTAGTTTCATCAATCATTTTATGGTGGATTGTTCATTTCATTTAGTTATTTTTGTATATTATAGATCTTTATCCTGTGTCAATGAATAAATGGCAAAGATTTTTCTTCCATTCTATGGGTTATCATTTCTCTTCTTTGATAGTTTTTTCTTTCTTTCTTTCTTTTCTTTTTTTTTTCTGGCACAGAAACTTTCTAGTTTTTATTTGTTAATGGATAGCCTTATTTCCTGAGTGAATGGAGCCCTCTATAGAAAGTTCTTACTCTGTGTGTAAGTTCTTATTTTGTTGTGTGGTCCCTATTCTTTCCTCTTGCAGTACCAAATCTACACTGAGATCCTTGACTTTGGTGTAGGGAGAGAGAAAAGGAATGAATTTCATTAGATATCTAATTGTCTAAGGACCATCTTCTGAAGATGCTGTCTTTTCTCCAGCATATCTTTTTGGTGCTTTGTCAAAATGGGGTGCCTGTAGTCATACGACCTTATATTTGGGCTCTTTATTGTATTATATTGATATGCATATTCATTACTGTGTCTGCTGTATCGTATCATGCTGTTTAGATTATTATGGCTCTCTCACTATTTTTTGATTCTTTTAACAGTGTTGTCTTTATTGTTTCTGGCTGATGGATACCAGATTTCAATTTCTTTGTTTCCTTACAGGGTAACATTAGTGATTATGACTTCAGTTTATTTTTGTTTGTTTTCTTTTTCTCCTGTTTTTTCTGCCCTCAGGTAATATTGGTAAAGGATCCAGGAATATGAAAAGATGGTGAAAAACAAAACAAAACAAAAACAAACCATTAGGTTGTGTACATGCTGTTACCCCCACATTTTTGTAGCTGTTAAGCTTTTCCCCACACGTGTGCATTTTATTCAGGTCACTAGTTTGTGTAATTTACTAAATACAATTGTACATTATATAAAAAGTAACCACAATTACAATCCAAATTGGAATTAGTATGTTTGTTTTGTCCATTTAAACACATTTCATTACTTAGGCCTTAGGTATTTAAAGTAGAAAAACAGTGGCTTTCTTATTAAGATGGAACACAAAGCTCTAAATAGATGTGTGAGGTGGGTTGCTTTTGGACAGCTGCCTCTGCCCTCTTGTTTGCTGGTCTCTGAGGGAAAAAACAACAAAAACAAAAACAAAAACCCTGTACTTCTATGCAAGCTAGACTCCATGCAGTTCTAGAGTAGTTCCCTTGTATTAAGCCTGGGTTTAGAGAACTATTTTGATTGTTGCTTGGTCTAGTATAATTTTAAATAAATTTAATTGGTTCTTTTTTATGGATAAAATGATATGGTATTATTATAGGGTTAAGGCACAATTCTTCATTTCCAGGCAAATAATATAATTTCAATATGTTAAAATTCATTAGAATTGTGATTCTAGTTAATCAACATTTTGTAGCATTGGTTATTATAAAATTAATCACTGAGTTCTCATACAAGGATCAGTATGATATCATTGGGAATTGCCCATGAGGTGGGCAAATGCACCGTAAAATATAATTTGTGCTGCCCTGTACACACAGTAAATGAACAAATACTAAGATATATTCATATGTTGATTAATTTCAGTATAGTCTATAAAATTAAATACTTGATGACTCTTTTTTGGTATACTTAAACTTGAAACTATATTGTCTGAAATACACATTTGTACAGTTCAGATTCTGTGAAATTAGAAAATGCTATGGTTGTCCAAAAGGCAAGGAGAATGGTGGATAACAAGATGGGGATAACAGGATAAGGATAACAAAGTGTGGATAAAAAAACAAGGTGTGGATAACTACCAGGGTATGGATAACTAATAGTATGTAGATAACAGATTGTGGATAACAGGCTGGAGGAACTCAGTCACTCACCTAGAGGAGAAAGGACAGCTCATCCTCAATGGTAATTATGAGTTACACCTTTTCAAAGTAATGAACTTGACAAAGAACCACATGAAGTAAACAGGAAAATAGTAGAGGGGAAAAATCCCACTTCTATTTGAACCCAGTAAAGTGTTCTTGGTGTAAGCCAACTTGGAGTCTCCAGTAATTCTTCCATTGCTTTAGTTTATCCCTTTCTTTTAGACTCTAGTCTTGTATATTTGTAATGTTCAGCTTTTCTTAAAGTTTTTAATCAAATTCAAACTAATATTATACAAAAATTATAAAGTTGATATCCAGAATAAAATAATTGGGGAAGTGATTGTATCAAACAATAATTAAATAGACCACAATGCAACCACTAAAATAAAAATATTAAAGTTTTACAAATATTTATTTATTTTAAGAGAATGTTTATTGTTTTATGATATTTAGTTTGATAACACACAAAGGCTTACTGTTACATTAGATTAGGAATTATTAAATAATGTAAAATAAGTAACAAGTGAAAGTGTAAATAGTAATTATAAGGTACATATACTTTATTAGGATTGCATCTTGAAGAAATAACTACCTGAAAGACCAATAGTCAAGGGAAGATTGAGTCAGTAATGGAAGTGACTCAGGGCAGAAGCTACCATGGTGGATTCACTAATGATTTCTGCCAAGCAGTTCATAAATATCCAGCATCAATTCCCCTTCAATTATTAAAAAAATAGAAGAGAGTTAAGGCTGTGCGAGAAAGTAAACTCTTGTGTCCTTTTAATAGAGACATGAGTTAGCCGGCTGGCTGAGCACAGAGCTACTTACAGTATCAGAAACAGGAGTATCACTGGTTCTATCAATGTCTCTACTGACTGCAAATCCAATTAAAGTTCAAACACATGAAAGAGACATCTATACTACCGGAATGTTTATTCCAAAATTAGTTACCATATCCAAGAAATGGAATTAATCTAATTGTCCATGGGCTGATGAATAAATAACAAAGATAGAGAAGGTGTGTGTGTGTGTGTGTGTGTGTGTGTGTGTGTGTAATAGAATACCATTTAACAATAAAAAGATGAAACTGTCATTTTTTAAACATCTTGGCAATGAAGATCATTTTATTTATGAAAATAAACCAGGTAGAGTAATACAACAATTACGTGATCTCATTTATGTGAGAATCTGAAAAAAAATTAATCTAAAAACTTTGAAAGTACAGTGGTAATTTGTGAAGACTTGGAAGTGGGAAGGAATGTTGATCAATGGGTCCTAAATTATAGTTAGATCGAATAAGAAGTTCTAATGTGTCATCAAACGTTGATCCATAGGCATAAATTAATTCCTGGGTCAGTCTGAACTGATTTTCATCACAGTGCTCTGCTTAACAAGGTAGGATATAGTCAGACCACATGAGTTCAAGCTGCAGGTCACCTTTGCTGACTGTATTCTTGCTCAAGATTTAGGTTGTCAGCCTATAGTCCACAACCCCAGAGAAACCAGGAAACAAGGAGGACCTAATAAGAGAAATGTGTGGACCCCCTGGAGAAAGGTAAATAGACAAGATCTCCTGAGTAAATTGGGAGCATGGGGGAGGAGAGTGTAGTAGAAGAGTGGGGAGGGGAAAAGGGATGGAGGAAGCAGAACATGAGGAATCAGGAAGGTAGAGTTGGGGTAAGAACAGAGAAGTAGAGCAAGGAAAGAGATACCCTGATAGAGGGATGACAGAGGGAGCCATTATGGGATTGAGGAGAAAACTAGCACTAGGAAAATCCCCAGGAATCTACAAGAAGTCCACCAACAAAGGATCTACACAGTGGTGGATAGGGTACCTTAAATGCCCTTCCCCTATAGTCAGATTCATGACTACCTTAATTGCTATTATAGAACCTTCATCCAGTAATTGATGGAAGGTAACCACTGGGATAAACCCCTGGAGTCTGGTTGGAGAGAGAGGAGGGATAATATTAGGAAACGGGTCAAGACCATATTGGGGAAACCCACAGAAACAGCTGACCCAAGCAAGTGGGAGCTCACTTACTCCAGACTAACAGCTGGGAAACCTGCATAAAACAAATTAGGCTCCCTGAATGTGGGTGACAGCTGGATTGGGCAGTTTATGGGGTTAATAATCCCAAGTGCATGGATTGACATTTTGGAGTTTATTCCCTATGGAGGGATACTTTTCTCAGCCTAGATATAGGGGAGAGGGTCTTAGCCTTGCTCCAAATGATGTGACAGACTTTGTGATGATTTACCATGGGAGGCCTCATTCTCTCTGAGGAGTAGATGAAGGTGGGTTGGGGAGATGGTGGGGGGAGTTGGAGGACAAGGACTGTACTGAGAGGGAACTGGGATTGGTATGTAAAATAAGATGGTTTCCAAAAAAAGATTTAGGTTGTTTTATGCCTCCCATTTATCTATTATTTATAAAATGATGCAAATAAATACCATTTTCATGAGGCTAGTATGAATATTTAATGGAGTAATATAGTTTATGTACATGTTGTATGCAAATGCCTTAATACAATAACTGCTCAATAAACAACAGTTATGTAAGCATGTGCAAATAAAACACATTTGTAATTAATTTGCATATTTGATCAAATATTTGCTAATAAACTGAGGAAAAATCTATCCTTATTTTAATTTTTATGACTTCTCTTGCTGTATATTTTCATATATGAATATACATGTGTAAATGTACATGCATATGCACACAGATACATATGCTTTAAATGCTTTAATTTTCTTTTAAACTAAACAATCACACTTTTTCACTGACATAAAGGAACACTTGCAGTCCCAAGTCCCAATCATCTTGACTCTCTGATTACAGTGATCCTTTTCCTGAAGTATTTATTATGGTTTCTGGGCTCAATTTTTTCATTTGTCCACTTAGATGTCTGACTTGTGGAAATAGCTTTCTGATTTTTATAACAAAGTAATTGAACCCTATCCCTGATGACTTCTACCCTCAATGTGACCTTTAAAATAAGTTTCTTATCTTGGGGGGAAAATTACTGTCTATTTGATTTCAGTTATTTAGCTTTATTTAGGATTTTAAATTCATCGGGATCATTTTTGCCCAATCAGCAGGTTATTTATGGATGCCATTAATTGTGAGAATGGGTCTTGGCTTTGAAACTGGATTCTTGTTGGACACTAGTGGCAGTTGTCGAAATTTGCCAATAGGTACAGCCCTCACGTGTCTTGTTGATACTTGTTCTGAGATGATCACCTTCTAGCTTCCAGCTTCCCTCCACTTCTCTGTTAAATGTGATATCTGCCACTGGGTTCAGAATGATTTGCTCATAACACGGAAGAACATCACATTTTCAGTTTACTCACCGTTTTAATGAAAGATAGTAGTTAGGTTTGTTTAAATTTCTTTGTAGTGCTATTATGTATATCCTTTGGGGGAAGATACCTTTATTACTCATATCTAAAATCAATTTCTGAAAAACAAATGTCTAAAACAAGCCATCTAAGTCAGTATATACTATGTTGATTACTAAAGGGTTGACCCTGAATTTAATGTTTTAGCACTTGGATCATGCTTTTTCTACCAGTATATAGAATTTCTTGTTTTTTAAAAAATATTATTTAAAGGAAATGACAATGATGGTGATGATCTGACAATGACAGTGACTATAAAGCTCACTGAACCTTGTTGAACATGACTTCCTGTGTAAATGTCACAAACTTTGTTTATTAACTAAAGAAACAAACAATGAGGCAAGAAGGCTAAAATGATGTTTTTCAAAATGCATTTTGATATTTAATAGGCTATAAAAGCAGACCATTTGTTAGTAGACCATAGTGTAAGATGTTTATTTCTTACTTACACTCCCTTCAGAAACCTTCCTGTCACTGACCTAGTATGTGACAATAGATTTGACTTGATATCATGTTCTATGACCAAATGAACCACCATCCTCAGGCTACTGTACTCAGCCCTGTTGGAGAGTTGAAATCTCCACTGAAATTCTGAAAGCAAGGAACATGGATGGGACAAGATGCTTTAGTTACTACTGCCTCCATCAAGAAACACAGTGGGGCTGGAGATGTGAGGTCACCCCCAGGTAAGCAAATACTCTAGTGCCAGAATTTCAGAGCAGAGAAGCTTGATGAGTAACTTTCTCGAACTTCTGTGATGCTACTTATATGGCTTTGAATAGAAGGTCTCTCTAGCTTATGTACTCATTTCTAACATTTTCCTCCTCAGAATTGCTGTAAAGTCCCTTTGCATTTATGGAAATATTATCTTCAATGTTTAGTTCATAATACTGTTTTCTCTTACATTTCTCTGATGTATGTTTTGATGGAATTAAAGGAAGAAATCTTCCATGTTGTCAGTTCACATAATTTAGAAATCTCTGGACAACTGAAGATTTATTTTCCACTTCCCAAACCAATTTTAGTGCTGTTGCTACTAAGAACATTCAGAAGGTCTTTGAGTGGGATTATAACTTTTCTATATATTTAAATAAAGTGTTAAATAATTGAAATCTAGGTAATAAAATATTGAATTCGATGAAAAGATCTTATGAAACTTTAAAATACCAAATTGAAATATTGAAGGATACAATAATAATCCTTTCTCTAAAATATAAAAAGAAATTTAAAGGAAGACATTTTTGGACATAAGGAAGAATGAAATCAACAATTTAACAATCAAACGAGACATCTACAAATGGAAAAGCAGGAAATCAACTGATTTTCCCACAGAAAACAACACAATGAACAGTCATGAAAACAACTATACCTAAGACCCTACATTTCTGATGATGAGGGCAGTTATATCTAAGAGAATATAATTGGCTCCTAATGCACTTTACTGAGAAAGGCTCTCAACTGTAGCATAGGGAGGTGGGGAAAAAAGCAAAACACATAGAATATCTGAGTTGAGAACACAGACTTTGGGGAATAAAAAGGGGTTGAATTAAGACAGAGAGGAAGGCAGGGCAGTTGTGGCTCATACCTTTAATCCCAGCACTCAGGAGGCAGAGAGAATCTATCTCTGATTTCAAAACAAGCCTGGTCCACAGAGTGAGTTCCAGAAGAGCCAGATCTACTAAAAGAAGTCCCTTTCCAAAATTACAGTGGAAAAAAGACAGAAATACAAGAAATATGCTTAATGACAGAATACTGAGATCTATATAAGTTTTCTTGCAGTGATGCAGTCATGATCTCCACATGCCCATGCATTAACTACCTAGGACCAGGGAGAGGACTGATTGGAGGAATTAGAAAAGACAGTGCCCTAGATCAAACAGCCCTAGATCTAGCCTTGGGGCATTACCCTCAGGAAGAGGTCTGTATCGAGGGGTAGAATATCCAAGAAAGTCTTCAGCCTAGGATTGAAAACCCACTACTACTATTCTGTTACAAAAAACATAATCACAAAATGACTCCTTATGCCATAATGCTATTCCCATAGAGCGGTGCCTCATTCAAGCCTCACCAGAGAAACTTCTTTTGGGGGATAGATGGGAACTAACATAGAGACATACAGCTAGATAATGTACAGAGAGTCAGAGTATTTGGAGCACTCAGTCAAAATAGAGATGTGTTTATCAAAATCTTCCCCTCAAGAGGAAGGTGAAAGATTGTAAGAACCAGAGGGAATGAATGAGGAAACAGCATCTTCTAGATACAACAGGACTGTCACATATATGAAATCACAAAGTCTGTGGCAATATGCACATAACATGTACAGGTTATAGCTGGATGGGGTTCCAGCACTCAGAGAGGGAAGTAGACATATAGTCCTACCTCTAACCAAGAAGCTATTTGAAACTGATACCTTTTGGCAAAGGAAAAATCAATTTTCTTCAACGTAATATTATTAGATATATCAATCATAGTTAAGCTAAAGCTTGATGCCCAGGAAAACACAAAAAGAATTTTATGTGATCTTGTTGTTATTATGTGTGTGTGTGGGGGGTTGTCTTGGCAATTATTTTGTCTTATTGGATTTTTTGTCTGTTTGTTCTGATTTCCATTTTGTGTTTGTGGTTTTGTTTTTTTGGTTTTTTTTGAGAGAGAGAGAGAGAGAGAGAAGTTGAGTGGGTAGGGAGGAAGGGGTATCTGGGAAGAAGTAGAGATAGAGAGAAACATGTTCAAAATATACTGTGTGAAAAAAAGTTTGAAATGCAAAGAAAAAGAAAGTCTTCACTTCTGAAAAAAAAAGTCCTTCAATGAGTCCTTCCAATATATGCAAAGTATTATATGCTTGCTAGATAAAAAAATTTAAAACCAAAACCCTACAGGACTAGTTCATTTAGCTTACTAACAACATCTGGGAACTGGGAAAAAGATTAAGAGTATTTATAAGTATGGAAAGCAACCACAATCTGATATCCATTAAAATTATCACAGTGCAAAAGGCAGAAATATGCAACCCCCAATGAGATTAAAAATCAATTATTAACAACTGATATGAACCTGGTACCAGCATGAATCTGTAGGAAAGAGGACTAACAGATAACTTACAGAAGACTATTTGCAGATGGCATATAAGCACATGCAAAAATATTCAAAACCATTAGTCATTAGGGGTGTCAATGAAAACCACAATGAGATACCACTAAGCACCTATTAAAATGCTTGAAATTAAAGTCATCCATCACAGGGAATGTTAGGATGTAGTAAGGCTAGTATTCTCACATACTGCTTGTGGGGACATAAAATGCTGCAATTACTTTTAAACTAGTCTGTTAGAGTCTTAGAAGTGTGAATATAAACCACAGTATGATGCAGCTGCTCTGCTTCTCTTTCATTTGCAATAATGTCAACTACAGCTCCATTCTAACAAAGCTGCAGCAATCATTTGCATACCTGTCTATTTGAATATGTGATTTACTTCTTTTAAAATTGTAAAAATGTAAGCTTTACCAATGCAAGCTTTCCCACCTTATTCACTTCTTAGCTAAAGTTTTGGCCAGCGTGTGGTCAAAATGGGAAGAGAAATATTCATTGACAAATATAATATGATTTAATATTGACATTGCCTTTTCATTACTAAATAAATCATATACTTTTAGATATCAATGCAATGGATGCTACTTCAGACTAAAAGGAAATGAACCATTGATTAAGATAAAAATGTCAATAAAAACAAAGATAACCATAATAGCCAAAAAAATATACAGAGTATTATTCCACTTAGGTAAAGCTCAAGAAACTGTAAGTCCATTTACAATGATGAGAAATATATTAATGACAACCAGAGAGACAGGGTTCAGGAAGGCAAAAGGGAGCAGTTAGAAATGAACACAAAGAATCATTCAGGACTGATGGATATGATATTAGAGTTGTGTATTGTGCTCTAAAGTTATGCACTGAAAACATAGCTTATTTTATGTCAGTTTTACCTTAGCATGTGTTTCCCACCATAAAATTGTACACTACAAAATAATGGCACCGTAGGAAACCTACATTTTTCATCCTTTATCTTTTGAAGTTTGTTTTCTACTTATGCTTGGAAAATATTTGAATATTCTAACATTTTCAGTAAATATTTGTTGGTGTATATGTATATAATGCAGGGATTCATAGACAATTTCTTTTAATTACATCATATACTTTGACCAATTTACCCCCTCATAGCCCTCCTTTTCTTCCTCCCTAATTCCACATTAGTCTCTTTTTTATCACTTATCTCTTCTGTTCTCTCTCTCTCTCTGTCTCTATCTCTTTCTGTCCTTTCTCCACCCGCCCCCCAGAGAAGCACACACCAATGTTTGTTTTCTTTTTGCTATTTTTTTCCTTTTATTGAAATAGATGCTTGACGGGTTGTGGTAGCACATGCCTTTAATCCAAGCACTTAGGAGGCAAAGGCAGGTAGATCTCTGTGAGCTCGAGGACAGCCTGGTCTAGAAGAGCTAGTTCCAGGACAGTTTCAGAAAGAAAGAAAGAGAGAGAGAGAGAGAGAGAGAGAGAGAGAGAGAGAGAGAGAGAGAGAGAGAGAGAGGGAGGGAGGGAGGGAGGGAGGGAGGGAGGGAGGGAGGGAGGGAGGGAGGGAGGGAGGAAGGAAGGAAGGAAGGAAGGAAGGAAGGAAGGAAGGAAGGAAGAAAAAGAAAATAGATTCTTTACTCACACAAAAGTTCTTTGATGGAATTTTTTAGGGTCACTTATGTATATCATTGGCAAATTATGATACTTTGACTTCTTCCTTTCCAATTTGCATCCAATTGAACTCCTTCACTTGTCTTACTGTTCTAGCTAGAACTTCAGGTACTGTACTGAATAGGTAAGGGCAGAGAGGGCATCCTTGTTTCTAATTTTAGAGGAATTCCTTTGAATTTTTCTCCATTTAATTTGATGTTTTGACTATAGGCTTGCTGTAAACTTCCCTTATTATGTTTAGGTATCATTTCTTCTGTTATCTTGCCAGCACTTTTATATTGAACTATTCCTGCATCTCTAAGATGAAGCCAACTTGATCCTGCTGGATGATCTTTTTGATGTGTTCTTGGATTTTGTTTGCAAGTATTTTATTGAGTGTTTTTGCATTCATGTTTATAAGGGATGTTGGTCTGTGATTTTCTTTGTTGAATCACTATGCATTTTAGGTATCAGGGTAATTGTGACCTAATAAAATGAATTGGGTATTGTTCCCTTTGTTCCTATTTTTTTGGAATAATTTGAGGAAAATTGATGTTTACTCTTCTCTGAAAGTCTGGTAGAATTCAGAACTAAAACCATCTGGCCCTGGGATTTTGGGGGGGCTGAGAGACTTTTAATTGCTAGTTTATTTCACTAGTGGTTATTGGTTTATTTAAATTGTTCATCTAATCTTGGTTTAACTTTTCTAAGTGGTACCTATTGAGAAAATTAGCCATTTCTTTTAGATTCTCCATTTTGGTGGAATACAGGTTTTATATACTTATGATTCTCTAGATTTCTTCAGTGTCTGTTGTGATACATCCTTTTCATTTCTGATTTTGTTAATTTGGATATTCTCTCTATGTCTTTTAGTTAGTTTGGATAAGGGATTGTGCATCTTGTTAACTTTCTGAAAGAACCAAGCCTTGGTTTCACTGACTCTTTGTATTGTCCTGTATCTATTTTATTGATTAAAGCCATGGTTTGATTACTTTTTGTGGCCTACTCCTTTTGGGTGTGATTACTTCTTTTTGTTCTAGAGCTTTCAGGTATGCTGTTAAATTTCTAGTAAGAGATTTCTCCTTTTATTTTTTTTCTTATGTAGGCACTTAGTGCTATGAACTTTTGTCTTAGCACTGCTTCCATTGTGTACCATAAGGTTGTGTAAGCTGTGCATTCATTTTCATGGAATTCTAAGAGGTCTTAAATCTCTTTCTTTGTTTCTTTGTCATTCAGTAGAGAGTTGTTTAGTTTCCATGAGTTTGTAAGCTCTCTTTTTTGTTGATGATATCTAGCTTTAATCAGTGGTTGTCTGATAGGGTGAATGTAGTTATTTCAGTTTTCTTGTATCTATTGATTTGGGAAAAGTTCCATGAGATGCAGAGGTGCAGAAAAGAAAGTATAATCTTTGTGTTTGAGTAAAATGTTCTCTAAATATGTTAGGTTCCTTTGTTTTACACCTTCTGTTAGGTCCTGTATTTCTGTTTAATTTTTGTCTAGTGAGAATGGGGTATTGAAGTCTCCTACTCTCAGTATGTGATTTACTCTTTAGAAACTTGGGTACCCCTGTGTTTGGGGCACAGACGTTAACAATCACAATGCTGTCTTGGTGGATTTTCCATATATATATATATATATATATATATATATATATATATATATATATATATATATCTCCAGATGTGTCTTTTCCACCCACCAGTTTCTGAATCCAGAGGCTTATATAAATTATAAAATTTGGGCAATGGCTCAGGCTTTTACTAACTAACTCTTACAACTTAAATTAACCCATTTCTATTGATCTGTCTATTGCCATGAAACCCATTGCTTATTACCTCAAATCTTGCTTCTCTAGTGGCTGGTGGCATCTCTCAGATTCTACCTTCTTTTTCCCTGTGTCTTTGCTTAGATTTCCCACCTAGCTTTCTTCTACCTGGCTGTTGGCCAAATCAGCTTCTTTATTAACCAATGGCAATAAAACATATTCACAGCAGAGAGAAGGACATCCTACATTGCATGGATATGGAATGTCCTTCCTTATCTCTTTTGATTAGTTTTGGTATGAAGTTTCTTTTGTCAGATATTAGAATGACTACACTAACTTGCTCCTTAGATCATTTGCTGGAATGTCTCTTTTTCTAGCTCATTACCTGTAGGTAATGTCTATCCTTGATGTTGAGGTGCTTTTCTTGGATTCAACAGAAGGACTTATCCTGGTTTTTTTGCATCCATTATGTTAGACTATGTCTTTTTATTGCAGATTGAGACCATTGATATTGAGAGATATCAATGACCAGTGATTGTTGGTCTGTTACTTTGTTGTTGGTGCTTGTGCATGTGTGTGCTTTCCTTGTTTGATTTTGCTATTGTGACATTATTTATTTATTTATTGTTTATTATAATAAATAATATTTATTATTTTCATGGCTATAGTTAACCTCCTTGGGTTTGAGTTTTTCTTCTAGCACTTTTTGCAGGCCTGGATTTGTGGATAGACATTGTTTAAATTTACCTTTGTCACAGAGTATTTTATTTTCTACATCTATGGTGATTGATAGTTTTGCAGGGTATAGTAGTCTGTGCTGGCATCTGTGGTCTTGTAGAATCTGTAGCACATCTCTAAGACCTTCTGTTTTTTTTGGGGGGGATCTCCACTGACAAATCAGGTGCAAATCTAGTAAGTCTACTTTTATATGTTACTTGACATTTTTCCCTTGCTACTTTTAATATTCTTTCTTTGTTCTGTATGTTTAGTGTTTTGATTATTATGTGATGATGAGACTTTCTTTACTGTTCTAGTATCTTTGGTGTTCCATATGTTTCTTGTACCTTGATACTTTATTTAGGCTTAAGATATTTTTGTATGATTTTATTGAAATATTTTCCAGGCCTTTAAGCTGGGATTCTTCTCTTTATTCTCTTCATATTGTTCTTTGTTTTGGTCTTTTTATTGTTTCCCACACTTCCTGGATGTTTCTGTGAAGATGCTTTAGATTCAATACTTTCTTTGACCAATGTATCAATTTCATATGTCTTCAATACCTAAGATTGCCTTTTCCAACTCCTATGTTCTGTTGTTCAAACTTTCCTCTGTAGTTCTAATTCAAATTTCTAAATTTTTCATTTGCAGAATTCCTTCAATTTGTGTTTTCTTTATTGATTCTATTACCATTTTTAGGTTTTGAACAGTTGTATTCATGTCCTTTAACCATTTGTTGTGTTTTCTTAGCTTTCCTTAAGAGATTTATTCATAATCTCCAATTTTTCTTTTTTCTTTCTCTCTTTCCCACCTGGATTTTCTTAGTGGATTTATTCATTTCCTCTTTAAGGACTTCTATCATCTTATGGTTGATTTTCAGGTAGTTTTTTCTTGTGCTTCAGCTATGTTGAAATGTTCAGGACCTGCTGTTGTGGGTTGCTGGGTCTCTAGTAAGAGATATATTGCTCTGGCTGTTCTGGATTGTGATTTTATGCTATTTTTTTTCTTTGTGTGTGTGTGTGTGTGTGTGTGTGTGTGTGTGTGTGTGTGTGTGTGTGTTTCTGTGTGTCTGTGTGTCTGTGTGTGTTTATGTGTGTCTTGACTTCTGGAATCAGGATTTGGGATAATTATAGGTCTAGGTTCTGAATTCTGCATTTGTCTTTGTTGGGTGGGTATTTTGTTAGTTGTGGTCATCCTTGTAGATCTCTTGACATTTCCCTAGTGTTAGATTTCTTTTAAAACCTATAATGGCTCCCTCTATTATGGTATCTTTTTTCTTGCTCTCATCTATTCTTTCCCTGACTCAATCTTCCTGCTCCCTTATGCCCACCTCTGCCTTCCTCTTCTCCCTAACTTTTGTTCTCCACCCCCTACACTCTCAATTTGCTTGGGAGATCTTGTCTCTTTCCCCTTCACCAGGGGACCATGTATGTCTCTCTTAGGGTCCTCCTAGTTTCCTATCTTTTCTGGCAATGTGGATTGTAGGCTAGTAATACTTTGCTCCATGTCTAAAAGGCATATATGAGTGAATACATACTGTGTCTTTTGTGACTGGGTTACCTCACTCGAGATGGTTTCTTCTAGTTCTATCAATTTGCCTGCATATAGTTTTTTTAATGATAGTCACTCTATTTTGGGTTAGAAGGACTCTCAATTTAGTCTTAATTAGCATTTTCCATTTTCTTTATGACTAAGGATGATGAACCTTTTTTTTTTTCCTTTGTTACCTATTTGTATGTCATCTTTTGAGACATATTAGTGAAAAAGTGGCTTAATAGCAAATTTCTAACCCTTCTTATGTTATGGCATAATTTGAGGTGCCTGGTATTAGTTCATCTTTAAAGGCCTCAGAATTTAGTGGTAAATCCACAGAATTTGGCTTTGCTCAAATGAAATAAATGTTTTAGTTACTGATTTAGTGTCAACAGTTATTAAAGATCTATTAAAGTTATTTGTCTTTATTTAATTTTGTTAGGTCAAATGGATATGGAAATTTATCTATTTCATGTAGATCTTCCAATTTATTGTTATATAAGTTTTCAAAAAATACTTTAACAAGAGTGTGAGTTTCATTATTTCTGATTACAATGCCTTTTTCATAACTAATTTTGTTAATTTGTATTGATTTAGTTTTGTTTTGTTCATCTTTTTAAATTTTTTATTAGATATTTGACTTTTAAAGAGCCAATTCTTTGATTCTTTGTAGTGATCATTTTCATCTCCACTTAATTAATTTCTGCAATGATCTTTAACATTTTTTTTTCATCTCCCGACTTTATTTTTGACTTGTTCTTTTTCTAAGGGCTTTACTTATACCTTTAAAATTTGCTCTTAGGATTGCCCTCATTCTGTTTTACAAGTTCTACTGTGTTTCATTTGTTTTCATTCAAACCTGGATATTTCTAAATTTTCCTTCTGATTTTTTGAGTGAGTCTTTAATCATTTAATAGTATATTATTCAACCTTCCCAAGACTGTTTATATTCTGTAGTTTCTCTTGCTGTTGGTTTCTAACTCAAGTTTCTTGTGAACAAGTGAAATAATGGAAATATTTTAATTTTCTTATATCTGTTAAGACTTACTTTATAAACTAAAACATGTGTTTTAAAGAAAGCTCTTGAAGCTGCTGTGATGAATGTGTGTTCTGTAGTATTTGGGTGAGTATTCTGTAGATTCAATGTGAGTCCATTTGATTTGTCAGTCCATTTAATGCTGACTTGTTTTGTTGATTTTTCTGAATGCCATTTCTGCTGGTGATAGTCATGTGTTGAAATCATCTATTAATATTGTGCTGAGGTTAGTTTGTGTGTTTTACATACAGTAGTGTTTGTTCTAAAAGATAAGATGTGCTTATGTGTTTAGAGTTATAAAATAGTCCTTACTGGTTGTTCTCTTAATCAATGTGAAGTGACTTTCTTTATTCCTTCAGTCTAATTTTGATCTGAAATCTGTTTTATAGAATAATAGCTTGCTTCCTACTTCATCTGACTTGGAATACATTTTTCCATCATTTCACTCTAAGGGTCTTTCATACTTTATTAATAAATTATATCATTTCCACACTCCTGCCCCCTCAACTCCTCCCATGTACCTATCACCCCTTCACAATATATAGTAATGGCTATCTAAAAAAAAAAAAGTCGCTCCTTCTACTCTAATAACTTGGAGCAAGAAAAGGAACAAGATTAACATGGCATGTAATAAGATATAATTTTTAATATCTTATTAAATAGAAAAAATGAGTAGCATAATGCCAATTCTTAGTATTAAAACAACAAAAAAGAAAAAAAAGACATGAAAAATTACATTGAAGGGTAAACAATAATGATAAAGACAGGGCATAAGGCCACAATAATGGTAGAATAAAAGGAGAAAGAGGTAAAGAAATACACTAAACACCTGAAAAGAATCAGCATTCCAAAGCCTGAAGCCATGTGAATTCTACCTTAGGCCAACATGTGTTCTATGGAAAGTTAACCAAAACAAGGAAACAGACAAACAAAAACAGAAAAATGAGGCCAATTTAATCAATGTTAATTAAATAAGAAAGAATGAAATTGAAGGACAGACTCTTCAGGTATTTAGACATGAATGTGATGCTTTGTTTAGATGCAGATGTGGGGGTGTCTCCCTGCTATTCTTTATATGGTCAGAAATGCAAGGTCTATCTTTTCAAGTCCATCATGCAGGCATAGAATCTACCCTTTGATACAGGTTTCCACCTTGTTTGTTTCATATCTTTGTTCTGTATGTTCTCCTTGCATAATTTGATGTATTTGCCTGCATATACTTCTCTAATTCTCAGACAATCTCTTTGCTCTTCATCTAAATACCAACTATGCATTGGAAAAATCATCAGTTCCTTGCATTTCATTCTATTACAAGAAACAAGACCAGGGAGTTTCTTATAAGGTGGCTACAATCTCATCTTCTGTTTGCTGAATGTTTCTAGTCACATTGAAGGGAGTTAGAACTCTGCCAGAGCCATTGCTTCTATGAGAGAATGACAGAGAGTTAGACTCTGAAGATCCCCAGAGAGTTCCCCTTGAGCAAAGCAGTATTCAACAGATTTGTGCAAGGAAATCATCTGAGGCCACGGTGGGTGGGGGGAACACAAACTAATTTCTTGTGTACATACACAAAATAATCATTGCTTCACTAAATACATGAGAAAGTCAAGTCTCCAGAGGAAAGTGTGACACAAAATATTTAAAATATGTAACTGAGGAAGTGTTTTCAATTTGGCTGTGATAGTGGAAGCTGAGGCAGGAGGATAATGTTTGAGGCCAGCTTAAGCTGAACGGTAATTTCTGACAAGTCTACCTAGTGGAAGGTGATCCTAGAAAAATTAAACAAAAATAATGCACAAAAGGTGCAAGTTAACTTCCCCTAAGCTTCTTAATAAACAGGAGGGAAACTGCCAGAAATATTCTGAAAACAAAATCACTTAAAGCTGATTTTAAACAAAATAAAACAAGGGAAAAGACAGAAAAGTTTTCTGAGATGGAGTCAACATTTCTTGTTACAAATTACTGAGTTCTGCAGTATCACACACACACACACACACACACACACACACACACACACACACACATACACACACAGACAGACAGAGAGAGAGAGTGAGAGAGAGAGAATATAATAAAAACACATAGACAATACATAAAGAAGTGAGTGTACCATTTAAACATGTTACTAACAAAACCACTTACCAGAACTATTTCTGGTTCCAACGAACAAAGATGAAAGTGGAAGTGTGTATTTTTCTCAAGTATAATTCATGTTGGAAAAATGGCATAACAGTACAATTCAGAAAAAAGTAACTGTTAAACTACACTTCTTTACCAAATAAAAATAGCTTTCAGAAAAAAAAATGCCTGTGAGAAATATTTCCCACATATAGATGCTAAAGAAATTTGCGGTTACTAGAGTCACAGTGCTGTGTGAAATGCTTATACTTTTCTTTGTGGCAGAAGGATCGGGTGTTAGATGAAGACACACATGTGAGCATGACTAAGAATAAAGGTGTCTTATTAATTAAATCTTACTATATGTATGAAATTTTGAAATGACTAATGTAAATCTCAATTAAAATGACATTTATAAGATTATAAAATAAAAAAAACAATCCACAGGTAAAACTAAGCTGGTGTTATAACACATATACTATAATGCCTAAAACCCAATAAGTAAATAGAAATCTATACCATGTTCATGGACTGGAGGTGTGGATGCCTTTCTGGTTCTTAGTGTTTGTGTTGAATAGTCTACAAATTTAATTATCTCCTCTTGTGTATGATGAATGTCTCCCTGCCTGGTGTTTTCAAATTTCTTTAGGATATATTAGAAAGTGTTACAGTGTGAGCATTTATGTTTTTACCCTACTTGGAGTTTGTCTGAATATATGTAAAGTGCATAGTTTTAATCAAATTTGAGAAATTTCCTAATTTATTTTTTTGAGAAATTCATAATTAGTAGTGTGTTTACATTTCCCCCTCCTTCTCCAAATTCTTCCATGCTCCACATTTTCTCTATTATTTATAGCATACACATGTATATATGAATGGCCTTTTGAGTCTACTTAATGTGTTACTTACATGTACATGTGTTTAATATCTATTAGTTTGGATTGGAAAATCAACTTGGAAGCTTGTCCTTGAAAAAAAGGCATCTGCTTCTTGGTAGATATTAACTGCCTATAGTTCTTCATATAACAATAGGGCCTTGTAAAAATTTCCCTCTTTCTGTTGGTATATCAACTAGTACTTACACTGTGTAGGTATTGTTTAGGCATTGTTAGGAGTTGTTGAGATAAGATATTGATATTTGACTCAGGAAAATCACAGAAAAGCTCCTGGAAGATTGTAAAAGCCAAAGGGCAGGACTTCTGTTCCTTCATAGTGTCTTTTCAGGCACAAGGAAATTGCAACCATGAAAATTTGAGAAGCTTTGGCCATTATACTTTCTGCAAATTTCTGTACTTTTTATTCTTCTGGAATTATCATTGTATATAAGTTGATATCTGTTGGTGGTCAGTGAGAAATGGGCAGCCTAAATTTCTATATAGTTGCACATGAAGTCGGGCCTAGATTCAGTGCCAATCCAGGCCTTTTACAATGTGTCCTTGGTTTTTACTTGCTGCTTTCAAATAAATAAAAGGGTAGCTAGAAATGAGAGTTTTTCATCTTTTGAGTCCTTACGAGCATTTATATGACCTTCTGAAATTTATGATTGGGAAAGCAAACTGAGCTGCATAAACTTAATACCTTAAACAAAAGTAGAAATATACACATAGTATATGGATATTTTCATTCTTCCCTCATGTATTTCATTTATTCCAGCTTCTTCACTACAGATGTTTAATCAGTTAACTGCTGGCTTTGGAGCAATATAATGGATGTATTTTCTGTTTGAACACCCTTCAATCATGTGACCTAGGAGCCTGTCTCATCTATAGGAAATACCTGAGCTAGAATATAAATCAGGGCAAGTGTGATAGTGCCATGACTTGCATGGCTTTGGGCTTGACCTAACTGGGACAATGTGAGCGAAGAAACAGCAGGCATGCATGCATACAGGGAACCTTGTATCTGAGATGATTCAGGATTGGTTGGAGGCACTGTAGCCCCCATTGTCCTCACATTTGTTATATCTTCTTTAAACCAGGAAGAAAGTCGGGTGAATGTATCATTTTAGGATTGATAGTGAAGTCAACTGAGTCTTTTCAGCAGCAGAGTGAACAAGAATAGGGGAGTACCCTGGAATTCAGTGCGGAGAAGGAAGAGTGATGAGCAAAGGGGTCAAGACCAGGCTGGAGAAACCCACCATACAAACAGGTGACCTGAACAAGGCAGCTGGGTGCTCATGGAACCCAGACTGATAGCTGGGAAATCAGCACAGTACCATCCCAGACCCCCTGAATATGGGTGTCATTAGGAGGAGTGGGCAGTCTATGGGGCCTCTGATAGTGGATCAGTATTTATTCCTAATATACAAATGGCCCTTCGGAGCCCGTTCCACACAGAGGATAGTCTCTCAGCCTAAACACACAGGGGAGGGCCTAGGCCCTGCTCCAAATGATGTGACAGACTTTGAAGATGCCCCATGGAAGGTGTCACCCTCCCTGGGGAGCAAAAAGGGGATGAGATAGGAGGTCGGTGAGGGCAGGAAAGAGGAGAGGGAGAGGGAAGTGGGATTGACATGTAAATCTAGAATTTAGAAATTAATTATAATAAAAGAGAATAGGGGCATTCTTGACAATCTCTTGTCATGAGCTATTCTCATAAACACATCTGATTTCCTCAGGTAGTGCTATGCCTTCTCCTCATAACATACTATTGTTATTGAAAAGTAAAAAATTTACTAGCTGTCTGTAGGGACATGAACTCGCCACCCTAGGGCCTCCGTCCCCTGCAGGTGGTCGCTCACGGAACTCTCTTGAGAAAAATAGTTCCTGAGATAACTCCAGGATGTCCCAACGACCTCTGTGGAATGTTTCAACGCCTTGTTTAATACAATACAAAGCTTAACTGATAAGTAAACATGTAACTCCGGATCTCCCCTACCCCCTCCCTAGTCAGCTGATAAGTAAATGTGTAACTTTGGACTTCCCCTATTTCCTTCCCCTCTTTTGATGTTTTTGCCTTTATAAGCTTGTCACAAGTTTGGGTCGGGGTCGAACTCCTCCACTCCCCCGTGGGTGTACGAGTCTCGACCCCAGCATGCTGGCCTGAGATCTCATCCAATTCTGTTTTCAATAAACTTCCTCGTGTGATTGCAGCAAGTCCGGTCTCGGTGCCTCACTGGGTGCGCGCTATTCCCGAGATTTGAGTGAGGGTCTCCCTTCGGGGGGCTTTCATTATGACATAACATACTATTGTTCATAGTTCTGTACAGTTACCTAGTCCAAATTAATGCCACTATCTACATGGTGTTTTGAATGAAAATAACTGTCATAGCTTTGTATGTTTGACTTGTTTCTCTAGTTAGTGGAACAATTTTGAAAGCACTAAGTGGTGTAGCCTGCTTGAGGAGGTATGTGATGAGGAAGTACGTCGTAAGGTACAGCAGTAGGCCTGAACAGCCTTACATCTACAGCGTGCTCTCTGTCTCCTGCTTATAGTTCAATATGTGAACTCTCAGCAGTTCTTGCCATTACACAATATCATGACTCTAACCCTTGGAATTGGAAAGCCATTTAAATGCTTTCTTTTCTAAGCAGCCTTGGCCATAGTGTTTTAGCATAGCAAGCATCTGAACCACCATAGTTGAAGACACCACCATAGCAGTCAGTAGTGACAACTCCAATCCTTGTAGCACAATGTTCACCTTCTCTTCTGGAACTGTGACTTGTACAGGTTCTTCTAATGGAGTCTGCATCCTGCTGAAGGATGGGTAAAGTTGGCGCAACAAATGTCATGAGATTTTCTTAACAGAACTTTAGCATCTTCAATGACTTCTCTATTTATTGTAAAGATGTGATTAGGATCCAGATGTCGAAACATATATTCTGATATTTACTATGATTTGCCATCTTTAATATTTATCAGTTTACGACTTTGTGTCTACAAAAATACTTATCATTCTATATGTTATTTCTCAGTCTGTTTTTTTCCAATCACCATTCTTTATTTCTCAGACATTCTCTTACACTCATTCATTATTTAATTTCTTGTTTCAATTTATAAAATTTCTATTAATTTATCTTTAAGGTCAACTCACTTTTACATGATTTCTGTTAAGCCTATCAAAAGTATTCTTTCCTTTTTTTTTGCATCTGTAATTTCCCCCTTTTCTTCTGAGTCTTGGTTATGGAATCTATTATGTTTTCCATTTTTCCTTTCCCCTCTCTTAAATATTAACCCTAGTCTTTTTAAACAATATGTTGTATATTTTCAGCATTTATGAAATATGTGAACCTGGCTCTCTAATCATTATTTTTTCTGTTAAGATGATGCTTTACCTTGACTTTCACATGTACTGTAGTTTTATGTTTGTTTGTTTTGTTGAAGGCCAGCTGTATTGTATTGCTAGACTAAAGGTAAACATGCAGTTTGTGAAAGGACTCATTAATCTAGAGTTCAATTCTTTGTGTTATATGTTTGTTGTTGGTAAAGGGAACAAAACTTCCAATTTTCCTAGTACCAGATCTTTTTCTCTTAATTTCTTTTTTAATTTTTCCCTGTTGAGCAGAATGGAGCTCTTATGAGCTCCATGTGTCAGATTTTTGTTAAAAAGAAACTTGATTGCTTTTGAGCTGCTTACATAAGTAGCCGCAACTGTGTCAAATTTGCAATTTTCTTTCTAACTGCTCTGTTAAATCTGCTCTGTTGCAGAGACTGCTTGTCTGAGTCATTGAACTTTTTGGCTTTTGTCTCTGCCAACTATCCATGTAGAAGAGTGCCCACAGGGCTTCCGAAACTATGTATGGCTACTAAGTATGGCTTCTACCTCCTGCTTCAATTGAGACCTCAAGAGTTTCACCCATGCCACTAGAGCAAGCATCTTGGACCATTCTCTATATAATCAGTGTAATATGCAAGTTCTTTATTTCTTCTTCGCAATTATAATCCTTCACAATTTGTAGCTGTGAGGGTTAAATGTTTTCTGACTTCAGGGAGAGTGGTACCTTTTATTATGCATATAATGCCGCTTGTGCATCAAAGACAGAAGCCTGAGAAAGGTCTATTTACTTCTCATTTGTCTGAGATAAATGTCAGACTACTTTGATAATATTATAAGGATTCAGGCATTGTGCTGGCTTTCCCCTCTCACCTGGAAGAATGCACTCAAGCGGTACCCTAGTGAGCCCCGGGTTCCTTGGAGTTGCGAAGGACAGCTTTAAAAGAAAGATGCTGCCCACTTAATGGTCTTTGCTGCCTGCTCATCTCTTTCTGCTCTTTTTTCCTGCTGTTTCCCTAGTGCAGATAGGGAATTTTCCTATTTCCTTCTTTCCTGTCCCCCCTTCTCTCTCTCTCTCTCTCTCTCTCTCTCTCTCTCTCTCTCTCTCTCTCTCTCTCTCTCTTCCTCCCTCCCTCCCTCCCTCCCTCCCTCCCTCCCTCTGTGTGTGTGTGTGTGTGTGCATGTGTGTGTGCGTGCACGTGTGTGTGTGTGTGTGTGTGTGTGTGTATGTGTTTACCTCTTTTCTCTTCCCTTACCCCTTCCATCTCTGTTCCCAGTTTTACCAACCCCTTTGCTCCCTTTCCCAATAAACTCCATGTGGGTTTGTTGAGTTTTGTGGTTCATGTTTTATTGCCTACAGCAGCTGCAGCAAAACAACAACAAATATTGGAGCTGAAAGGCCATAAATCCTCAGAAATATTTAACCTAAAAAAAAAGGTTGACAGATTTGACACGTTAAAAAAAAAATAAAACTGACAGAGTCAGAAGCACAATGATCTAATCTGATGAATGAAAGATATAACCAAGAAGAAAAATGTTCATAATATGGATAACAAACTAAGGCAATACAATTACACTAATATCAATGGAGAGAAAACAAAGAGCAATGTAGCAGAAAAGTTTTCAGAAACTTTGAAACTGTGAAGCTTACATTTTTTAAAAAACAGGGCCTTTATTTTCTAGGTAAATTGTCCTTTGAGTATCTAGGTTATTAATGAAATATTTTGAGCACTCAAGATACTAAGAGTTTAAAAAAGATATTAAGAATTATTTCTTTGTTATTTTCTTTACCCTTCTTTGATGTTTCATGCATGTATATAATATATTTGGTCACTCATTTCCCTCCCCATTACACTCTCTCTATCCCTTCCCAACCCTAGTGAACCCTTTTTTTCCCTAACAAGTAAGCCTCATATTTTGATGCATTTTGTTTGTCTTTGTGGTCTACTGAGTTTAATTAGGTTCTTTTTTTTTACAAATCATACATTTTAATTAGCTTACAAGCTACTAATAGAACTTGGTTATTTTGGAAAAGTGAAATTAAATGTGATTTGTGTCTTCACAATTTACTGATCCCTTGAATCTTCTGACCCCTTCTCTTCCTTCAGCAAGAACGAGTTGTTCTCATTATTGTCACCATCAAGCTAGCTTTTATCTATATGACTGAGCTGATTTCTTTGCCAAGACTTTTCCTTAGTCAACATGTCAGTATAGCTACCCTGTTTCAAGATGCTGGTGGTAATTTTCAGTCCAGAGGAAATAGCTGAATTAGGACAGACACTTTCACACCTCGACGTCAGAATAAAATCTATTTGTTTGATTTCTAACATCCTTGTAAATGGGTCTATTATAGTAGTTATTATCTTGTTTCCCACCTAGCTCCTTGGTTCTGGATTCATTTATAGGTCATTTGTAGTTCAAGTATAATGAAGAAAGACTAGATGAAGAAATAACTTAGATTTAGTGGCCTGCTACTATCTGTTGGAAGTTTTAAATTAAGTATCTCAACAAGTCCTGACATTCCAAGATTGCTGTTGTTGCCTCTTATAACATGATCAAAGTGGGAGCCCTAGCAAGTAGGAAAACCAAAATTGTGGGAAATGTTTCTGACCACAGAGCCTGTGTCACTTCACATATTGTCTGCCCTTATTCTCTGTTAAAATCTATTTCTGTGGTGTAGTACAGTTGCTGACTCAAAAGCATGTCAGTAAAGCTTTAACAGACATGTCAATAAAATAATTCTAGATACGTGGTATTCTGTTTTACACTAAGAAATAACATGAATTCTGGCAGTCAGAGTTTAATAGTTCATAAAATAACTACTATGTAATATAGTCCAACTACCACAAATTGAAGAGAAGTAATTCATGTAGGTCAAAAATGACATACCAGGTTGTGAGTGATTACAAGTATCTTAATAATTCGGGAGAGTTTGGCCATAAAAAAATGGGAAGTGGGGATGGAAAGTAACAAGTATGTCTAAGGAAAATCACCAATGCCTCTCTCTCTCTCTCTCTCTCTCTCTCTCTCTCTCTCTCTCTCTGTCTCTCTAAACTTTTATTTTTCTCTCATCTGGATTGCAGTTTCCCCTCTTGTCACTCCCCCCACCCCTGTTCCTCCACACACCTCCCCTCTACCCCAGAGTCACCCTTCCCCCATAAGAGCTGGCCTTCCAGGAATATCTTTCAAACATGGCATGACAAGATATAATAAGTCTGTCCACAAGGCCTCACATCAAGGCTGGAGAAGTCAACCGAGTTGGAGGAAAAGGGTTCCAAGAACAGGCATAAGAGTCAGCAATACCACCTACTCCCAAATGCCTTTTTGTAAGTAAAGGAGATGCTCACAAAACTAAGTATCCCAGCCTCTTTACAACAAAGAAGAAAATTAAAGTCAAGCCAGAGAGACAGAACTTTGTTCTGATGGCAAATGGAAGACTCTGGACCCATTTGTTCCTAGGAGACAGGAGCAAAGTCTGTCTTTTAGGGTGATTATCCTTGCAGGAGGATGCTGTGTGGGCTGCCAGGGAAGAGAACCAGAGACAAGAATCTGTTTAGAGTGTAATCTCAATCACCAATGTGAGAAGCAATCGCAGCTTAACCCAAAAATAGGTACAAATGAAAGGAAGGAGATGTAGATTTTAATGAGGATGAGACAAGGAAATGTTTTTCTTTACTGTTTTGATTTTAACTATGTCAAGTTTTAGAGCAATGCTCAGGACTAGTTGGTTTATATGCAGCAGGTTTTGACAAAGGTTATTGTATGAATCCACACATCAGCCTGAGAGGGTCAGTATTGTTTATCAAACCACCCTCAAACACTGGCATCAAGTGTTACATTTGACTGCAAATGAGACTTTAACTATGAAGACAGCTGAAGTCCTTAATTTCTATTTTATGTGATAGTTATGCCACACATACGTTTTAGGAAGACATCAGGCTTGTGAGGTATTTTATAGAAAAACATGATCAGAAACAATCAAGTAGAAACAGATGGATGTAAGTCTTCCAATGACCACATACGAAATGTTTGTTTAAAAAGCATGAAGGGATTCTGCCTGGAAAACTTATCTAAAATGTTCTGCTTCCTTGGTGATTAACAGTGGCAGATCATCCAACAGAATATTTGTATGTTTTCTCCTACTTTCCCACAATTTGCAGGTCTAAGATGAAACACAAACAAATATTCTAATTGTGGAATATTTGCAATGCAGAGGACCCTTCCTCTCCAACTGAAATTGCTTTCGAGAACAGACTAAGGGAGAACAAAGGTATCAGTTCCATTAGTGCCAAGAAATCAGACAAGATGCACTTTATTCTTCATGCATCAGATCTGTGAGAAGCTGCATTAACAAATCAAGCCCTCAAAGGGAAGAAAGCCATGTTTTGAACTCTTAACGCATTTCAGTTGGTTCGTGGACCTCTTCCTGTATCTTGGGCTTAGGGCATGTGATTATAAGTTTGTGAAACATTTATAGGAAGTCTTTACATAGGAACTGGCCAGAAAGTGGCTCTTTTTATACACTTTAGCATCAAAGAAATGAGTATTGTGTAGCCCTGCAGAAATGCTAACTTCCAGGGAAATTTTGCTTCTGTGAATACTCGAGTTTGAAAGAAATTCACAATGAACATTACTAAAGGAGAAGTTAATTGAACTTTAGGTTATTTGAGAGGGGTTGCCTGTATCCTGGTCTTGAATTAAAACAGGCCTTTGTTGCTGTTGATCTGAAAGCATTTGCCTTCTAGAAATGTGTGTGTGTGGGGGGGAAACTACTCCCCAAATCAAGAAACTGTGTGTGTGTGTGTGTGTGTGTGTGTGTGTGTGTGTGTGTGTGTGTGTGTGTGTGTGTGTTTCAGGGGTGGGTAGGCAAAGGCTTGCAAAGTGAAAAAGGGAAATTAGGCTCAGGAGGAAGCCCGAGGGGAACAGATACAAATCCTGGGCTTCTAGCCACTGGCTTCCTCAGTCATAAGGACAGACTCTCTGCTCTACACCCTCCCAGTGTTTTATAATCAGACCTGTTAATATTGATCCCTGTTCTTAATTTATGTGTCAGGGAAATTCTATTCATGGTAGTGCATCTCAAACACCTAGAGCCCAACTCATGGGAGACAATAGTAAGCTATTCAAAACTTTGGTTGATGGGTTTCTAAAATTGTGTTATCTACAAATGACATTTCTGTGGGTGTGCACACTATGGAAAATCGTTGATACTCCACATTAAGTCTTTTGTTTCTGGAGAGATGAAACCCAGCACATCATTACATTAGTCCTACACACAGCATCTTTAAATTTTACCTCAAATGTGTTTCTTATTCTGCACTTTTCCAGTCCCAATACAAATATGGCCCTGTTTTTTGGGGGAAAGTGCTTTGTATGCATATGCCTTAATGTGGTATGTGTTATTCCTATATCAAAGTGTATACATGTGAACATGCATGTGGAGAACAGAGACAGATGGTAGGTATTTCCTTATAATTTTTCAGAGACAGGAGCTCATTAATTTTGACTAAGTTGACTGACCAGTGAGCTACAAATATCTTTTGCCTCCATCTTCCTGGAACTAAAAGGGGAGACACAGGCCATTGGCTGCTGAAGATGTAAACTCATGTCTTCATGTTTGTACAGCAGGCTTTGTAACCAACTGAGTCATGGCCAAGATAGTGGGTTCCTGTTGTAATTTTCTTATTCCGATTAATTAATTAGCACCTAAGAGCATCACTAAATTATTAAATAAGCAACAATACAGAGCAAGATATGGGAAGTATTTAGAACCACTATGCTTGGAATATTAATGTTTTCTGAGTTAACCAGATCAATCAATAGTCTCAATGTATTTGCATAATCTGTAGTGTTCACTGCATGCATGTCCTATAGACTTGGCATAAAGTAATCATAGGAAAGAATCACAGATTATGAAGGTATAAAAGTTCAAAAGAGATTCAGAATTAATTGTGCCAGAAGTTTGCTGAGCATAACAATTACCCAAGAAATCAAATAAAAATAGAGATTCTTGGGATCTTAGCCTCAAGGAACCCTAACAAAGTAGGCTTGTGGTCATTCCTGGAAATCAGCATATCTCCATAGCACACTCATTTCTTTAATCTGTTCCTGTGTAGAACACTACCCAAGAAACAAGCCATAATCTCTCTAGGCAAACCCTTATTGGAGCTCACTGTGACAACTGTTATACACAGTTTGGGGCTGTTGCACTGTTTACATGCTTTCTCCCTCTGCTGTAGTCGCAGCTCATCAAAAAGACTTTCCTCACTCACTATTCTTGTTACTTTCATACAAACAATGCAAGTGGCCTTACAACATTCTAGTGAGAAAGCCAGACATTCATTTGTCCAAATTCCCTTAGAAAATTAGGTTAGTTTGCATGAGACATTTGAAAAAAAAATTCAGAAAACAAAACCAAAAACAAAGGCAGAAAATGAGAGAATTGGGGAGGTACAGAGCAAGGGAACAGCATCCTTGTAGGTCTCTAGGTGTCATTCAGCATATAAATTCATGCATTATCATCAGGGTCATCAATGGTCCTACAGATGCAGGGCTGTCAGGCATGTTTTATTATTACTTCTCTAAACCCAGAAAACAAAGCTTTTAACTAAATAGCATTGGAGCCATGAATGTATTTAAATTCAACCAATGTTTGAGTGATTTAACTGAAGTTTTTCTTCATTTTATAAAATAGACATGATCTTCTCTTAAAGACAAAATTTACTAGTGGTTTCTGGTTGCTGTGAAGCCAGTTGCATCATCGCCTGCCTTTGCATTCAATCACTCTGTATTGCTAAACTCCTGGAAGATTAAAAGGCTCTACAACAAAGTAAAAAGATTTGAGGTGTTTCTTGAGAGCTCATATTAGTGCAATTACTGGAGACTGAATATCACCTCATCTTTCTCTTTTGTTTAGAAGTGGAATGACATTGGGAAAAGACAGAACTGCAGTGGAGTATTGATATCGATTTTTTACTAAGCTAAATGGTGCATTCCTTCAAATACTCTATTATGATGAGTAATATTTTTCTCTCAACTTCTGAAAGTCACTATGTAGAATTCACACCAGTGATTTTGACAGGTATTCTCTACTGCATCAGGCCATGTATCTAGTGAAAAATTTAAATTATTTTATTGGGCCGGGACACCAAGATCATAAATTGTCTAAGAAGGAGAAGGTTGAGAAGAAAATATTAGAGTACATCATTTAATTTTTGTTAAATATTCTTTCAACATTCAACTTTAAATCACAAACTATTTTCCAATATTTACCTGTTATAAAACATGTATTTTAATCCAATTCTCTTTTAATGGATCCAAAATTACCACTAATATCAAGTTACACAAATCCTGCCACCAAACTTTAGTCTTTAAACACCAGCTTGCTTCCTTCATTGTTTCTCATTTACATTTCAAAGTCTGGAAGTTTTCATGTCCTTTGAAATAATAAATTTGACCCAGATAGGAATTTTTTTGAACCAAAGCAGAAAATTTTCCAACATTGTGTGTGTGTGTGTGTGTGTGTGTGTACAACTGAGTATGTTCTGACTTATAGCAGGGTCCATAGAGAAGGGAGACCCTACCCAAATAACTTGACAGATTTTGATGATCCCTCATGGAAGGCTTCACCCTTTCTGGGGAATGGATGTAGGATGGGATGGGGATTTGGTGGGCAGCAACGGAGGATGGGAGGGAGAGGGAACTGGGATTAATATGTAAAATAAGATTGTTTCTAATATAAATATAATAACAGAAATAATATCCAGGTGGTGGTAACTCATACCTTTAATCCCAGCACTGGTGAAGCAAAAGCAGGCAGATCTCTGTGCATCCGAGACCAGCCTGGTGTACAAGAGCTAGTTCCAGGAGAGCCTCTAAAGCCACAGAGAAACCCTGCCTTGAAAAAAAAACAAAAAATTAAAAACATATTTTTAAGATACTTGCAATGTTTAAAATAATTTTCACATTCTAGACACCAAGCAATCTGATGAGAATAGAAGTGAAAGAAAGAAACCCTTTGCCTTTAACTTGCTTTATGACCTATATGAAAAATGAAGAGCCCCTATTCTGGAGATCAAACTATGTAAAAACATCACATTTTCCAGTTTTGAAGGACTGTTTTAGAGCCAAGTTTCCCTGACTTTTAAAGGTAGAGCTAAAATTAATTGTAGAACTACAAACCAATGATAAGGTATCCTGAGTCAGTTTAGTAATTATTAGAACTAATATGTGGGAGATATAAATGACAGGTGAACAGGGAAATCAATACACATTCAGTACATTTACTGAAAAAGGAGACAGCCCTCCTGGAAGATGGTCCAAGGTGGTAAACATTTAAGTATATTTTAATATTAAGGCAAGAATGGTGGCAATGATAGTGAACTGTCAACTACCATCAACATAGTTATAACTCTATAAAGAGGAAGATACCACTGGGTGTCTGCGGCACATGCTTTTAATCCCAGCACTTGGGAAGCAGAGGCAGGCAGATCTCTGATCTCTGTGATTTTGAAGCCTTCCTGTTCCACGGAGCAAGCTCCATGACAGCCTCTAAAACTACACAGAAAAACTCTGTGTGAAAAAGCCTAAATAAATAAATAAATAAATAAATAAATAAATAAATAAATGAATAAAAGATGAAGGTGCCTTGGTATTCATGAGAAAAAATTAAAACAACAAAACTGATAATTAACATTGTACATATGCATCAGTTGAACTATAATACAAGTTTGTGTTCCTGGAGTGACAAAAACAATTAAAATTGGAAAAGATGGCAGAAAGAGTACTAGCAAGTCTAGATGACAAAAAGAGCAAACCTGTCTTCTCTCACATATCCAAGGTCCTGCAGGCAAAGCTGTAAATACACCAAAGCAGAATATGCAGTGCAACACAAACACAGAGGGAAATCATGTACCATTAATGAAACAAGCAGAAACAGAGTCCAAAACCCTTTATTCCATTATGGCACTGTGACTCTGAAAGATTTTAATGAGTTTTAAAATATAGAAGCCATGATAAGTTAACGCAAAATATTCTAACTTCTAGAACTTCCAAATATAAGTCAGAAAATACAAAGTGTTTTCAATGGAAGGCAAGAAAGAAGAGATTATAAGCAGCTAAAGAAAGAGTTGGTGAATCAGTCTAGCACAGCCAGCATGAAAATGAAATATGTGGTAGGTTAAGAATAAAGTGCTTGGAGACACGTTCACTGGGCTTCCATAAAGAATAAAGTAGTTACTGAAACAGAGTGAAGCTGGAATAGTCTTTCTTTTATGAATGTGGATGTCCTTGTGTTTGGGCCATAAGATGTTAAGAACTGAAATGTCCTCCTGGTGGATTTTCCCATGATGAGTGTGTAGTGTTCTTTTCTATTGCCTCTGATTAATTTTGGTTTGGAGTCTATTTTGTTAGATATGAAAATGGCTACACCAGCTTGCTTCTTAGGTCCATTTGGTTGGAGTATGGTTTTCATTTTACCCTAAGATAATGTCCATCCTTGGTGTTGAGGTGTGATTCTTGGACATAGAATAGATGCTATGTAGATGTTAGCCTGTGCCCTTTTGAGGGAAATTGAGACCACTCACTGTTATTGAAAGAGATAAATGGCCTTGTATGTGCTTTTTCCTTTTCCCCTTCTTTTGACTTGAGAAACAAGGGTTAGCCAAGTACTGGCATCACATATCTTTAATTCCAACACTCAGGAGGCAGAGGCAGATGGATCTCTGAGTTCATCAGCCTGATATACAGAATTAGTTCCAGGATAGCCAGAGATACATGGGGAAACCCTGCTTCAAAGAACCAGAGGCTAATAACTTCCAAGAATTAATGAATAAATATACAAGGGCTTTCAATGACACCTAGAGAGATATAGCTAGATGTGATAGTGACAACTTTGAACCCTAGGCACAGAAAACTTGTAAAGCAATGTGTTACGGCAGGTTGTTCCTTCCCGCCCGCCGGTGCCATCCTGCTTGCTGCCAGTCTGGGCCCACAGCCGCCCCAAATAACACTCAGAGACTCTGTATTTGATACAATCCTGTTGGCCAGTTACCATTATTGTTTATGGGCTAGCACTGTCTTAATTATTAACCCATTTCTACTTATCTAAGTATTTCCACGTGGTCGTCTTATCAGGGAGCCGAGGTGGGCGTCTTCCTTCCTCCCCGGGCTACATCTCGACTCCTCCCTACTACTTCCTCTTTCCTCCTTGTCTCCTAGCCTCGCCTATCTTGCTATCTCATTGGCCACAGAGC
The DNA here is from genome assembly GCA_030556225.1 of Cricetiscus sungorus. Taxonomy (NCBI): domain Eukaryota; kingdom Metazoa; phylum Chordata; class Mammalia; order Rodentia; family Cricetidae; genus Cricetiscus; species Cricetiscus sungorus. Next base: position 8,398,407 of record JANBXA010000651.1, on the reverse strand, counting down.
TTTATTAACCAGTATGAGAAACATGTATACAAAATAACATCTCCCATCAGCAATGGGGTCGACACTAGAATTTTCTCTAAATGAACCTTATTTATATTTGACACTTATTCCAGAATACTAACAGGTTGATGCTAGAATGTACTATAATATAATATTTAAGATTCTGAAGATACCCACAGCTGAACACTGAGCCAAACTCCTAGAATTCAGTTGCAGAGAGGGAGAAGTGATGAGCAAAGGGGTCAAGACCAGGCTGGAGAAACCCACAGAAACAGCTGGCCTGAACAAAGGGAAGCTCATGGACCCCAGACCCATAGCTGGGAAAATAGCATAGGAGCAACCCAGATACCCTGAATGTAGGTGTCAGTTATGAGGACTGGGCAGTCTACGGGGTCTCTGGCAGTGGAATCAGGATATATTCCTTGTGCAGGAACAGATATAGGGAGCCCATTCCCCACTGAGGGACACTCCCCTAGCCTAGAGATAGAGAAGAGGGCCTAGGCCCTATCTCTAATGACTTGACAGATTTTGATGATCCCCCATGGATGGTCTTACCTTACCTGGAGAGTGAATGGGGGATGGGATGGGGGATCGATGGGGGATAGGAGGATGGAAGGGAGAAGGAACTGGAATTGATATGTAAAATAAAAAATATTTTAAAAAACAATAAAAATATTTAAGATTCTGAGAAAGCAGTAATTGTGAAATTAGAACTAAATACCTTAACAATATTATCTCTACAGTTGAAGGTTAAATAAAAATATTTTTTAAAATATTGCAGAATTTCATCATAAATGATATTATCTCCCATCCAAGTACTGACCAGGCCCGATCCTGCTTAGCTTCTGAGATCAGACAAGATCGGGTATGATCAGGGTGGTATTTAGAGACAGGAGAGAAGTCCTAGTCCCTACTCCAAATGACTTGACAGATTTAGATGACCCATTCTGGAGGGAATCACCCTATATGTGGAGTGGGGGGGTGGGTGGGACAAGAGAGTGGTCGGGGGTCATGAGTGGGTGGAAGAGAGGGAAAGAGGGAAGGAGGGAGATGGAACTGGGATCAATATGTAAAATAAAAATAAAACTATAAATTAACAAAAAGAAATAAAGGAGTCAAAAAACCAAAAGAAAGATATTATCTATATAGAATATTAAAATGTCATATAGTATATAAAATGGTGTTATAAAGAAGATCAGAGCTATAAGAGGAAGGGAATAAACACATGATAAGCAGGAAGCAGAACTGTGCTTTGGCTACATGAAACAATATTCATTTGGGTATTAGAATAGCCAAATATACAACAGTAGGTCAAGAGTAAGAGCAAATGCTATAAACATGCCCTTAGTCCTCATATTACTGGAAAAAAATTAATTTCATACATGGGTAAGTTAATTACACACTGTAACTTTTAATGTACCACTGTATTATCAGTGAATGCATAAATTCTGAACAAGTTTTAGGGAAAAGTGGGGCAGTAATGACAATATGATTCATCTAGAAGGCATAAACATGATCAAAATAGCGAAAAAGTGAAGTCGAGCTATGAAAATAACAGTGATAAATATGAACATACTAGCTACAGTATTATTTGGAACGAATTATTAAAATTAAGCAGTTGTTTGATTCAGGAGCGTCCGAATGCAAAATAAATGCACTTAATGTTGCTTAATAAAAATAATCAGTACAGAACAGTGAATTATCAAGAAAAATATTACAGCGTAAATAAAGCAAAGCTAATAGACTTCATAGTAAATGACATAGACCTTTAGGGAGAAAAATATTTAGTTAATTATAGGGATCAAAATTTAATAATAATAAAGGCTTTTCCCAGTAGAAAGATATAACAATTTTAATCTTAAAATGAATAACTCCAAAGTTTACAATATTATTAAAGCACAGACATTAGTCTAAGAAGAGAGTTCAACACAGTCTTTCCAGTAATTGATGGAAGAAATCAGGCAGCAGTTTCAGTAACAGTGCTGTGACTGTTAGTAGTAGGATCAGCGGAAATGCTTCAGGAATGGATATGCATTAGTGTGCATTAGACAGTGCACACTATGGGGACTGCTAGGGGTAGGAACACTATCATACTATTCTGGAGTAAGTCATATTGACTGCAGAAATATGAAATGGACTCCCACTGTACACCATAGAAAAAGCGAATGCTACACAGTCGTAGCAAACTTTTGAAGTGCACAGTGAAATCTTAACTTATGCAGCTTTTATCCTTGAACATTTCTTGCTATCCATTGATCCCAAAGAATACATGGCTCTAAGCACCTGGAATAGAGGATTGCTGTCTTAAATTACTTAAGAATGAATACTAAATCTAATCCCCACTGCATTGCATTTTTTTCCTTTTTTTTTGCACCTGGCTATTCATTTTAATTATATGCAACCATCAAATGGAAGGCATTGTGGGCTGGAGATAGTATAGGTCTGTTCCCAGCAAACACCCTCCCTACACACATGCACACTGAAAGTATGGAGGCACAGGAGGAACTCTTCTACCTGTAGCCTAAATTTTTGATTTAATCACACCAGTGGGCATAATAGCAACCACAATTTACATTCACCATTCCATCCATGAGAAGCAGTAACAAGAACTGGGCAGTACACTAGAGAACATGTACACTGCAGGGCCTACTAAGCTATGGTGAGAAAGGTATCCCTTCAAAGAGAATGGGCTCCAAAAAGCCAGTTCAAGCACTAGGGATAAATCCTAGTCCCACTGCCAGTGGTCTCACGGACTTTCCAAGCCACACAACTGTTACACACATTCAGAGGGGCCACTTTAGTCCTATGCAGATTTCCCAGCTGTCAGTCCAGAGTCAGTGAACTCCCACTCCTGACTATTGTTTTTTAATGGTAACAGAAAGAACTCTGACTTGGCCAAATAAATATTATCAGCCCTTAAAGAAGAAATTAATGGTACCATTATGCCGAAGAAAGAGAAAACTCACAATTACTGACAATAAATAATTACTTAATTTTTAAAAGACAGAAATCATCAAAATAATTTGATGCCAGCTAAGAATGGGCTCAATTTGAATGGACAAGGGGTAACACATACTTTTAGTTAACTTGTCTGCCTTGTTCTGAACAGGGAACAGACTCACAGATTGGTCAAAGTGTCTGCAATACTCTAAATATGGGAAGTTTCAAATTTAGATTAGAGCTGACTGTGGTGCTCCAGACAAATTGTGTATTTAATTGACATTCATTTGATGCTTGTTTGTTCAGTCTTCCTGCAGAAATAAAAGCTAAGTAAGAGCGTATGGAATCAAAAGGATTTAGAGGACAAGACACATTGGGTCAGTGATTTCTTATCCCAGACACTAAGAGGATAAAGGGATAGTGTCCCTAGACATCAAGGCCAAATCTTCAGATGAAAGTGATGGATCTGAAGATCTAAGGGTTCATATGCCTTCTGCCTTCATATTTCTTCTAAAGCTCAGGATTGATGTTTTGTTTTTCCTCAGAATAATATTGACGCTTCACTGAAGCTAAATCCAATACACTGCTTAAACGGATCTTTCAATGAAGGAACTACACATTTGTCTCAAAGTAATGATTGTTACACATAAAATAAGTGAAAGGAATAATATCACAAAAGGCTGTATGCTCTATGCAGCAGATCATTTGGGTGGAGGTCAATTACTTTTGGGGTTTTTGTGTTAAATTATCTCTCCCATTTTTTGTACAAGGGGCATTCATTCATTTACAAAAGTCCAAATTAAAACTTGTTAATAGTTTATGAGAACTTAAAACTCTTAATTTGTAAGAAATATGCTCCTTATATTATCTGTGTTGCTGTATTTTAAAATACCATTTATTAGAAAAAATACTTTTACTTGAGTCATTGAAATATAAGCATTCCAAATCTTCAAGGATTATTGTAACCATCTAGAGGAATATTCTGGAGTTAAATGAAGAGAAAATATTACTGTTTTTTATTACGAAGGAGACATCTACCAAATACATTAAGTCCCCTTTCTCATACACTAAGATGTTCAATATGAACTCATCACCTATAATGCTATATCACTTTGTATTATTAACCTTTAGTCAATATACATAATAAAATAAATAAATTAGTGTACCTGTAGCTCCATTTACTAAAAGTGATGTCGTACACCCCTGGATCCCATTTTATTTCTTTGTAAAAATGATTTAATACTTCCTGATTAAATCAATTGGACATCTTTGAAAATGAGCCCCTTAATTTGCCAGTGAGAAAACAGAAAGAAAAATCAGAATGCTGATTGCTTGTTGTTCATGGCTCCAATGAGTATCTTAAAATAATCTATGAAAAAAACTGACTTGTTTTTCCCTAGAGAGTGTCTCAGCATGACCCTTCCTTTTCATATGGTTCCCCAACAATGAATGCTGGTACTTGCCTTCCATAGTTCAAGGAAAATTACACTTTTCTTGAGAGATTTTTCATCATTACTTATCCTGCTACTTTAGAGTCATTTCCTGTTTTGGGAAAGTAAAATAAAACTTTTGATGTGTTGCATTTAACTTATTTTATTGCGTGCCAATATCTATTCCATTAATGTAAGGCAGAATGAGCACCAACTCTGTACAAGGTAGTGTAGCTTTTGTGTTAAGAGCATACTTCTCTTTAAAGCTTGTTAGAAAACAGAATGGGGAAATTGTGTTTTGGCAGTGACTTAGTGTTTATTTTCACTTTCAGATATTTAAGTGGCAAGTGAGGATCATGTACATTCAAAGTATAAAATGTAAGAATTTGGTATATGTTTTACAGTATTGATCCCAATCAGCTTCATTAGCAACATCCATCTCAGTCCATGTTATGCATCAGATTCTTCGAACTCCTTCAAACTGAAACTGTGTATTTCTTAAAATTAATTCTTTGACAGTTTCCAACATATACATAATGCTTTCAGGTGACTCCTCTCTTAATCTCCCTGGAGATTGTTGTCTTCCAAAATCTATAATATACTGTAAGAGCAACAGGGAGTAAGGCAAACCCTGAATATCAAGTAGAATTGTAAACATCCCCATAGGCAGCAGCAGAAAGAGGATACCTCCAAGGTTAACAGTTTCAGGATAGTAGCCAGCGCCAGAATAAGCCTTGATGAGCTTTCCACTCTATTGAATAGAAGCAAACTTAAAACTTCACAGTGTTTATTTACAAACCTGGTTGACTACAGAAGAGAAAAAAACCACCTGCTCAGGCTCATAACTGCAGGATAACTACGTTCTGCTGGGTTAAATGATTCCATAAGATTGCCTCAAACACAGAGGAAATAGACTCTGGATGTGATTGAAAGTGTGAGTTGAAACCACGAGCCTGACACTGAAGCACTCATCAAATGTCTCAGCGGCTGATGCTTCACCAGGCGCTACCTTGGGAGAGAAAAGATAGCCTTGCGTTTTCCAGAGTTATGGACCATACATTAGAATTTCAGGTTTGTTGTTCAAATTGAGGCAAATCTGGACTTGTAAAGAAGACAAGAGCTACTTCAGTTAGAATTTATTGGGGACTGTGATCAGCTTTGTTTATACCACTGAGTATTCTTTGGTGGCTACTCCCTGAGAAAATTGTCAAAATGTCAGTTCATGGTCAGAGGAGAACATGAACTCTAGAAGTTTAGAAGAGTAAACATGTCCCATATCACTTCCATAATGGTAATGTTGCTGCTATTATGAATCATAATGAAAATATCTGTGTTTGCTGTTGGTCTTAGACAACTTCTATGAAAGTTTCATCACCTTCCAGAGGGGCGGTGACATTTGTATTTAACTTATTTATTCTTAACACCCTGGCATAGCATTTGACATGTAAATAAGAATTAAAATAAGTACAGTTTTATGAATGCAGGCGATAACAGGAAATCTGGAAATTACATGGGATTTTAATTCATACTTCAAAATACAAACTTTAGGATTATTATTATATTTAATTTTCTGTATATTTTCAAAATTTTAAACTATTTTTGTCACACAATTTGGCAAGCAGAGTGAGACTATTCCATTTAGCATGTGTCAGTGGGAGACACTGAGGGGAGCTCCATTTCTTTACAGACACGGATGTAAACAATGAGTGATGACACTGGCTGTGATGCTGAAGCTCTTCCCAAGGTTTGGTTCTCACACTGGTCCTTTCATTAGTGCTGAAACACAGATAATGTCCCTCCTCACAACTGTCTCCTAAACAGACCTATCCTTTCACTAATGAGAGAGAAAGCCAAGGATACTTTGTGTCATTTGTCAGGATACTTAAACCCAAAGTCTTCTGAAGTTCAAGGAAGATAGAGCCAACAATGGTGAAACATGTTGAGAATAGCAAGGCTAAGCGGGGAGGAGAGTAATACAGAGGAAAAAGGAGAGGGGTGGGAACAAGTCACAGGGAGTATACTTCATGTTTATATGAAAACATATAAACCATAAAAGGCAGAGGATCAGGATGTCTTCTGTGAGATGATGCCTTCAGCATATGATACAGAAAATGCACTCATGAAATCTAAACCACATGGTTGAGTACACAGGACCTGAGAAAAGGACAATATCATTTGCCATGTCAAATGTCCATGCCTACATGAAGAGCTACAGGCCATTAATGGCTGCTGAGAGTCATTCTTTTTCAAGGATGAGCTTCCATTCCAAAAGGTGGTCTAATCCAAAGTGGCCAGCACAAACACATATAAATTTGAGCAGTGCCAAATTGATTTAGAAATACACACACACACACACACATACACACACACACACACACACACATACACACACACACACACACACACACACACACACACACATATGTATATGTATATGTATTCGTGTGTGTGTGTGTGTGTGTGTGTGTGTGTATCAGGAAAGGAGGGGAGTAAAATAACATAAATACCATACTCATGTATAAAATTATCAAAAACAGTTAAAATTTTGAATGACAAAAAAAGCATACAAAAATATAATGCATGTTTAGAGGAGGAATGAGAAAATCATTTATCTACTATATTGCCTCCAATATCATGAACTATTTTATTTTAATCATTGTTTCATTCTTGTTATTTCTAATTACAACATTTATTGCCTATGTTACTTAATATTGCTTGTAACCCAGAGAAGGTTTAGAAGTCCCTAAGAGACAAGCCTGGGGTGGGCGTGTGATAGAGTTTCCAGACTGGGTCAACTAACAGATGGTACCTACCCTAAACATGAGCAGCACTGCCTAGATAGAAAGGACAAACACTGAGCACAGATCTCTGTTTCTTGACTGCTCACTAAATGTGAGGAGCCAACTACCACATCTGGCCCCATGTCTTCTCTGACATTGGCACACTTATCACCCAGAACTGTGAACCACAAAAATTCTTCCACATATTAACAAAAAAGAGCAATGATGTAAGATAAGTGGCATAATTTAGGAAAAGTGTGTAACACTGGCTTGAGGTATTTAGATACGTTTGCCAAACACATTGAGCTGTGAACTTAACATTTATTCCCAAAATGGCATGCTATTCTTCTGGAAAGTTGTCTTTAATATAAAAAAGTAAGTAATAAGTAATTTAAAACAAAACAACAGACAGAATACTATATTGGCAGAAGAAAAGAAAAACAGGTTCAGTTGGAAGAAAACTGAACATTTCAACACAGAGCTAGGTCCTTTTCTAATGTAGCTTGATTTTTTTCCTTAATTTCAAGATGATTTACTGCATATTATAATTGCACAAAACTTGCCAAATGGCGTCTTAAAAGGTGTGCGATGGTTCTATGTCCATTAAGATGTTTCAGGAAGCTACAATAAAACCACATTTTCACTACTTCTTTTCAAAATGACCTGCAAAAAGTGGCCTGCTTTTCTTCACACTAAATTACACCACTTCCTTCCATTTCATTAAAAAAAAATGTATTTTTAAAGTTGGAAGTCCCTTTGGATGTTTGAACTACAAAGAACCTGGGGAATGCAAGTCTGCCGAGAGGAAGGCTGTCCTCAGAGGAAGATTAACTATGTAAGAGTGGTGCATGTTTGACTCTCCGATAATCACGGAACTCAGCAGAATTATAATCTCAAAATTATGGTCCCTGTGATTTACGTACTGATGTGAAGTAGAGCAGGGAGTAGAAGTATCAAAGTCTACCAAAAATCTCCAGAATTCAAATATTTGGTCTGGAGATGGCTGGTGATACATCCAGCCATGCATATTCATCTGATACCGAGAGGGCCTCGTATACAAGCCGTGCACATTTTCATTTGAGTCATATTTCTAGAAGTAGTAGACAGATTATGTTATTATGGAAACCTCTAAACAGTGTAGTATTTTATCAGGTTTTTATTTTTGAGGCCCTATAAAAATAGAGTTATCACAGCAGCCTCTAGTAACATGAATGGTGAGAGGGGGAAAAAAAATAAAAAGAAACCAAAGAACATCTTTGTTAAGAAAAAAAAATAGATTTCAGGCCTTCAGCAGACCATATGTCATGGCTGAATCTACAGTTCTCAAAATGTTCCTGGGCAAGGTATAAATAAACACGGCTATGCATTCCAACCACAAGATTTTCAGATGAAGCAAAAACATTCGGTGTGGGTCTCCAGATTTGATTCTCGGTTACATGCTCCAGTGTGTGGCTGGAAAGCCTCCTGCAAGCATCACACTAGACTCTGAAAATTTTTAGCAAGATGTTTGGGGGAAATGAATGAAGGCTCTGCTTCTCTCTGTGCTCCTGGAGCTGTGTTGATTTGCAGAGCGTCTTTGCCGAGGCATGTGTGAACATTTTAACAGGGTGCAGCCCTTCTCCCTGTCTGTTTGTTTCTTCTGCTTTGCAGGCTGCTGCAGGAAATGAAGCACAGAACTGTTAGGGTCTGCCTTTCAGGTGACAGGCAAAACACTTGCGTCCACCGCTTCCCTAGACATGTGAGAGGATGCAGAAGTTGGAACAAGTGTAGAGAAGAGGCCGTGTGCTTCCCACAATAAGATTAAGACTAATGGAGGTATTTATTGCCCCTAATTATATTCATATGCATCTGGTGTCTAGAACACACTCATAAATTAAAATACCTTTAAATTATATAAATTAAGTAGCTTTGGGGATGACTTGCATATTTTATGAAAAAGCCTGTAGAGACTAATACTATCATTTCCCAAGGGCTGATATCTGATCTTTTGAAAGTGGTTTGGGAAATACATGAGAGCAGTAACAACTAAAAGTAAATAACAAGTAAATGCATAAACTGTTTGTATGTGAGTATTTGAATAGATAGTGTCAAGATTTACATAATTCAAACAGCACTGGCTTTATTAGGACTGTTTTTAACCCGTCACATTCAGTAATTGCTCTTTAAGACCTCATATTATGCATTAGGCCTATTAAATATTTTGATAAGGGAGATAAAATTTTCCCTTTAACTATGTGATAAATAGTTTTCCATCAATACCAAATCAACCTTTAAGAGGAAAACAGGCTTGGGTCTCATTCTCATTAAAAGGTCATAGTCCCTTGTGTTTTGGGCTATAGGGTGGCAGCAAACTATTGCCAGGGAGCATGGCAAAAGACAACTCACCACATGGCCATTTAATACAGCTCTTAATGTTGTGGTGACCCCCCAACCACAAAATTATTGTCATTGCTACTTCACAACAGCAATTTTGTTATTGCTGTGAATAAAATATCTCTTTACTGTTGGTCTTAGACAACCTCTGTGAGAGAATGGTTCAACCCCCAAATGGGTCACATATATGTATTTACCATCATCTGTAAATATACAAATAATAATATTTTTATGTTGACTAAGAAACTCATTTTTATGATATACATGCTGCTACAAATAATCTGAACAATGTTTTATCAAGGATGTAAGCAATAAAATTATAAATGAGACAGTGAAATTAAGAAACAACATGAACAATTAGAAATCAATGCTTGATTCCAAAGCACCTTCAGAATATCCTGGTGATCCGTGAATAAAAAGAACATGTCAAGGTGGGGATTTTTCAATGAGGTAAGTTATTACCTGCTCAGGGAAATAGAGGTTTTACAATTAAGTACTAAATGGCATTGATCTTTAAGTTAGTTATATAATGAATTTCTGAGGGTAAATACTTTCAACTACAAATACACAAATGTAAGTTTTCATTTATGTAAAGTTTCAAACGCCTTAATTTCAGGGTGGGAAATATGACTAGATGACCTCAGGCACACTCCTACAAGAATATGAGATGAGAAGTCAGTGTTTTCAAATACATAAATACAAGCTTCAGCCTAGTATTTGAGTAAATTGAAAATTGGAGTGGATGGTAATGCCACAGCATTAGGAAGGTTGAGAACCTTACTTTAAAGAATGTACTTTTTTATTGTTCATAGTTTTCCTTACAAACTTGTAAAATTTAGTATGGCAGCACACATCACTTATATTTTAATGAAGAGAAGTATTTACTTACATTAAGAAGAATAAAGAAAGAAGTTTTCCAGAGAATTAAAGAGTCTAGTATCAGGATAAAGAAAGTAGCAATATTCACATGAAATATTCTGGACAACAGAACTGTTGATAGCAATTTAGTCTCTAGAGGCAGAAAGAAGGCCCAGGCTTGGATCCCAGCTCTGTCAAATACAAGTTGAGTGATTTTGAAAAGTTATTTTACTTTTTCAGCTTCAATGTCCTAAATATAAATGGACAGAAGTTTAGTGTACTCCTTTAAAATGGTGATGTATATATTAAAAGAGAAAATAGATTTAAAATGCTCAATATTTGTTGTCATTATTGTGGTTATTGGAATCATATTGCAAGAAATTTAGGTACTCCATGGTAAAGACCAAAGTAATGCTACTATGGCTTTTAGGAAATATCAGCTAAATAGGGCTAGGGAATTTAAAGGTTTTGACAGGTGCAAATAGTTATTTCAGGCATCTTATTCCAAGACTTGCAGGTGGGAGAACTGGCAGTCGATATTGCAGCTCACTTGAAATATATGAGGTTCATGTGAGGACATCCTAAGAAATAGACCTGACGATGTAAATAAAGTCAGAGTACAGAAGTCCTTATCTATCAGTCTGTCCCAGACTACTTCATCACAGCTGTCTTCTAGATATTGTATTGTTTTCTCTACAGACATTCAAGTAAGGCAATACATGATTTCCTGTCAATTGTAAAACCTTTACAATGTTATTGTACAGTCCAACAAAATGTCATAGGTTTTATGTACTAGTACCTATGTACAGATATGACATTTGGACCCTGCAGGTATAAACATGTTTAATGTGGACATTTAGTGGTATTGTTCTTGAATAGTATTAATGAAAATTATAATATGAGGATAATTGGATGTGTGACCATATATTGTGTAATTGTAGTACAGCTGCTGGGAATACAGTCTAATGTGCAATTCAGGTCATGAGCGTCTTTTGTCTTGCTTTATGTAAAAACTTCCAATGTTAGCCTCCTCCCTTTTCTCTCCTCAGACTATATGCAATGCAAAAGACAGTGGTAATACAACAAAGCAAGAGATACAGTAGAAGAGCTGTCTCTAATAATTTATTCTGTTAGTTGCCATCTCTGTAGGGATAAGAACTTTCCATCTTCCATTTTGTGTGTTTTATTCATGAGTATTCCAGCTCACAAGGATTTAATCTAACCAATTGACTTCAGTGTAGCATATACAGCATCTATTCTAAACTAATCTTATACCAGTGGCTTAGAGAGGGGGCAAAAAGGATAAAATTGAGAAGGGCCATGGCCTTGGCCCCTGTGTGCTCACAAGCCATGCAAAGCAGACTGTCACGAACAGGTCCCAGAAGGAGATGTATTTCTCAGTGGCAAAGTATAAATGGAAGCTTCAAGGTCACAAACACTAAACACTAAAATGCATTCGGACTTGTAGTATTTTAAGAATTTCCTAATTCACATAGTGTTGCACATTGAGGAATATAATGAGGGATTATTAATTTTGAAATATTTTGTGGGTATAATGATACTTAAGACTTAGAATCTTTGAAGTCTACATATCTTTAAAAATAGAGCTGGAATGATCAGTTTGATTAGCAGATAGTTTTGTGAACTATCTCCTGTCGGCTTCAAAATATTGTGCCCAATAAAGATTATTTATGTCCATCATTCACCGTATAAATAAATAAATGAAATAACAAGAAGGACTGAGATTGCATAAAATTGTATTCAAGAAGATCTACATTTTAAAAATCATGCCCTTATCAATACTTTAAGAAAGCTTGGTAGTATAAGAGTGTGTGCTTGGAAAATGTGAGAAATGGAGACACAGAGAAGGGCATCTGGCATAAGGGTGACAGCCATGGCTGGAGGGCAAAATAAAGAACACTGGCTGGGATGGGGGTGGAGATTTGGGAAGAGAAGTACCTGGAGTCCTTTCTTCATAATAGCATAGGTTTGTGCAAGGTTTGTTTATTTAATATCTCCTTTAAATATCAATTTTGGTCACTTATATCTCTTTTTATCTCCTCTAAGACATGTGACCATATTCATGAATATTAATATGTATGCCAATGGACTATTTTTAGAATCAAATAAACATAAAATGCTTAGCACAGTGCTTCATTATCACGAAGATTAATACACATTAGTCATCATTATCCTTATTAAAGTTGTATTACTGCTCTTGACATTCATTTATTATGCAATGAATAATAGAGTTTATAATGGTTCTGCATGGCCTTAGGAAAAAAGTCCAAGCTCAGAGAGACCTCACCTCATTGGTGAAAGATCCCAGAGCATCTTAAACTTCTTACCTAATGTCTAGAAATTTAGGAATGAACTTAGCTACATGATGCTTGCAGTTCCAGGAATCCAAAATTTTCTCATTAACAGCACAGCATGATGCCTGTACCTAAGCACACCATATATTTAATTTTCTCTTGTAGTTTGCTTCTTTTAAAACTGTGGTTGTAGTTAATTATGTAAATATATTTCACTTTGCTCCTACCCCTGCTTGACTGAAAGTTCCCTAGCGGCATAGAATAGGCCAAATTTATCTACCTACACATCTTCCTGATTGGTACATAGGAGACCTTTAACAGACATTTGCATAATGAGTGCCCTCTTGGGTGAATGGAGAAATTATAACATTTTAGAAAATTTCCCAAGTGACTCATCAATTTCTCACTGATGTATATTTCCCTAAATAATTCTGCAAGTCTTCATAAACAGCGATATAAGTTCTATGAGCTCTAGCTTGGGCAGTTTTGATTATTAGGGAGAACTTCTCATTTCAGCCTGTAAAATTAATGAAGTTGTATTGACAGTAGAAAAGCTATTGGCTTGTTAGATCACCCTTCAAGTGGTGGAGAGTGCAGAGCAGCATTTACTTCTCTGCTAACATATAGATAGTCTTTAGCCTCCATGACCCTGTTATTGAATGCAGAAAATATGCCAGATAGGTCAGCTTTTCACAGAGGCTTGAAATCAGAGGATTTGGGGGAGAAGAAGATAAGATTTTAAGGTCATGTATTGTTATGGGCAGGTTTTTCCCGCTGCCGCTGCTGGTCTGGTCCCACTCTTTATTCCTCCCTGCCGGCTGCCTGCCCGGTCCCACTGCCACTCAAGCCCCAATAACACGCAGAGACTCTGTATTTGATACAAGCTGTTGGCCACTTATTATCATTGTCTATCGGCTAGCTTTGTCTTAATGATTAACCCATTTCTATTATTCTAAGTATTTCCACCTGGATCATCTTACCTGAGAGCGGTGGGCCGCATCTTGCTTTCTCTATGGTCTCCATGCAGACTCCTCCTTACTACTTCCACTTTCCTCCTAGTTCCTATCTTCCCGCCTATCTTGTTTTCCCATTGGCCTAACAGTGCTTTATTCACTAACCAGTATGAGAAACATATTTACAGAATAACATCTCCTGTCAATGTATTTTGCTGATTTTGTTCTGTGACACATTAGATTGGGTTTTGAAAGAGATGTACCATGCTCCCCTTTACACAACATTTTCACAGATACTGCATTTAATCCTCCACCTGAACTACAGGTGATGTAAGATGTTATGTTTGTGTTTTCTGTAGCAGAGTAGACTTTCAAAAGTGCCATGCTGTTCCATATCATTTTGATACAACTCCAAAATAGATGATTTGGAAAATAGTGAGTAATTAATATTGAGTGATATTAACACCTTTTGGAAAAGGGAGAAGTATTGGGGGGCTTTGATATATTAAAATTTCATTTAGATGTTTTATGTAGTAAATATATTTTCACATATATTTTGATTTCATGCGATTGCATTAGAAGACTAATATTTTTAGATATAGTATATATGATATATATATTTTACTCATTTAAAGAAGAATAGGATTGTAATTTAACTTATTTCAACCTGACAGCCTGATAGTTTTCATCTTCCAGTATACAACCATAACCTCACAGAGTAATAAACTTCTATTCAGTCTTCAGGGAAATTTTTAAAACTTGTCTTTTTGGAAATTGTATATTGTAGAACTTGCTCATTTGTAGAAAATGCCTTAAAATAGTGTCTTTCTTTCAATGGAGACTATGCTTGAACTTAAAATAGTGACTTCAGAAGCAAAATGGAATAGTTAGCTATTGAAATGTCAATTGCATCAATTTTAAACTTTTCACTGAAATCAATTTTTAAATTGATTGGAGAAATGATCCCTTAACTTTAGGAGGCATTGTTTAAATTGTATTGAAGAAGGACATGTAGCAAATAATATAACTCTGAGCTCAAACTCACTCAAGATTTAACATATATGATCTCACAATGGCTTGATAGATGATGTAGAAAATAACCCAGGTGTTACACATCCTCTGTCTGCATCTCTTCTGATCTCATCCTAGGTCCTCCGTCTACTTCCCTACTTCTTGAATTTGATGTGCTTGGAGCAAAGTAATCCATCGAAATGAACAAGACAGTTTTCAAGCATAGCCTCAAGAAGTCTGGTTAGTTCTGCTTGCTCTCTTGGGAATTCTGCCTTCGTCTGCAGCATGTTTGAATCTGGCCCTAGATGAATAAGAGACTGTGCACCACCCATGTATCATGGTCTCATTTTTAAAAATGGGAGGCATTTCAATGAAGATCAGCAAAGCCAATTTCACCACTGACTACACATGACTGTGGAGGGAAAACCGAACTAGTGAACCTAGTCTTGTGTAAACTGCCTGCCACAAAACTGTGAACTGCATTTTTATTTTGACCCAGTGTGTTTAAGGAAGGTTTGTTAGGCAGCAACTGCTGATACATACATTTGTATTACCAGTATGTATCCCTACTAATGTAGTTACTGACATGTAGATCTAAAGGTATTCTCAGCTCAAGAGCTGGCTGACACACTTAATACAGCTAAAAATTGTCACTAAGGAAGGTATGTTTGCCAATAATTAGCAACAATGCATGTCTCACCAAGTATCTTTGGTACACTGAGAGTCACTGAATGTAATTTAGAGCTTTGAGTGGAACATTGGGTGTTTCTCTTTTTAATACGGTGTTTGTATATTACCTATATTACCTATATACCTATATTACCTATATACGGTCTGTATATTACCTATATTATTGAGCTATGTCCCCTATATACTTAGATTCTGCAGGGCTTTTATCATGAAGGGATTCTATAATCTATGAGAGATGTTTTCTGAATCTAATGAAATCATCATGTCATTTCTGTCCTTGAATTTCTTTTAGTGTTGTAGAGTATATTTATTGATTCATGTTTGTTGAACCACCCCAGTATTTCTGGGATGAAGTCAACTATACCATGCTGAATAATCTTATGTGGTCTTGATTTTTTTTTGCATGTTTTTTGAGAATTTTTTTACAACTCTGTTCATCAGAAATTCTGGCTTATTATTTCTTTGGTTTTAGTATCAGGGTAATACTGGTTTTATTGGATAAATTTCCATGTTTTCCATCTTTTTCTAATTTGTGGAATAATTTGAAGAGTATTGTTGCTAGCTCCTGTTTGAAGTTGTGGTTGATTTTAGACCCATTAGCTCTTTTGCATCACAAGATTTCTGTTACTTCTTCTATCTCATTGGTGGTTAGGGTATATTTTATTAATACTTAGTTATGTTCATGCACATGTATCTGTGCATGTGAATACAGATCTCCACTAAAGACAGAGTCATTGGATCCTCCCCGCCCCCACGGCTCTTATTATAGGCAGTTGTGTGTTTCCCAATATGGACACAGAGAATCAAACTCAGGTCCTCTGAAAGATCAATATGTACTCTTAACCAGTGAGTCATCTCTCCAGCCTCTATTGTTCTCCCTCCATTTCTGCAGATGAGGTGAGAAAAGAATAAAGTGAGCTGGGGATAGATGTTGGTCCCATCCAGCTTCAGTGTCTACAGACATGACTCATTACTTCTGGGCTACTTAATCCCTTTCCCAAACTCTTTAATTAACATTTTTTTCACATTTGGGTGCAGTAATGAGCCTCTGGAGACAGCCTGGAAGGGATGATGATTTTCATTTTAGAGAAGAAAATCCCCAAACAAAGGAAGCAAGTGCTTCACAGACGTTAGCAGAAGGTCAGGGAGGGAAAGATGTTGCTGATTCTCCATGCATCCTCCTCTGGACAGAAGGTACAGAAACCCCTGGTCTCCAGAAGACTTAAGAGTCTAAGAGTCCTTCATGGCTTCCCACTGGCTGCTGTAGAGGGTACTCCTTGATGTAGTGCAAGAAGCCAAAGACAATAGAAAAGAAGATAGGATTTGTGGACAGAGAATGAATTGCACATATGTTCACACAGAGACAGAAACAATGTTAGACATATCTCTGAGGTCTAACATTTTTTATGTAAGATTTTGTAGCATGAATAATAAAAACCCACATAAAGATATTGGGGTTCATGCTCAAGATCAGAGAAGCAAAGCTGCCAAGCCTCCAGAAAGTTTTCACCTTTACCAATGCTCAGGCCAAAGGGTCAACCTCCAAACCTCAAATTGTATCTCCAAACTGTATGGCTCCTCACCAAATCTCACACTATTGCCTGAGACTGCACTGAGATCCTTATATTCTATCTAGTGCTGGGATTAAAGACATGAGTTCTGTTTCTCTTTTAGACTGATTCACTTGAGTGTAGCCCAGGGTGGACTTGAACTCACAGAGATACATCTGACTCTGTCTCCTGGGTCCTGGAATTAAAGGTATGTGCCACCACTGCCCAGCTTCTTTGGCCGTTGCTAGCTTTACATTCTTATCTCTGCGCAAGCTTTATTAGATCATAAACAATATTTCACCACAAGATTTGCTTAAAGCTTTGGCTTCCTAGTTCCTTTTAGAAGCAGAGAAGCTATGTCCACACACTTGGCTGACCTTTTGTTTCAGATGAGAGATTCCTTTATGCATTTCTTGTAGGGCCAGTGTAAGTAGTGAATTTCCCCAGCTTTTATTTATCTGGGAAGCTTGTTATCCTTCATTTCTGTAGGTTAATTTTCTAGGCACAGTATTCTTATTTTGTACATTTGTTTTATTTTGTTTTATGAAGGTTAATGTATAATTTTATGGTTTCCTGGTCTCCAAAGTTATTGCTGGAGATCTGTCATTCTAATGTGGGTTTTAAAATTTGACATGAGGCTTGCCTCTTGCTGTTTTTAGAATTCTTTGTCCTGCATATTTTTATAAAGCTGGACTCTAATTTTGTCACAAGTGAAGTCCTCCTTCCATCAAATCTGTGTGAGATCCTCTGCCCCTCATGGAGATCTATATCTCTTAAAGGTAATTTTCATTTGTTTCATTGAATAGTTTCTCTAGCTCTTTTCATTTTCTTTGCATTCAGAAATATTCAAGTTGTATTAATTTTTAAAATGATGTTCCAGAAGTCTTGGATAATTTCTGCATTAGAATGTGATTTTGTTTAAGGTATTTTAAACACCTGACTAGAGTCTTAGATACTCTTTATATTACTTGGTGCAGTCTATGATGGAGCCTTTCAATATGTATTTAGTCTGGACGATTCAATCCTTCATTTGCACTTTTTCATTTTCATGATGTCACTTTCTCTGCTGAGTTTCTCTTTAATGTTAGAATTTTTCCCAATCTTACTAGGACATCTACACTCTGTTAGATTCCATCGATCTTTCTTAGAATCATTACTTAATGAATACTTGGTTAATAATATGTACCCATTTCTGGGCTGTTGCTAGATGTGTTATTGTGTTGCTTTTCACATGTGATGCCATCTCTGCACTTCCAGTGCTCTTACATTTCTATTGCTTTCATGGCTATCAGATGTCTCCATGGCATTGATAATGTGGTATTTTCAGTACAATGTTTTTTTCTGGTGATAGGTCTTAAAGTGCCAGTTTGGTAATCTATGTTGGTTTTGATTCTCACTTTGTGTCATATTAGAGTAGCTCCTCAATTATAATCAGTGTCATTACTGGTGCCACTGGGTTACAGGGTTGAGAAGAACATGCCCTTAAGGCCAGTGATGTCACATGGGCTTAGAGCAGGCTTTTGAAAACCTGGCCGTGATATGCAGATTATTGGCACCTAGCCGTAGAGACAGTGATGTGCTCTCTTGGAGGTAGCATGGCATAAATGTCATGGGGGCAACCAACCAGTTTATGATTAGAATTGTATCCCAATGCACAAAAGGAAATCCAAAGCTGTCACTATTATTAGGCCCAAACCTGTGTCTAGACAGTCCAATAATTCTAGGGGAAAATATACTATTATTATCCTACTAAATGGATATAGTATTAAACAAACTAATATTTGCTTATCATTATTCCTATAGACTAATTCATCCCCCAACTCCACCAGTATAGCCTCTATATTCAGTATATCATGATTAACTCAGAGACACACAACTTGCCAATATTCAGGAAATAAGAGACAGCAGAATGCTCAGCCATAAAGGAACCTATATACTACACTCCACCTTCCAAAAGCTCAGGAATCATGAAGAGGAATGGACCTATGCTGTCTGAAAATATATGCAAACAAAGATAAGAATCAAATCAAAAAAGTTAATCCCAGAAATACATATATCACATACTTTCACTTGTGGGTCCTAAAATTTATACACTTACATAAATTCATGCATGGGCACATAAAATAATTCACTTTTATATATGAAATGCAAATGAAGCAGTGTAATGGAACAAGAAAGAGCAAGAGGTGCAAGAAAAAGCAAGAAAAAGATGGTGAGAAACATGTGAAAATAAGCTTAGTGTGTGTTATACCTGCAGGAAACTCAAATTTCATAAAGATGAGTACGGATTTAAAAGAATATTCCCAATGCATCATATTCATATATTATCATGGTTAACAGTGCCTCATGTCAAATTAAAGTAAAAATAAATTTTGTAGTTTAATCTCTAAGTAGAAAGTAAATAAATTCATAAATATCATTTATCATTGTGTTATAATTTTGCTTTATCTAGACTATCTAATCAGTATATGACAACCAAGGATTGCTGAGTGATGACAGGGAAACCCTTTCAGTTTTGCTTTTTGTTGCTGTGATGAAATACCATGGGGGGAAAAGGAGCAATGACGGGGAGAAGGGGTTTTCTACTCCAGCTCACAATCAGGGTTACAGTCCTTCATAGCAGGGATGTCACAGCAGCGGGAGTGTGATTGTCACGTCACATACACAGTCAAAAGCAGAGAGACAGCATGGATTTGTGTATACTTATTACACAGTGAGCTTTCTTTACTCTTAGACAAACCAGGGAATGATGCCCTGACTCCACTTTCAGGCTAGGTCTTCCCACAGTAAGACAGTCTCCCTACGACATGCCCACCAGGCATTCTGATACAGATAAACAGCCACAGAGATTTATTTAAGTCTGTGTCACACTGGCATTTAAATCTCACCATCACACTCATTTAGCACATCCAGGGACTACAGCACACTGTTGGTGGTCCCTTAGTGGAGGTACATTTCTTTTTAGTTATTTAAGAATAAATTTTATCTTTAAGGATTTGAGTGGCTTGGTATCCACATGATGTCTAAGCTGATTGTGAAGTTGAACTTTTTGTTTTTTCTTTTCCCTGTATGTGAGATATGGTTGTCTATGAAAATAGAATTTTTGTTGTTGTTACTCAGAAATCCTGAAGACAGTTCTCAGACATACATTGAGCAGTAAATAAATAATGTGATTCATGAACTTTTTTTTAATATTCTCCACTGTGAAGTGTGTGTGTGTGTGTGTGTGTGTGTGTGTTTGTGTACATATTTGTGTATGTGAATACAGGATAAAAAGATAAGCTGATATACCAAATATGCATGTGTATATATGCATGTGTGTGCAAAAGAGAAAAGGATAAAGCCAGTGTATGTATGCACATGTAAGTATACATATATCTGTGTAAAGGAAAAGAAAATAATGACAAAGACAGAGCAATGAAGACTATGACAAAATAGGGGGAGTTTCATTAATCATTGGAATCAATGCTGTTTAAGTCAACAATTAATGTAGGCATCCTATAGTTTGTAGGCAATGCTTTAACTGTATCTGATAGAACAGCACATAGTGTTTGGCCCTCTGTGCACTGTTGCATTCTGTTTTATTAGTAAGAATTGATCAAATATTCTTCATTGCTTACATGCTCTACTGTTGAGAGGCTTTATTAGTATGTTCAAGAACACTAGCATGTTATCAAAGAAAAACAATCAAACTGATTTTTTTTTATTAGTTGGCATCTAGTTAACTAAAGATGTTCAACTACTACACATGAAAGGTCAAGATAGAACATGATGTTCAAAACATCAAAAAGAAAGAAAGAAAAAGAAAAGAAACAAAAAACTAAGAGAGGAAGGAAGCCAGATTTGAAAGTTTCCATTCCACTCTTTGGAGTTGACATTCTCCCTGGCCTGACTGACAACATGTACTGGTAAGTTCTCATTAAATATTTTTCAGATCGTTTCTGGTCTGTGTCGGTTGGGTTTCCTTCACTGGGACAAATGCCTGAAAGAAGTACTTTCAAATGGTGAGAGAGCAATTTTCATCTGCAGATTGAGCTGTTTCACTGCAGCTTTGACTGACTCTCTTGCTTTGGGTCTGAGGAGAGGAAGAAGCACCATGCTGAAGATGGTGTGTGGCAAGGGCTGTTGACTTCATGGCAGCTTGGAAGCAGGGAAAATGTCAGGGATTGGCTATTGCCAGACACAGATCCCCTCATGTGCCAGTGGAACTACAGGATGGCCACTACCACACCTGAAGTTGCAAGCAGCTATAAACTAGGCCTTTAACACATGAACCTGTGGACACATTTTATACTTAAACTCCAGTTCCATTTTGTCATCTGTCTGTCTCTCTGTATTGGGCCAAACTCTGGAAATAATGACAAATGGGTTTAGGGTCCTGGGAATTTTGTTCAACTGACCTCTAAAGATTACCCTTTGTATGAATTAAAAGTTACTGACCAGCTATGGCCTTTATTGTCACTTCTGTTCCTTCAGTTTATGTCCTTTACCGATAAACCTCATATACTTCCATCTTTTAAAGTGTTAACTCTTTCCAATTTGACCTTTTCTTTGAGAGAATTTGAGGTAATTTTCATTTTATAGTTTCCAAATCTTAGAATGCATTTTCCTCTGTGTTTTGTGAAACTTCTCTATTAATTAGAACTATTTTGTTTGCAAATGATTAAAGAACTTAATTTGGTGTGAAAGCTAAATGGTCTTGCTAATGTTCCCTAAATGGGACTACTGGGTGGTTTCCCATTTATGGAAAAAATGTTTTGCAAAAAAAGAAGTTAATTCTCAAAGCAGACAGGCCCGAAGTCTACCTCTACCAGCCCATAGTGGAGACAGTTACAGAAAAGGGAAGATGGCTATCTGAAGTGTGAATGACTGATTGGAGATGAGGTAATCCTTGGGCTGCACAGTCATAAGCTTATTGCTCTTCAAGTAATGTGTTTGTGAACTGGAGTTGATGGAAAGATTTGAGTGTGTACTTTTGGAACTTCTAACATCAAATAGTCACTCACTGGACACTGAGAGAGACAGGGCTCAGAGAATAGACAAGTGACATTCAAGTCTTTGAAAAGTAACTGAGGCATATTATCACCATAATCATATTAACACCATATCAGAAGTGTTATCCAGAGCAAGGGGGTGAGAGATAGATAGATAGATAGGTAGATAGATAGATAGATAGATAGATAGATAGATAGATAGATAGATCGATAAAGAAGGATGAGGGAGAATGTTTCAATGCAATGTCCAGCTGCACAAACACAAGCCTTTGGAAGTTTAAAAGTTACTAACACTTTGAAGTTTACCATAAACAAGCTACTAAAAATTAATTTTAAAAGTAAATTGAATGAAGCTAGAGTGTCTATTCAGGATTACCCTGAATTTTACTATGGTAAGAATTATATAAGAAGAAAAATCAAGTCTGAGACTCAGCTATATTAAAATAAACTGGATCTGGTGGGGTATAAATTTACCTTAGAAGAACAATGTGAAATTTGTGCTCCTTGAAATAGGCTACATTTTGGCTCTGTCTTTTTGCTATAGTTAACCTATCATGCAAGTTACTCTAAAATCTCTGAATAAAGTGAAAAGGAGGACCCCAAACTGTGTTCTCACTGAGTCATAGCAAATTTGTATTTCCCTGGGCCTGAGTGAAGGTGGTTTGTACTCAGTTACCACTCACAGGAATGGCAGCTAGTGCTGCTATCCACTGACTTGTGTGTTCTTCATGGTCTATCTTTACCAAAGCATGAGTGTGTGAAGGCCCCACAGAGCACCGTTGAAGCTACTGATGGCACCATCTGCTGACCACTCATGTAGCCAGGCTGGGAGAATAACATAAACTGTAACAGTGTGCACCAATGGGGATGCTTCACTTAGAAATACAAAATCCCCTGCTTTAAATCCCCTGAGGGAAATACAACAGCAAATTAAATGATTCTGACTTAGTGATTATAAGTTGAGAATGCAAAGAAAATCTTCATTCCTCTATGAATAAAAATATGGAAAAAAAACTTTCAAAATCCCTTTCCTGTTGTAGGTCAATCAGAATCATATCTCTGTTGCTTTGTAAGAGCATGGTCTCCCTTTTCAATGAAATCTGAGTACTCCCCACTATAATTGCTTTTACCCACAAAGTCTAAGTTGGCATGCTACTGTACCCTGATGCTAAGGAATATAAAGGAGGAAGAAGCACAATGTTATAACTATCATCCCCATCCCCATAAACGTTGGAAAAGAAAGCCACATTTAATCCTAGGAATACTATCACACACTTAAATGGTTCTTCAGGAAGCCATTTCACAGTACAATTTTGCCAAATATTCAATCAGAGAGTTAGTGTTATTGTGAAAAAAAGAGAAAAAAAGAATTGACAAAGCTAAATTGATTCAACATCAGCAGTCTCTAGCAATCATTTGAGCCATCCATGAGTTGGGGGAGAAATTTTTAGCAGCAATGTCCTGTTTTTGTAATACGTATGCTATCATGAGAAGAGAGCAAGAAACCCACCAGTGAGTACTGTCTCTTTCCTCTAAAAGTGTCTTGGTTTAGCATAGATTTCAGTCCTCTGGCTCTATATAGAGAGTAAATTTATCTAGTAAGTGAGCTTAATCATATGACCCTGCCATATGGTATTGTAGCTCATGCCATAACCTTTAGCATAAAAGAACAGGCTGATACAGATCTACTTACATTAGAAAAGTCAACTTCCTTCTAGAGGGGTGCCACACACTGGTCAGAAACAAAGAAGCCAAGACCAATCAAAGTGTACTGAACTACAAAAGGTAGACTCAAAGAGAAACCATATTGGGAGGGAGGTGTAGTGTCTCATTCAAAGGATCATTTCTGACTTCCTTAGTCTTTGGTGATGAAAACAGGAACAAACAAAAACAGTGTAGAGAGAATCATAACTGAGGATTACTGGTCAATCACTACTAAAAAATGTGTGGGGGGAAAAACAAACTATAGTGCTCTGTAGTAATACAGAATGTACTGTGTAACTTCAAAGCAGCAGCTACTTTTTGAGCTTGTTGGGGAACAAAAGGAAATCAGAAAAAATATCTCACTATCTGCATTTAAAGCTTGTATATGTTTGAAAATAAGCTTAGTGATGTAATTTAGACAATTTAGATCAAATAAGATTATGCAAAAGGAGTTTTTGTCTGGGTCAAGTCAGATGACTCATGCACAAGTACACAGTGAATTTTCTACTTTTGTGTCATCTTATCACACTCAACATCCAAAAGGCAGCTCTTAATTGCAGAGTCTTGGTAGATTGTGACCATCACAATGGTCATTTCTCACATGTTAGAAAAGGGGTCTTCCACACCAGAGTTGAAGCCTGGGTCACAGCAATATTAATAAGGACCATCTGGTTGATCAACAAAGGCTGTTACCCATTCCTATATCCTTAATATTAGTTTGAAGTTTTCAAAAACTTGCATATTATCCCTCTTCCTTCTGAATCCAGAGTCATTTGAGCAACACAGGACAGTTATCACACAGCTGTAAATAAATAAGTCATTATTTCTACAATTGATAAGAAGGTCAGAAGATGTGGCACTAAGACAATAAAAAAAACATCCTTCAACCAGAGTTTGTTTGTAACCTGTGAGGTTTTCTATTAAAGAAACTGAGTTTGCTGTTAAATCTAACACTGCTGCACATCAAACGTTGAGAAAGAGAGAATGACTCATGCTGGGTTCACCAAGTGTGCCCTGGGCACAGACAAGTCTTCTGAACTGTTTATGCATGGACTATGATCCCTGAACAGAATGAGGTAATAGGAAGAGAGGGCAGACTTCTGATTTCCCCATTGTTCCAATGAGATCAGTCCTGATTCTGGCTTCTTGGTTCTAACTCTAACCAAGAACTTGGCGACCCAATTTATCCCCCACTTGAACATAGACAGCAAACACTTTTACTTCACCATTGATTCGATTGCTGCACAGCACACCTTGCCATGCTTTTGTTTATTTACTTTTGCTTACGTTCATCTCCTTAATGCTTAGGGAGTTATCTTTCATTGAAGGCTGTGTATCAAGACTTTGAAACTATATTTTTCAGGTAAATCAGCATTATTTTACTCACTAGCTTGACACAAATGTATGAAGGCTTTAAAAGAGAAAACACTCATGTTTATTATTTCCAGAATTCAGTATTTTAAAACATGTAATTGAAGACAGAGAAATTTATTTCACTCAAAATTAAACTACAGTGCTTGATGAATCAGACTAAGTATCCATGAAGATGTGTTAAGTCATTTGGAAGAGATAGGATCATTTTCCTCCTCAGACCAGCAAAATGTATATGTCTTCTTGAATTTATTAAGCATATCTAAATCAAATTATAATTCAGAGGAGCCTTTGCTTATTTATAGATGTGTAAAAAAAAAAAAAAAGCCCTCAGTGAAGCAAATGTCAGTAGGAAATGCCCATAGACTACAGAAAGAAAAGGAACTTCACTTCACTGTCTGAACATATTTCTGTTTCCGTGCATAAGGCCGTACTGCCCTGCAGAACTGATGTAAGAGCTTCCAAACATTTCTGATCCCATGTGTGAGCATAACAGTAGTAAGATAAGCCAAATTCAGGTGATTAATTTGCCATTGTCTCATTCCTTTCTTGTCAATACGACTTCTGAACATAGTGACATACTTACACACCTTTTGTGATGACTAAATTTGATGGTCAACTTGAATCTATGTGGGAAGAGGAAACACTCACAGGGGAACTGACTTAATCAGATTGGCCTATGTGAATGTCTCCGGGAACATTTACTTGATTGCTAATTGATATAAGAGGGCAGAGACCACTGTGGGTTGTGGCATTTCTAAGAATTACATAAAAATGCTGGGCACAAGCCTGAGAGAGAAAGAGAGAGAGAGAGCAGGGGGAGGGGGAGGGGGAGTGGGGAGGGGGAGGAGAAGAGGGAGAGGGAGAGGGGAAGGGGGAGGGGGAGGGGGAGGGGGAGGGGGAGGGGAAGAGGGAGAGGGAGAGGGAGAGGGAGAGGGAGAGAGACAGAGAGAGAGAGAGAGAGAGGGGGGGGGAGGAGAGAGAGCACATGCCAATAAGCAGCAATGTTCTATGGTTTCTACTTTAAGTTCCTATCTTGAGTCCCTGACTTTGCTTTCCTTAATGATGGATTAAAACCTTGAAGGCAAATAAATTCTTTACTTCTCCGAATTGATTTTGGCTAGTGCAGTGTGTTACCACAGCTTACTGCTCATGTGTACTTTGAGGAGCCATTCTTTGATACATACAAAAATTTAAAAAGTATCCACTTGCCCCTGTGTATACACCTGTGCAAACATATTTTTTCTGTTTTGTTTTATTGATATCTATTTTAACAGTTATATATGAAACATTTTAAGACATTGTTCTATCTTTTCATTATAATATAATAATTATTTCTATAAAACTATGGACTTTTTCTATTTATTAGTATATGACAAAGTGGAAAAATTTACAAAACTTAAAACTTTCATACTGCTATCAGCTAATTTGAGTAAAATGAAAGTGTAACTAACCATCAATCTATGAAAAATTACTATGAAGAATGTGAAACATGAAATATCTCATTAATTTCAGCAATATTGTTTATCTTTGAGTGGAGATAAATTACGTGAATTATTATAGTTATTATATTGGACCTGAAAACTTCATTAAAGTTGTTGTAAGATAATGAGTCGTAGCTTGTGTAATGAGGCTTTTAAACTATTAATGCTAATATATAAAAAAAATCCTTCAATTCTTTGTCTATGTCTCTAAACATTTACCTAAAAACACTCAAGTTGCTAGTTTAAAGGGTATTCAAATGCAAATACATATTTGATGACAATAGCCTCAATTTTTATATTACTGCATTTGTTAGTATTTCTAAAAGACATATTCTTAAATAATCGAAGAATTCTCAAACTAAGTATTTAATAAATATTGTTTAAATATAATAGTTTCTACTATTTTACTATTGCTTATAACTAAACTTACTAAAACAAATACTTAGTTCATTGAATAATTATAATAATTTTCAGTGTTTTTCCTGATCCAAACATAACCTTAGTTTATTTGAAGAACACAATGTCACAATACCAGAGAATTCATTCATCTTTAGTAAAATGTTAAGTCAACAATATTAAAGTATTTTACATAGAAAGAAGTCACACATTAACCAGGACAGGTTAGTGAAGTGATACGTGCCTAATAGTAAAGAAAAAAGAATTGTTGTATAACATTTTGTTGTGCTTTTTGCTTGTTTATTTGTTTGTTTTGAGATGAGTTTTTTCTGTATTGTTTTGGAACCTGTCCTGGAATTAGCTTTGTAGACCAGGCTGACCTCGAACTCACAGAGATCTTCCTGCCTCTGCCTCCAGAGTGGCGAGATTAAAGGAATGCACCAGCAATACCCGAGTTGTTGTGCTTTTTAATCAATTAACATAACTTCTTGCTCAAAATTTTTCTAGATGAATCCCTAAAAACTTATTTTATATATAACCATAAGAAAACATTCCTTAATTAATACTAATTATTTTGGATAGATTTCTTATATTTGACTAAAAGAAGATCTAAAACTAATCTTCATATTGAATTATTACATGTAATTAAGGAAAATCATAGGCAATATTAACTGTGCTTAATTTGAGTAAAGCCAACTTATTGAAACCACTGTAGAATATTATTTGAGGCAATATTTTTCATCCGGGGAATGTCAACCCACCAACTGACTAATCAGCCCACCAACTGACCAATCTACTAAACTACCAACCAGTCAATAAGCAAACCTGCCAACCGATCAGTCAACTAATGCAACAACTAACCAACCAATTTACCAACAGAGCAATCAACTGATACAACAACTGACCAACCAACTTACCAACTGACCAGTCAACTAACCCAAACAACTAACCAACCTACCAACTGAGAAGTTAACTGATAAAGCATATTGTACATAAAGAGCAAGTATTTGACGATTAAAAGAGAAGAATATGGGACCTGCTCTGAATACTTCACAAACAAATGATAGTTTAAGATGATAATTCATTCTAGACAATAGCAATACAAGCTAATAACTATAACAATAACAGACAAGCTGTCATGATGTCATGACATCTGTCATGATGTAAGTCATGACAGAATACTTTATTTTTGTGTTAAACACTGCATTATCATAGCACAGTTGTTTGATACTAAAAGCGAAGCTATAAATTCTTTAAAAATTAATTAAATATGATTTAACCCATTTCAATAGAAGAAAATTATAGACCAGTATCACTTAAGGATGTAAATATTTAAATTACATCAAATGTGGGAGTTTTGCAATCCAACAAACTATCAAATAATATATTGTATTCTAGTTATGCAGAATTGATATAATAGATAATGGAAGAAGGCAAATTCAAGGTATCAACCAAACGATAAAAAATACCTCAAAATATTAGTATATTAGTAGAAAACACAGATCTGGAGAGACAGTTCAGCAGTTAAGAACACTTGCTAATTATACCAAGGACCCAAATTCAATTTCAGTTACACATATAATGTCTCATAATCATCTATAACTATAGTCCTTTGGAACCAGCTCCTGGTTTCTTTGGACAAAATGTCCACCAGTGGTATATTTACATGTAGGCAAGACACCTATGTGTATAAAATAAATAAATCAACACAAATTTGTAAAAGGAAGTAGTCAAATCTTTTAAAAAAATCTTTTCATTACTTCTTTGAAAATGTGATAAAATGTGTTTGGACCATATTCACATATCTTCTCCCAATTCTCCCCAAAGCATACTCCTGCCCTTCCCACCTAGTTTTGTGTCCTCCCCCTCCCATTCAAAGCCAATTTGTAATGTTCAAATATTATAGGATGCCTGTCCTTCTAATGGAACTTGGTTAACTTATCAGCCATTGCATTCTTTATAGAAAAATGGTCATTCCTTTTCTAAAAGCTGAGAATGATAAACAGCTCCTCTTCATTTATTAGAAATGGAATATCATGTCCAGATCAAATCTCAATGCTGGAACTGGTTTGCTCAGACTTACACAGATCTTGTTCAAACTGTGACACCTGCTGTGAGTTTGTATGTGCAGCTTTCCTACTATATCCAGAAGACACCATTCCCCTGTAGTTATCTGCCATTTCTGACTCTTGTGATCTTCTAATTCCTTCCTTGGTGATCCCTGAGCCACAAGGGAGTACGGGAGGTATGTATGTTCCATTCAGAGCTGAGCATTCTGCAATTCCTTATTCTCTACACCTTGACCAGTTGTAGGTGATCTCTGTGTTGATCCTCATCTATTGCAAACAAAAGATATCCTGAGGTGTGTGTGTGTGTATGCAATATGATATATATATATATATATATATATATATATATATATGTATATATATGAACAACATATTAATCTATGGGTATAATGATAACTCACAAGGAATGGTTTAATACTATGTCCACTTAGCACAATAATAGTATTAGGTTATCTCATAGGGTCTACTATATGTTTAGCCATAGATTTGTGGCCTGATAATGGTGGTAAGAAGAAAGTGGTTGGTTTCTCCCATGATTTTTTTCCCACTATTGCACCAATGAACATATCCTTCCCAGCCAGTCATCATAACAGTTTACAAGGTTCATAAAACCTTGTGTATAAATCTGATGAAACCAGGTGGATAAAACCAGTAATTATTTTACTCCTCCAAAAGCATGCGTAGTACATTCCAGCACTATGAAAAGTAGCCAGTGGGGATTGTTTTCCTCGTGTTTAATGATTAAGGTGTGTATTGTTTCAGCAATGAGGTCTTACTGTCATCGAGTTTGGGAGGGTAACCAATATCACTGGTGAAAGCTTGTAATCACTAATGAACAATGGATGTCACTAGCCAGTAACTCCAAAAGAAGTGATCCATTCTTGGGATTGGGCTTTTGATTTGTTAGCCTCTGATGTTTACTATAGTCAGCATTATCCCATTCTAATATAGCTCCATCTTAACTCTTTTAATATATTTGGCTAGATATAGTTTTGGAAGCTTCTAAAAAAGTAGAACTTTGAAGTCATTGCATGATAGATTTAGCATTTCATGCTAGTCAAAAATAAGAAAAACCTATTTTATGTCCTTTATAGAAAGTTTTTAAAAATGTATGTTTTTAAATATAAGCAATAAACAACATGCTCGGGGATACAGAGGGGAGTTGCAGTGAAACTGTTAGTATAATCTTTCCCCCTGAAATAGTCATTGGCTGGTACTTTGGACATATACCATGAAATTTTATATCTCTTATTACAGAAACAAACATTTCTAATAGAATGTATTTCTGGATAAGTTTTATTATTATTATTTTTAAAAGATCTGGTTGCAATTGTTGAATGGGACTTAAAGCCCATACAATAGAAGGGAAATCATAATTAGTGCTAGAAATTTAGCAATTTCTTGGGGATAGTGAGGTCATGGACCTTCGAAAATCATATACTATAACTACTTTGCTGGATCAGCATAATCCCTTACTGAATTCTAAATCTTATCCTTATATCCCCAGATAAGTCCTACCACCACTCCTCATCAAATGAACTTCTCTTTAATGGGAATGGAGATCATTACAGAAAATCACCATTGGACACAGTGAGGAGATCAACAGATCTTGGGTATGCTAACTCAAATAGAAACATTTGTATCGCAGTTGTTGAATCTGGGGTCAAGGAAACATTGCAGGGCTGGGGGCTGGTGAAGGAGGGCAAGAGTCAGAATACCTAGACAGCTACAGTGAAACAATCTCTTCTAGAAATGGCTGTATGAAAAAAAAAAAAAAACAACCAGAACAGGGCTGGAGATATGACCAGAGCTGTAGAGGACTGGCTGCTCTTCCAGAGGTCCCGAGTTCCGTTCCCAGCAACTGAACTCAGTGTGATGGTGGCTCAAACCATCTATAATGAGATCTGGTGCTCTCTTCTGTCATGTTAACATAGTACTGTGTACATTATAAATGAGGGGGGAAGGGAGGGAAGGAGAGAGAGAGGGAGGGAGAGAGGGAAGGAGAGGGAGAGAGAGAGAGAGAGAGAGAGAGAGAGAGAGAGAGAGAGAGAGAGAGAGAGAGAGAGAGAAACAATGGCAACATCAACAAAGGTTCTAATATGGAAAGGAGAAATTTTTACAGGGTCCCACTCCTAGACCATGAATTCCAGGCAACAAATGGCTGCTGGAAGAAAGAGAGAATTGGCTTATTTCAGAGATGAGACCCCTTATTTGTGACCCATCATCAAATTGTCAGCACTTAAACTACACCAATACACACAACAAAAATGGACTCAGTAAGTTGTATAACTTGGGCGTAACCATATTTACACACACACAGGTATGTCTGTGTATATGTGTCACAACATAATCAAAGAAAAAGGATCTATCAGTTTGAAAATGTAGGGCCATGGGAATAGTTGGAGGGAGGGTATTTTGGGGGACTGGCAGGAAGAAAGTGAAGGAGAGGCATGATAAAATTCTGTCCTAGTGAAAATATAGTATAAATAAATAATGAAATATTTACAATCACATGATTTTTAATATTGATATGTCTTACTTAAAATAGAATCTATATTATTAACATTTGAAGCTTTACCTTTTCACTTTACATTTGCTTTTGGAAACATGGAAAACCATCTTGATCATATATTTTGACAATAACCATGACATTTATTATGTTCCCAAATATCTTTCCCACCAGTGAGTTATTTACCTAGTCCTATAAGTTCTGAATTCACCATTTAAATACCACTCCCAATCAATTAAATGGTTACAAGATTTGGAAACTCATCTCCATCCCTGGTGCCCTGTCTTCTTTGGGCTTATTTAGAATTCTTTCCTGAAAATCAATCAGATCTCAGATGTGTGAGATTGCTGGAAGTTTGCTGGAAAGTAGGCATAATGGCTCTGTTATCATTGTCACAGACCACACTAGGCTAGCTGGGCATCACACAGTGGAGTCTCCAAAGCTTGTTCTCTGCATCTCTCCTAACCTCTGGTTTCTATTCTTTGTTTAGTAACTGAGTCCAGAAAAAGATCTCATGTAAGTGATCAATAAATTCATTTGTTCCTTTTTTAGTTTCCTTTTACTTTAATAGTCAAAACTGGTTAGAAGACAGTTAGTTGTTCCTGTCATCAGCTGTGCAAACACTAGCTTTGAATATAAGCATTCCTGAAAGATCTGATATGCTCCTCTCCTTAAAGGATCTGAAAGGCAATAGTTTGTAACAAGACAGTCCAAATACAGCTATGAAAGACTATTTTTCATGTATGCAGTTGAGAAACTTGATATTTTTCCTGGGCATCTGAGAGAAAGTTACATCCGATTTAAGCAAAGCCGGGCAGTTGAGTAAAAGGGGGAAAGAACATTCCAACACAACATTTATACAGGGCAAATTGTGGAAGCTAAGGAGTATAGGGGTACATGCTTCCAATAACATGGATATTTAAATACAGTCAGAGTACAGTGCATGCCTTCTCTTATTCGATAGTACACTTCTTTCGCTTAAGGAGGTGAAGGGAAGGAATGCACGAAGAAAGGAAGACTGGTAAATGCACACCTTCCCACCTTAAGCTTCTGACTCCATACATTATCACACTCTCTGCCTTTCTGTGCTAGTGATGCCTTCATCTGGTTTATAGAGAGTGAGCCATTTTTCTTACCAAAAGGTCCAAACCCATATGATTAATAGAAATTCTCAGGTCCGTGAGATACGTTGCCACCGGTGTTTTCCCTACAAGAACTAAAGCCGAGTCAGGCGGGCTGACATAGTCCCTTAGACCCATGGGTCTGTACGGAGCTGACCACCAGAGCCTGGCCTCAGAGCTTCTCGGGTAAAGGAGCTTATTAGTTACTTCCCTCATCACCATGACCCAAATAACTGATGAAAAGCAACTTAGATAAAAAAAAAAAAAAAAGATTTATGTTGCCTTAAAATGTCAGAGAGTAAAACCCATCATTGTGGGACAGAAATGGGAATGGAATCAGGCAGTTGAACACACACTGCATCCATAATCAAGAGGCGAAATTGAAGGGGGGCGGTCATCACCTTTGTTTTTCCATTTTCATTACTCCAGGAAGCCCAGCCCGTGGGATAGGACCCCCACATTTAGGTGGTTTCCCCTTTGATAAATCTCTCTGGAAACATCCTCAAAGGCATACACCATAGGCATCCCTCCTTGATGAACCTAAATACAGTCAAGCTGACAGTTAAGATCATCTACTAAAAGGAATGTAACTTATCTAAGAAAAAGCCTAAGAGTCCAGGGCCAGGTGACAGAAAAAGAGGAAAAGATTATCACTTCATAATGATGAGATTAGTATTTTAAAGGGAAACTTTGTTGGAGGTGTGGTGGTTGGATACCATTTAATATACAGGTGAGTCAAGGAAATATATTTCCCATATTGACAATGTCAGTGTTGGGGCCTGGTTGTCAAGGGATACCAACCCACACTGCCTGCCAAGCCACAGTCCCACAGGCAGGCATCTCTGTTGTTATTAGCCCTGCATAACCCCTGAGCATATTGAAAAGTTCAGCAAAATTGCTATGAGATGATCATGCCACAGCTTGTTTAGTGCATTACAAAGATTAAATTGATGCAGAACCCATCAGCATTTGCTATAAATAATACTGTAGAATCTCAGGGTGCAGTTGGCCATGGTCTGATTCATCTTCTCAGATGAATGCTTCCAGTTTAGGTGAGCAGTAACGTTAGAAAAATGTTTACAGATTTACTACTCCAGAAGCTCTAGTCTTAAAAAAAAAGTAAATCCAGCTTAAATTCACTTATTTATCTCTTTATATATCTATTTATTTGACAAAGTTTAACCCACAATACATTAAGCATTTAACATGAAAGTTCAGAATAATATGTTGGGATCACTTTTAATAATTTTTGTGTTCTTGGAAAATGGATGTGAAGTAAACAACCTGTTATATATTGCACAACTAAAAGTCAAGTAGGCCATGTATATATTAAGCTAAACTTCTGGCAAAGAAAGTCTTTGTGTTAATAGCAGTTCATCTGGATCTCCTGTAACTGTGTTTGATAGACAAACTTCCAATTTCACCTTGTATGGAACTGGGAGCATATGGACTGAGCTCCTCTGTAGGAGATCTGGTCGGTCTTAAATGAGAACATCTGTGATAATAGAGAATAGGGCAGATAAGGTCAAAGTTGTGAAAATGTGGCTATGTGATGGGTATTTTGTGGTTTTATGATTCTAGTCTGTTGTTCAATTCAAACTCTTATTTCATGATATCGGAGACATTCAATTGGAAAAGAAATTCTTTATCACTCAGCAAATTTCTTCCCTGCAAATACACTTGCAGGATTCATAACCAACCACACAATCCCCAAAGCACTGTGCTGCAGTCCCACCACAGAACACAATGCCAATCATTTCCCAGACTTCCCTGCAGAGATCTTTCCTCCTTCATTCCATGTCTCATTATCATATTTAGCTTATGGCGTTTATTTGAATTCATCTTGCTTTTTGAGAAGGCTCTCACTATGTAGCTGAGGATGGCCATTTATAAGCAGCTGTCCTAATAAGAATAAACAGCAGAACAAAAAAAAATGTCAGGTGTTGGTGGTGCACACCTTTAATTACAGCATTTGGGAGCCAGAGGCAGGTGGATTTCTGTGGGTTTTAGACAAGCCTGGTCTACAAGGGCTAGTTCCAGGACAGGCTCCGAAGCTACACAGAGAAACCCTATTTTGAAAAACCAAAAGACAGAAAGAGAGACGGGGGAGAGGACTGAGGGAGGAAAGAAAGGAGGGAGGAATGATAAATAGCAAGGAGGTTTCTATTGAAACATCCCATTGTCATTTGAAATAAAATATTCAAATTCTTATTAATGTTTTATTAATTTACAAACCATCCAATTATTTATCTTCACAAAACTTGATTGCTTTGTGGCCCAAACAATTAAAAATTCAATTGTTTTGCATTAGTTCCGTTTGCCTTTGAAATTGATGTAAGGAAAAGGCAGGGGTTACAGAGTAAAGACAGTTTCCTACCATAGAGATGTTTAGGTCTTCAGTAGATACCATTTAACTGGATGAACTGGCAAAACAATTTTATGATTATATCACATTTTAGTAAGGAAAGTAACAAAGCTTAGCTATCTGGATGCTACATTCTATCAATCTATGTAAGATATGATGCTGCTCTACTAATTCCTACCTTTTGTTTTTTAGCATGTGATTGTGTTTGGCTTGTGTATCTGTAGACACACAATTGTGCATTTTTGCTTTAGTGGTAGCAGTAGGTACAGCTCTAGTCCTGAGTCAGGGACTGTCATTGGCATTCGCAGTCCTTGATCTTCCCACTGTGGACCACAAGCTCATCATCATTTACTGTTTGTAGAATTGTCTGAAGTATATGTCAGTACTGTGCTGAGTTATGCACAGGTTCTCAGGAGGTTGTGACTTGCTGAGGTCTGTTGGTCTGTCTGGAACTTTATCTATCTGTAAAGTTAGAAAAATATAAAGGGATCAACTTTAGGTAAAAGCTTCAGCCCCTTCAGAACTAATTTATGTTAATAAATGATTATTTTCACTGTTAGTGTTGCTGAATAGGAAAGTGTAACATCCAATAAGTCCTTTTTTGTTGGCATTAGACCAAGGTAATTTTGAGAATCACTAGGGTACGGGCACAGAAAATTGGAATTTCATTGAAAT
The DNA here is from genome assembly GCA_030556225.1 of Cricetiscus sungorus. Lineage (NCBI taxonomy): Eukaryota > Metazoa > Chordata > Mammalia > Rodentia > Cricetidae > Cricetiscus > Cricetiscus sungorus. The sequence continues at coordinate 8,362,819 of JANBXA010000651.1, read as the reverse complement.
TCAGGTCATATACTTTGAATGACAGATTATAAAATACACATAAAAACAAACCAATGTGGCAAGTTTATATGCTGGTGGGCCCTATGTCATTAATTACTTTAAAAAAATTGAACCATCTCAGCAATGGTAAGGTTATATCTGTGACACCAACTAGCATTTAATGTCTAAAGTACTATAAATACACTATTTTATTACTATAATTCAGAAAATTTTAATCAAATATCATGTCTGTACATATCCCTTTTTGAATTCTTTAATTAGATTTGCCATACGTATGGGAAAACACATTTTGTTGTTTTATTGTATGGGATCATAGTTAATAGGATTACTCACTTCAATGTTTGTGGACTGGAACATACTGGAAACAAGTTCATAAACATTATCATTGATGAAAACTAAAAATTTTGAATGGTATGACACTTTGACATACTTGGAGTCATTAAAATTATCTGTAGGGGAATAAATGGCAACACTTGTCCTTCAGACTGGGAGGAGATATTAAATAAAGTTGTATTGTTACAATGTAAAAGAAGGATATGCTTTGTTAATTTTAGGTTTGTAAAATTGCATATCTGAAGACATGTGAACATTTTATGAATGTTAGTTGAATTTAAAAAAAGCCAAAAGTCAACTCTGTTATTCTGTTGAACAGAAATAAATGTCACACAGCAGGCATTATATAAATGGCTGAATTATTGAAAGCATTACCTTTGAAACAATAATGTCTTCCGTAAGCAGCGCTTTTTAACACTTAAATAGTGGCTTGATGAACTGAAAGTCATAGTCCACAAAAGGCAAGAATCTTGCTATTATTTACATATGTGACACTATTTTGTTTGCATGAAACCTAAAATAACCTAGAGACTATCAGAAGTAAAAAATGTAATAATAAAATAAATATTGAGTATTAATGACAATGTTTTTTAAATAATAAGGAAATGAAATTTTTATGAGTTAAAGTATTTAATAATATATCTAGACAACATGGTGCATACTTGTATCCTAGCACTCAAAAGACCAAAGCAGAAGGATCATGAGTTTGAAGTCTGCCTGGGCTACATAGAGACACAACCTATAAAATAGAAAGAAATTGACTATATAATTGTCTATATAATTATCATAGACAAGAAAGAAACTTGAAGTTCTAATACTATGGTTTATAAGAAACAATATATGTAAATGTTTGTTCCCACAAATTCCTCAATAGACTGAGAAAACAGTCTCAAGCAGTAACCCAGGAACCTATCAATTAGCTTTTGGCAGGGTGTTATCAGAAGCTAACTCCATGCTTGATATATAAATGCAATGATGAACATATGCAAGGTATTTTAAAGAGGACTTGCATAAATGGGTAACAATATTAATTACAAAAGTATGATCATCGCATTAGCCTGAAAATAGATAGACAATAACCTTCAGTCTAGAATAATTTATGTATCTTGCTTATATTAATGAGGAAGATGAGATTACAATGGCGTACATACAAGTAAATAGTACCAAAACAACTGCATATCATATATCATGTACAAATACAATTTTTCATAGAAAAAAATAAAGATTTAAATGTGAAATATATGGAGAAAATATTTTAAAAGGAAATATAGGGCAGTTTTTATAGGCAAGACATAAAAAAGTTGATAATCACAAAATAAAAATAGATGGATGAATTTGACAAATTGAAATTATGAATATATGTCATCAAAGGTGGTTTTAAGAAATTTAAAAGGGAAGGCAAAAGTAAAATAAATATTTCTATAAAAATGTGTTACTGAGGTCTAATTATGGAACAAACATAAAACAAAACAATGTTTCTTTAAGGGACAGACAAGCTAAGAGTAAAATGAATAATAGAGAAAACATTTGAAACAGAAGGTACCCTAAAGAAGAAATGCTAAGAATTTAGTTGTGAGGGGAAAATCAAATTAGAACAAAAGTGCATCACTAGTGACAATTTCCAAAATCAAATATGTTATAAACAAACAAAAAATACTGTAAGTTAGATCAGAGAGTTGTACACTCTGTACAACTGTTGACACTGTTGTATTACTTGCTTTTTTTGGTGCTATATTAAAAGACTATGACCAAAAGCAACTTCTGAAAGGGTTAATTTTGGGCTTCTGGTTCTAAAGCAGTAAAAGTCTACTATGGCAAGGAGGCATGGCAACCAATGGCAGACATGTGTTTAAAAGAGGAAGCTATGGTGGCATGTGCCTTTAATCCCAGCACTCAGGAGGCAGAGGCAGGTGGATCTCTGTGAGTTCGAGGCCAGCCTAGTCTACAGAGAGAGTTCTAGGACAGCCTCCAAAGTTACATTGAAACCCTGTCTTGAAAAGAAAACCAAACCAACCAACCAACCAACCAACCAACCAACCAACCAACCAACCCAACCAATCAACCAACTAACCAACCAAACAAACAAAGACAAAGGTGAGAGAGAATATCTTTAACTGAAAACATGAAGTACAGAGACCCAATTGGAAGTGAGGCAAAGTTAAAATCTCTCAATGCTTGCTTTCAGTGATGTGCTTCCTCCAGCAAGGCTGTACTCCCTCCATAACCTCCCCAAGCATCACCCACTACAAACTGGGTACCAAATGGTCAAATACTTGAAACTGTGGGGCACATTTCTCATTCAGTCCTCTACCATATATTCAGACCTTCTCTAAGTGATGAATATTTATGCTAACTTTGAAATAGTCCTAAAACTGCAGTGGTCAAATCCAGCCTATCACACTGCTGTTTATTCAGTGATGGAATACTAAGTACTCATGAATTTGCAAATCTCAATTACGTAAGACAAAATTTACAGCTCTCATAAATAAAACATGCATCCAAACAAGCTAGAGCAAATAGTCTTATTTTCTTTTATAAAATTTATGTGAAAAACAGGCAAACCCCACCTGCATTGGAAAGAGATTCTTGTTAGCCCTGCCAAGTTTAGTCTGAGGACAATGAGGGTGGCTTCATAGGCACTCACAATGCTATGCCTTGTGGAGTACTGACTGCTTCTCTGTGTCCTGATTTTGAAAAATAATTGCATTTTTTACACCCATGACCCTTGAGCTTTTCTCTGTTCTTCAGCATAAATATATAGATGAAGAATGATCTGGCTGCATCAAGTACCCAAGGCAAAGCAGGTTGTGGTGGCACACAGCAGGAGGCTGAGGCAGGAGGATAGGAAGTGTGATGCTAGCTGGAAAGCTGAAAACAATTGCCTCAGAGTCCAAACAAAACAACAGCAAAAATGACAGCAACAACTGTAATGAACATCTGTATATGTCTTATGTTGTAATTATAATTTCATGTAGATTACTGTCAGTGACTTTCTTGAAAAAAAGATAAAACGTTGTTCTGCTATTGATGTTCAACATAAAAACTGTAACATCTCTAACTCACACATAGAAAGCGTAATCAAGGCCCTATGTCAATCTGTGTATGTAACAATCACCTTTTCCAGTTACAAACAGGGGCCTGTTGCTTTTCAAGGGTTGTTTATCGTTTCTCAACTATTTTTACTTTTGAAATAATTATATGCTAATATCCCATTTCCATAAGTGCCTATGAAATCTAAGTCTAGATTAAAACTCACTCTGAAAAAAGTCCTTTGCTTTTTCCTTCAAACAGAAGGTGTGCACTGCGTGGTACTGTCTTCTGTCATCATCCATGGAAAAAGCAATGGAATACAGATTCTGTCTATGTAATTATGAGGCCCTACCTGCCGAGCCAGAGTTCATTACAGGGAGCATGGGGGGCAGCAGGTCCCCCATAGAGGGCATGTGTATCATGCATGGATGTTAATGGGATTTCCAAACACACAGTGGGAAGAGTTTGAATAAGCAAATGTAAAAATCCCCATTTCCTCCCTGCATTGATGCACTGCAGGATTTTCAGTTATGTGGAACTCTTAGGGATGATATTCATTTGGCCTTTGACTTCACTTAGCAAAGAAGACCCACGGGAAACCTCTATGGCATTTGTAAGCGTGTTTGCTGTCTTGTATTCCTGCTTACACAAACAAAGTTATACTTGCAAGCTTGACCTCTTAGGCCACAGCATATTTCAGTTTTCTTCATCAGATTTGTTTTATTCACTTGCTTGCACAGGAGAAAGAATATTTTTTATAATTGCAGTAAGTCTTAGGTTCTCCAGAAACCCAAGATGACTTAAATAGAAATTTCACATTTAAGAGACCATAGATCTCGTCTCTCTTCTTCATCTTTCTGTGACCACTTAGGATTTCTACCTCTGTAGTTGGGCTAAGCAGTCAACAATAACATCCAGGCCTCTAATAGTCAAACCTTATGAGTAGCAACTTGTCTTTCAAAAGTTGTTTAATGTTTGTCACCAAAGTCATGGCAGTACATTTCTTCCTCATTCCTCCATGCTTCCTTTAGTACATAAGAGAACAGTAGACTCATGTCATATATATCAGAGGAGAATGGAGTCTGCTTGGACATGAGACATTTTCTCACAGAAATAAAAATAATAGTGCCATGTGTTTAAATGTAAGGTTGGATTCACAAAGCACTTACTCATATTAAATACTTAAAAGTATTAAAAAGGCCAACTGCAAGATAGTAGCTATTGACTTACATACAAATCTGGTTCTCAAAGTGTTTGGTGACTCCAGAACCATTCGTAGAGTAATGAAGGCACGGGCTGACATAGGTTGCTATCATGATCTGGGACAACAGCTCTTATTGTCTTTCTTCCATTCAAGCCTGATGCCAACTCCACTCTGTTCCCAACTTTTCTAGCTTGTCACTCATGTCAGTCATTCTTTCCTTTGGCCCTTCTACCTCATTTCTCTAAGCCTCATCACGGAGTCCCTGTTGAGTATTCCTGCCAGATAGTGACACAGCATGTGTCAGCAATCAAAGGCTTCTCTCCCACCCACCAACTCCCAGTGTGACCCTGTGAAATGTTAACTTGACAGGATCTAGCATCACCAAAGGAGAATTTTCTTAATTAACTGATGTGGGAAGACCTGTGCACTCTAAGTTGCACCTGTCCCCATAGCTCAAACCTGGTTCCTGACTGTAGATACAGTGTGATCAGCTGATTCAAGCTCCAGTTGCCTTGACTTTCCCACCATGATGGGCCCCTTAATCTGTGAACCAAAAAACAAAAACAACAGGAACAAAACTACAAAACAAAACAAAAAAACCAACCAACAAAAAAAAAAAAAAAAAAAAAAAAAACCAAAAAAAACCTTTCCCACTTCTGTCAGAGTGTTTGATTAAACACACAGGAGAAGAAGCTAGTAACATGCCATTGCCATTTTCTTTTCCTTACATATCCTTGTCTCTTGCTTACTTGGAAATCTCCAGATAACGTAACTGAACTGTTAGTGATGGCTTTCTCACTGAGTCTCTGCAAGTCCTTTAAGGTGGTCTGTACAGCACGGTGAGGACAGACTGAAAAAGACACAGTGCAGCCTGGTCTTTTCCTGAAGCACGTTAGCAGAACCCCTGTCCAGCACAGCCTACACACTCTGTGCCCTCCAACGTGTCTTTGCCACAGTATCAGTCAGGTTTGGAGGGGCTGAACTCAGCTCACACTGTAGAGGAAGGGGAAAGATGGTCCTTCTCCACATAGCTATATATACCTTCGAGTTTAAACCATGACCCATGCAAATATCAGAGTTACTATTGCTGACATTCAGTTTTAGGTCTAATTACGACTTTGACTTTAAGTTAATAAGGTAAATCAGTTTTAAGAGAGAGTAATGCATGCCAGACTGATGGCATTCTGTTTTCCCTGACAGCCCATCTAAATTTTCACCCAGCAAGGTAATCTTAAATAATGCTAAGTGAATTTGGGCTCTCAGAGTGCTGTCTCCATTCTAATCTACTTTAATACATTATACATTGTATGTTTTAAAGTCTTACTACTTATTTACATTTAACAGGGTTTGCCTTTCATTCATTTCTGAATGAGTGTTCTGTGATATCCTGTTGTTCCTCTGCCTGAGACAGTCCTGTCTGCCAACCATGTCCCACATCCCACGATCCGTCTGCTGTTGATGAGAGAGATCTGATCTTTGGAAGCTCGGGCCAGGTCCTCGCTCTGATTACTCCCATTGATCCTCACATCCTTTGGTATCCAATGAGAGATTTTCTTTTGTTTGTTTCTTTCTTTCTTTTCTTTTCTTTTTTTTTTTTTTTTTTTTTTTTTTTTTGCATCACTCTTCATCCATCAGTGCCTAGAAGATGCTTCGTGGATAGAGATGATGAATAACTTCTGCTAATAAGAAAATCTCCAGTTCATTAAGAAGTTACTGAGCATTTATTATATTTCTGGTCCCATGGAAACCCCTGGAGAGAGAGAGAGAGAGAGAGAGAGAGAGAGAGAGAGAGAGAGAGAGAGAGAGAGAGAGAGAACTCATACTACTTCCAAAGGGATTCTAAGGGAGAAAACAGGCATGCCAGAAACAAAAGTGAAGTATAAAGGAAAAGTTGTATAATAGAGATGCCTCCAGAGTCCTCTGACAGCCACCCAAAAATAAGAGTCTGGGCAAATATCTCAGTCATATAGTGCTTCTCACCCATGTGTGAGACCTTAAATTGTATCTTAGGTAGCATAAACAAGACAGAAAAAAGATGAAACTCTAGAGAAATTACAGTGGGCATATCAAACAAGGCAACATGTAAGGTAGTTTTTTTCTTTTTAAAACAATCTTATTTTCCATACCAATCCCATTTCTCTCTCCCTCCTGTCCTCCCATTCCCCCCACAACCTCCCCATTTCATCCCCCATCCACTACTCAGAGAAAGTGAGGCTTCCTGTGGGGAATCATCAAAGTCTGTCACATAATTTAGAGCAGGACCCAGGTCCTCCCCCCTGCATCTAGCCTGAGCAAGGTATCCCTCCATAGAGAATGGGCTCCAAAAAGCCAGTTCATAAGGTAGTTCTTGAGGTAGAAAAAGAACAAGCTATGGGAGAAAGCAAAAGGGCAGGGTTAATGACGTATAAGAATCATCAAATATGGAGGAGCCGCCGGATACTGTTTAGACATGGTCGAGTCCAAGAACCACACCACACACAACCAGTCCCGGAAATGGCACAGAAATGGCATCAAGAAACCCCGATCATAAAGATACGAATCTCTTAAGGGGGTTGACCCCAACTTCCTAAGGAACATGTGCTTTGTCAAGAAACACAACAAGAAAGGCCTGAAGAAGATGCAGGCAAACAATGCGAAGGCAATGAGTGCACGCGCAGAGGCCATCATGGCCCTTGTGAAGCCCAAGGTTTTGGTTAAACCCAAGATGCCAAAGGGTTCTGGCTGCAAACTCAGCCATCTTGCTTTCATCGTTCACACCAAGCTTGGGAAGAAGATTAGAAACTACATGGCCAAGGGTCGTAGGCTCTGCCAACCAAAGCCCAAGGTTCAAATCTCCAGCTAAGGCCCAGGCTGCAGCTCCAGCTCAGGCTCCCAAAGGTGTCCAGGCCCCTGTGAAGGCCCCATAGAAAATGTTTCTGCCACTGTGAAGACAGATGGACTGGTGTGACACATCTATACACTCTGCAGATGATCTGCAAATAAACTTGAGGCAAGATCTATAAAAAAATCATCATCAAATTGGGGGAGAGTCTCATGGTACTCTCAAGGGGTTGAGGGCAGCTGTGTTGGAGAGTACATGCAGTGAAGAGGGTTGCTTCCAACATTAGTGAAGTGCATTTGACTCCTTTGTGCTTCTTTCTAGAGCTAAATATGTGTTTTTTCTCCAATAGGAATGCAAACCATAATCATTTATGCCTAGAAAACACCATTATTTCCAGTCAAGAAAGCACTCTATCACTCCCTTTAGTTCCTTATGGGTTGTGTCTCCAGAACCAGAAGTCAAAAAGTTAAGATGAGAAACTCAGGGTCACACTGAGTCACATCAATTTTAAAAGGTGGCATTGTTGTTTCTGTATTTCTCATATAATGGTCACTGAAAATCAATGATTTAAATAATGTTGTTTGGTAACCATGGAAATAAAGCATGGTTCAATTAACATTGCAATGAAAATGGTGCACCCCAGTACGGACATTGTACAAAACATTACTCAATAATACACAACACCATGCTATGCAGTGTTGTCCACACAGATGATGAACAATCTCACAGCAGGGTAAAGAGGAAAGGTGGAGTTTCAAATGGAGAGTAGGATCTTAGCCAGCAAAAGCTAAACAAACAAACCAGTTCAGCATTCCCCAAGGGCCATTCTGATTTGGGTCTTTATTTTTTATTTTTGGGGTTAAATATTAGTGATATTAAAAACATAATCTTATTTATTTATGTACTTATTGCCACTCACTGATTTTTTTTAAAACGTCTGACCCTAATGAAATGAAGAGTAGCCGAAATGAACGTCAAATTCAGTAAGGCCTCTTCAGTGCACACGAGGGAAGAAACTAAGTGCTTCTTTAACAATGACAAAGGAAAGAGGTCATGGATATTATTACATTATTAACTAACTTATAGTTTATTAAGGAAAAGAAACAGTTACTGTGAAACTTGCAGACCAACACATGGATTGCTTTCTGATGACCAATGACATTTAAATTATTTAGAAGAAAACACACAGTTTAATATTAACCAGCAAAATTGAGTACACTGCAAAGAGCACGATTGTCTTGTGTGACCACATTCGGGCCCCAAAGAGGACCCCTCATGTGTGGGAGGTTGTCAGCCTGGAGGCATATAGTCAAGGTTCTCACAGACCAGATCACCAGAACACAAAGCCAGCCGACCTTTGCCATCCCTTGGATTAAGCAATGTTTGGGAAGCTAAACTTTCTCTGGGAGAACAAAGCCTGAAAGGGATCCTGTCACTCAGTAGAAAGAATAAAGATTTGGTATTTAGAGACAGAAGACCTGAAATTAAGTTGTGCCACCATTTTCAAGCATTTGCTCTCAGAAGCTGTATTTCTCTTCCTTTGAGTATTGGATATCAGGGTGATCTCACATGCACTGTGAGGATAATGAGAAAGAAAAATCAAAGTGTCCTCTATGATGACTCTGTAGCCACAAGTCACACTGTTTTTACATCTGGAAGTATGATGTAATGGAGTGTTCCTCTACCTTGGTTAGAAAAACACTGGCATTGTCTCATCTTTATTTTCTTACCACCTATTAAAACTACTGTACAAAAATGGCATTAAACTTTGCTGTTTTGAATTTGTGTTTCCTTTTTAAAAAAATATTAATCTTTCCTATGTTAAAAAAAAGCCCTTTCAAACAACAGTTTTTCACTCAGGACTTTTGCCATTTTCTCAAGTTGCAAGGCTTCTTGTGCTAGACCAGCTGGTATTTATTGTAAAATACACACCCCCGGGATGTGCTAATTGCCACAAGAATGCAACCTCACAACTGTAATTAGTTCTTTGTGCACAGTTTCTTCCTGCCACAGATAGTATTTTCCTGAATAAATAGTGGTGTGGGATTGCCTGTGTCAGAGTACTAGCCTGTTGTTTCCAAGAACATACACAGGAGAAAGCTTGTCCTCTCTGAGGGGTGGCAGTTACCCTGCTGCCCATTTGGAAGCAATCTTAAAATGAACTTAAAGATGTGACAGGAAGATCCACTACTGAACTAGGCAGGAAAGAAGCTTCCAGAAAATAACTTCATTACATTCTTTCAAACCAATATGAATTCAATATAATTATTCAAATGCTAAGGGAATAGAAGTTTGAAGTCAGCATGTTCTAATAAAGTTTGTTTTAATCTAGTAGAGATGTGTTATGCTCACATTCCCTGTTACCAGCACGTTATGCTATAACACTCAGTTAGGATTGGTGACTTCAGTGACAAAAGAAGACCCACTCGATGAGATGCTAAGACTTTTGTAATATTACCCAGGAAGATTGCCTGGACGGCAGCTGCTCAGGGTCATTTAGGAAGTCACCTCTGATGTCACCTCAGGAGGCTGCAGTGCATCAGTAAAAGCACACACACTGCATTGCAGTCTGCTAGGGAAATGGTGAAGGGCGGTTTCCATAGGAACAAAAAAACTGAACTGGGACTGTGGCAGATGGATAGAAAGCATCAAATGTCCAAAAGAAAGAGTGGAGTCTCAAAAGGGTACAAGGAGTCAATGTTTGAGCAGAGGGGCAGGGAACAGTAACAGCGAGGGGGCCATCCAGGCTTACAGCTTCTGTTATTTTATATGAGAGTTAGGATAGAAGAGCAAGGCTCTGCAAAGAATTTGCTTCCAATTTACTTGCACAGAAACATGCAAGGAGTATTTAATACACCAGTGTTTAGATCTCACAGAAACACAGGGCTAATTGTGTGGGGCCGCAGAGGCAATGATTCCATGATTCTGTGTAAAATTATGAAGCAGAAGACAAGCAAAGAGAGTGCTGAAAATCAAACCACTCCTGGAGAGCATCAAGTGTTAAGTGAGGAAGAAAGTTTACTGCTAGAGGCAGGTCATGATAGAGGTAATGATTAAGAAATTAAAAATGGTATTGAAATCAGAAAGTAATATTTTCATTTAAATAACATGTTTTTCATTTATTTTATGTAACAACCAGTTTCCCTTCTCTCCTTTTCTCCTGTCACCTCCCCCTTTCCATACACCTCCCTCCTCATCCACCTCCTTTCATGAGAGAAAAATTGATCAACGTTGCATTGGAGCCACTATTGGGTACAATCAGCACTGTTTTGTGAAAAAAAAAAATTATAATGCTATACTTAGTCTATAGCAGGACTGGATTCTTATGAATAATGTAAAGTATAAGCATGGCTGACAAGAAAAAAGGGGCAGTGATTACGTGAGGAAGTGGATTCAGGTATAAAAAAGTACAATTTTTCTTTATTAGGAAAATCAAATTTGTCTAATCTTATAGATTGAAGGGTTTGGAGGTGAAGAAGAAAAAAGACACAGGTGTAACAAAATAGAAAGTTCGGCATACAGAAAACTGTGTTTAAAATTCACATTTCATATAAGGAGATATCACTTCCTTGGAGAAAGGAGTGGGAGGAGCAAAATCCCATTCCTTATTAGTTCAGAGGAGTTGGATAGACAGGCAAACAAAGCAGGCCCACTATGGCACTGAGTTTCAGAGATACTCAACAGGAGAGGGGACTTTTGTTTGTCTCAATGCTTCACTACATACCTACAGAAATTGCCTCTAGATAAAAGTATGTATAAACTATGGCTGATGACAAGAAAAAAATGAATTGCCTTACCCATTATATTTTTAGTACTGCCTGGTTAATCTAGAATGTGTTCCTGCTCTTATGTCTATGACTCTGAGCTGAATTAAGCACTTTGCACAAGGACAAACTATCTTCTTTACTTCCCAAGTCCTTATTGATTTGCTTTCCTTAACAAATAATAATATGGAATAAAAATCTAATATTTTTGAGTAAGGGGGCCTCTATAACACATCCAAATGATATTGGCAGATGACTTTCTATAGATAAATCTTAACATTTTCAGGAGGGAGGCACATTCGTTTTCAAATCAAGAAGAATGGCCCTTCAGAGATGTCTATTGATCTCATATGGATTTCAGAAAGAATAATGACCAACTAAAAATAGCAGTGGGAGTGAGGGATGCTGCTGTGTAACTCCTTAGTAGACATAAGGAATTAGATTAGGCAATTAGGGCCAAAGAAGCCTGAATCTGCAGAAGAAATGCTCTCAGCAATAGTCACGGAAGAGATGCACCATGGAAATTTCTAAGGCTTAGGATTCTGTTACGGTGTCTAGCTTTGCAATAGGAAAATGAATTTGGGCAAAACAAGTAGAAATGAAAAATAATTAGTGGCAAAAATGTCAGAATATGGAAAATAATTACCAGTAAGACAGAATATAAATCCTGAGAGGTTGAATAGAGAGTGGTGGTGAACTTCAGAGAATGAGATTTCTCTAGATAAGGAAGATAGCTAAGTCAGTACTTGTAATCAGATTGTTTGGTCCCAAAACTCATAATATAAAACAAGTCAAACATCAAAACAACAAAATAGATATATTTATACAAAATTATAACCCCAAAACTTGGGATTCAGAGAGATGCAGATCTCTGGGGCCTTCTGGTCAGCCAACCAACCTCTTCAGCTAGCTCTCATCCCATGGGAAACTGTCTCAGAAATAAGGACAGCACCTGAAAAACTTCACCCAAGTTTAATCTTTGGTTACGTACACACAAGCACAAGTGCAAATAGAATACACACACAAGTAAAAATGAAGATTAAAAATAAAGAGAAATAACTCTTACTTTGATAGCTTAAATATTTTCAAAAATGATTATAGCTGGACAGACCAGTTTAGAAGTTATGACTTTATAGTACTTTGCCAAATCACAAAGAATATGTGAGAAAAGAACTTTCCAGAAGAGGTGTGTGTGTGTATGGTGTATGTGTGTGAGTATGTGGTGTATATATGAATGTATGTGTGGTGCATATGTGTGAGTATGTATATGTGTGAATGTATGAGTGAGTGTGTGGGTGAGTTTGTGTGATGTGTGTACATGAGTGTGTGTTGTATGTGTGTGTGTGTGAATGATTTTATACAGTGTGTATGTGTTGTATATGTGGTGTGTGTGTGTGTGTGTGTGTGTGTGTGTGTGTGTGTGTGTGTAGTGTATGTGTACTTGGGTGTGCTGGTGCATGAAACCATCCATGCTTGTGCATGTACAGAGGAGGATGCTGAGTGTCCTGCTCTACTACTTCCACCTTATTTCCTTGAGAAATGGTCTTCCTCTGAATCTAGAGTTAAGCTCATGGCCAGCAAGTCACAGAAATGCTCCCATCTCTTCTCCTAACAGGGGTGAGCTGTTTTCATTTGTTTATTTGAGAGTCTCACTATATAAATCTGAGTGGCCTGGAATTCCACTATGTAGACCTGGCTGGGCTCAAACTCACAGAGATGCACTTGTCTCTGCCTCCTGGAGTGCTGGGTTTAAAGACATGTACCACAACTAAACAGTGTGTTTTTACATAGGTGCTGGGCATTTGAATTTAGGTCTGAATATGTGAGCATTAAGATCTTTTAGCTGTGTCTGCAACTGGATTCCAAGAGAACTCAGTGTTTAGTGTGGTTGTCTGCTTCTGCTTCCATCAGCTACCAGATGAAGACTCTAGGAAAACATATAAGGAAGTCATCAATCTCATTATCAGGGAAGAACATTTAAGGTAGCTTTTCCACTATTGCTTAGATTGCTTGTTGGGGTCATCCTTGTATATTTCTGGACATTTCCCTAGTGACAAATTTTTCTTAAAACCTATAATAGCTCTGTCTATTATGGTATCTCTGTTCTTGCTCTCCTTTATTCTTTCCCTAACTCAGTGTTCCTGCTCCCTCATGCTTACCTCTCTCCTCCTCTTCCTTCTAACTCCCTCTTCCCTCCCTCCATGCTCTCAGTTTGCTCAGGAGATCTTGTCTCTTTCCCCTTCTCCAGGGGACAATGTATGTCTCTCTTAGGGTCCTCCTTGTTTTCTAACTTGTCTGGCAGTGTGGATTGTAGGCTGGAAAGCCTTTACTCTATGTCTAAAAACCACATATGAGTGAGTACATACAGTGTTTGTAATTTTGTGATAGTTTCTTCTAATTCCATCCATTTACTTGTGAATTTCAAGATTCCATTCCCCCCCCACTGAGTAGTAAGTGATGAGCAAAGGGGTCAAGACCAGGCTGGAGAAAACCCACAGAAACTGCTGACCTGAACAAGGGGGAGCTCATGGACTACAGTCAGATAGCTGGGAAATCAGCTTAGGACCATCTCAGATTCCCTGAATGTGGTGTATTGGGAGGACTAGGCAGTCTATGGGGCCTCTGGTAGTGGATCAGTATTTATTCCTGGTACATGAATGGACTTTGGAAGCCTATTCCACATAGAGAGATACTCCTTCAGCCTAGACACATGGGGGAGGTCCTGGGCCCTGATCCAAATGATATGACAGACTTTGAAGACTCTCCATGGAAGGCCTCACCCTCCCTGGGGAGTAGGAAGGGGATGGGATGAGGGCTGGTGGGGGGGCAGGGGAGGACAGGAGGGTGAGGGAACTGGGATTGACATGTAAAACAAGCTTGTTTCAAATTTACATATATATATATATATATATATATATATATATAGAGAGAGAGAGAGAGAGAGAGAGAGGGACAGAGAGAGAGAGACAGAGAGAGACAGAGATAAGTTTTAGCTCATGGAGCCATCTTTACAAAACGGATCATTGTTCTCTAAGAAAAAAAAAAAACCAACATGCCATGTACATATGTCAGTCACTTTTACCTAACTGTTATCTTTAGATGACAACATCAACTAAAAGTAGGAGAAGTTTATTATTTTCAGCAAACAGTGTCCATAATGGCAGGGGAGTCATGACAGTGGGAGTGCCTTGTGGCTGTGGTGGCAGGGATATGAGGAAACTGGTCAGTCACATCATAGCCAAGTCAAACCAGAAAACAACATTTTAGGCTCAAAAGCAGAGCTGCTACATTCAGTATTTTTCGTTCAACATCTATGCCTCCAACTATAAAGACTACCATCACCAAAGTCAGGATCTCAGCTAGGAGACAGGGCTGTTTAAGCACATAACTCTATGAGAGATAGTTTAACCATCATACAATTAAAGGCTGACATAATGGGGATATAGATATGAATGAATTACCTATGCAAATATAGGAGATGAAGAACTTATTAGGTATCGGCTCACGTAATTATGGATTCTGAGCAGCCCCATGACAGGTCTTTTGCAAGTTGGAGAACCAACTAAGTCACTGGCATAGTTCAGTCATCACTCAGTTGCAAATTTTCAAAGTTAAGAAAACTGGTAACATAATTCTTTGTCTAGTATCACATACCCAGAGGATTACTAGTACATGTCCTAGAGCCAAAAGATGGGATACCTTGGAGTTGTGATACACAATTCTGGTAGAATAAAGATATCACACTTGTGAGAAAGTGGAAAAGATACAAAGATACAGAAACACACACACACAGAGAGAGAGAGACAGAGACAGAGAGAGAGAGACAGAGAGAGAGATATTTCATATACTTTTTGGATGAACAGGTTACTTAGTAAGGAAGATATTCCTAATTGTGCTTCCCTATTCATATATGAGTCAGTATCTTCTAGAAACATCTTTATAGAAATATATAGAAACAATGGTTATGCTGGTTAGTTTTTGTCATCTTGTCACAAACTAAAGTCCCCTGAGACAAGAAATACTCAAATGAAAAAACACCCCCATCAGATTGGCCTGTGGGACCTTGTTTTTATTTTTTTAATGGTCACTGTGGGAGAGGCACACCCACTGTGTGTAGTGCTTCACCTGTGAAGTATTATGGAGTTGTTTCTATAAAGATAAATACCTTCCATCTTGAAGAGAATTTCTTAGGACTTGATGTTTGTAGGGAGGTAAAACACCAGGATGTTCCAAGGCAAATACTACAGGGAAGTTTGTTAAGGTCAGATATACACAACTCAAAATAACTTTCAGAAATCCATGAAACTGAGTAGATTCTCTACACCCCTCTCTTCCAAAAAGTATATATACAGTAACACTTGTCCAAGAGTTTTCTCTTAGTTGCCTGGAAGAAGCAGAGCTAAGCTTACAGGCTTGGAAGAAACAGACTGGCTGACATGCCTATAAGAAAAATGTCTACCTAAGCTACCAAGAAACTCAGACTAACTGAACCACTTGGAAAGAACACTCTCTAACATGTTGAGCTACCTGCAGGCTGTGAAATGAGTTCCAGGTTCCCAGCTTTGGTGAGCTGTCACTCATACTGGGGTAGACTTTGGTAATGTGGCTTGCACTGAGTGATCTCTGCTCCTGTAAGTAACAACCCACCCATATTCCTTTAACTCCAATAAAACTCACTGGCTCATCAAGCTAGACTCTGGTGATACCCATATTTGAGTTTGTCATGGGCTCCCTTCTCAGGTGTGTAAATGTTTGTGGTGTACCTCCTCAATGGAAAAATCTGTCAAACAATAGGTGGGTAGTTCTGGGTTATAAGAACAGAATCTGAGCAAGCCAGTAAAAGCACAATTTTCTGTTTTCTATTAAGGTTCCTGCCTTGAGTTCCATTGATGATGAACTGTAACTTAGGAGCAACTTTCTCTTAAAGTTGCTTTTCAGTATGGAGTTATCACAGCAACACAAAAAGAAGTAGAACAGAATTGTTACCAGGAGTGTAGAACACAAATTGCTACCAGGAGTGGGATCCTGCTTAGACATGACCATGTTGGTTTGAGTGAGTATTGTGGATGTGTTCAGAACAAAGGGGTGGAAAATTGCTGAATACTTATAGTTCAATAGACTCCTGTGTAGAAACTTGGAAGACAAGATTGTCGAGATGATGGAAGTCTGTGAGATTTTAGAGGGGGAACAGAAACACTCTCAAGACTCTGTGTTATAGATACAATTACAAATTTGAAAGTGAAGGCTTTTGGTGCTTCACTAGGACAACTTATGTTGATTAGCTGGGGCTGTAAACTCAGCTGTGGTTTGTAAGATATTATCATAATTGAGGTGGAATCTTCTGTAAAGCATTTCCTTGGGATACACAGAAGAAGCCAGAAGGGCCAAGGCTACATACAGCTCAAACTGGGAGGTTCATAATGTGTATGAGGCTACCGCATAGTTGAAAAATGAAAGGATAATGAAGAATGTCTGAGGCTTGGCACTCTGTGCACTCTGTGTTGGAGTTGGTTCCTCTCTGAAAAGGTCACAGTAAAAGGTCACTGGGATACATGAAACCTTCAGCTGCAGTGAAGAACTCGGTGTACACTATTCTAAAAGCAAAGGCTGGGGGGGAGTTGATCACTACGGATGGCAGTAGGTGTGGAGTAGAACACACTGGAGTCTACAAACTGGTTATGTGTGCTGCAGATACCCGGGCTGAAGAAGGGGAACTACTTAGCCTCTTTAGAGCCCAGAAGCTTGTGAGACTGTGGACATTGAGCTTTATATGTGTTAGGTTTTGGGTTTGGTTTTAATCTACACTGTAACTCTGACTTGTTCTTCTCTCTTGTGGTAAGAATGCAGATAGGTTGTTTTTCATTTTATAAGATTCTAAACTTTGGCTCATTTAAAATAAAATGAGGACTTAGACTTTTTAAAGATTCATTTTCATTATTTTTTAATTATGTGCGGTTGTGTGTACATGGATGTAGTTATGAGCACATGATTGCCAAGGCCCAAGAAGAGAGGGGTCAGATTTCCTGGATCTGAAGTTACAGATGGTGGTAACCCATCTGATGTGGGTGCTGGGAACTGGTCTCAGGGCCACTGAAAAGCAGGAAGTGTTCTTAACCCCTGAACAATCTTTCCAGCTCTGTTAACTTAGTTTTTCCAATCACTGAAAAGATTTAAAATAGTGAGACTTGACAAATTTGGCATATTTTTATGCTGTGATGTTAACAAGAGGTCCTGGTGATCGACAAAAAAGGAAAGGTTAAGGTACTTATTTGTGTGTCAATTTTATCAACTTGGCACAAAGTAGATTTTCCTCAATCAGAGTGGCTATGGGTATGTCTGTGGGCCTTTTCTTGATTAATGATTGATCTATAAGAGTCCAGATCACTGTTGGTAGTGCTGTCTTTATGCATGTAATTCTGAGATGTGTTAAAGCAAGCTGAGGAAGCCATGGGAAGCAAGCCAGTAAGCAACATTCCTCCATAGCATCTGCTACAGTTCCTATTTCCAGGTTTGTGTCATGACTTCCATGGATGACAGACTATAACCTGTGAAGCAAGTAAACCCTTTCTTCCCCCAGGTTGGTTTGGTTGGTGTTTTATTACTGCCACAGAGAAGCAAACTACAACAAGATTTTACAAGATATCTGGTACTGTTAAATATTATTTTAACTCTGTAAAGGTGTGTTACATTTGTTTCTGCTGCCTTTGTTAACAATGCAAAGATGTGTTACCTTGTTTGATTAAATAAAATCAACCTGGGGTCAGGAGGTTCAGTCAAAAACTAGCTGACAGGAAGTGGTAGGGAGGAGCTAAATGCAGCAAGAATTCTTTAGTGGTGGCTGAGCAGATGGCGGCTGCTTTTTCAGAAGCCTCTAGCAAGGAGAGAAAGTTAACTACTTGCTATTCAGCCTCTCTAAGCTAGTAGGATTTCACATTAACCTTTGAATCCTGAGTTCTATAGAAATATAAAGAGTTAGACAAAGTTTCCTTTAGCTGTTGTGATAGAGTCAAAGGGAACAGAATTCCCACCTGGTGGAATGCAGCCCATGTGGCTCAACTGTTGCTGGTAGTTGCCCAGTTTCAGTTTCAGGTTGGAACAGCAGTTGCTTAAGGTGTAGTCACTGTATTGAATGCAAAACAACAATCTGGGTATCCTTTTGTGGAGGTAATGTGATATTTAAAACTAACAATCACAGGATGTATAGTCAAGATCAGATATCCAACGCAATTAGATAATAATACATGACTCTTCAGAAGAACGTTTGCCCAAATATTTAATCACACACTAACAGTGAACAAAGTAGACTGTATCACTGACATAGCTTATACTACTCAGAATTTTAGTTTCTGTGAGTGTGAGAAGAAGGTACGTTTAACGACCTGCCATGGTAGTTGTAATTTTCATTTACGTGCTTGCTGTGTGTGGAAGGGCAAGCGAACACCTTCATCCTATCATTCCATAGGCTCCCTTTTCTTACTTTTCAGGCAAAATCGGAAGCTAATGCATAGGGAAATATCTACGTGGGACTTTATCATTGTGCTTCCTCTTTTACATACTCAAACTCTTTCTGAAGAAACACCACAACTTCATTTGCATGTCTTGTTGTCCACAGCAAAGGCCACATCATTAGACCACAACTGGTTTGCTATCAAGTCCCATAGCTTTTTTTTTTCAAGAATCAGAGCATATAATCTAGTTCATTAGACATTTGGGAGGCATCCTCGTACTATTGAAGTGAACCTCATTCATCAAAAAGACATGTCTCCATGTCTTCACTCTTTGGAGGAAGATGACCTCCCTAGAATTTCCCATGTCTCAGCCTTGGAAGCATGTCTCACCAAATCATTACAGGTAATCTTGGTTCTGAAGGTCCTGGTGTTGTGTGACTTTTTCCTGGGGAGAAATGAACAATGTGTCTTCACCTCACATAAGTTGATGACAACACAGGAAAGAAATTATTCAACTTACATGTAGCTTAGTGAATCGTGTGTTTATTAGATCACTTATAAAAGCATAGGTATAAGGGGGACTTTTAAATCCTTTGTTTCAGACTTCCTGAGACTTGTAAGTTTCATTTACTTCCAAGACTTATATATGTGCTTCGAGGAGCTCAGAAGAAATGGTGACATAACCTTTATCTACACTTCTTTTGGAAACTATTTTGATGCCTTTCATTATGGAAGATGTAAGAAAATAGAAGAGCTTTAAAGACAATGATATTAAAATAGGAGGAAAGGGCTGTCAATATGGTTCAGTGGGTAAAGGCACTTCCTACAAAACTTGACTCGAGTTTGATCACTGAAACTCATGTGGGAGAAGGTGAGAACCAACCCTCACTCTCTCACTTGTTTTCTTCTTACTTATACCATGGCATGCATACAGGTGTACACACACACACACACACACACACACACACACACACACACACACACACACACAATGTTTTAAAAAAATCACACAGAAAGGAGAAAGTTGGAGAAAAATCACTCTACACAATTTGACAAATACTTCTTTCTTTTTTCTTTTTCTTTTGGGTTTTTGAGACAAGGTTTCCCTCTGTAGATTTGGAGCCTATCTTGGCACTCTCTCGGTAACCCCAGCTGGCCTCGAACTCACAAAGATCTGCCTATCTCTGCCTCCCGAGTGCTGGGATTAAAGACATGCACCACCACTGCTGGTAACAGATTCTTCTTTGGGAAAACAGCTAAATCTGCGAATGTCTTAGGCTGTGCATCAAAATGTCTCAGCAATGTTACTCCCAATAAGTTCTTGTAACTAAGAGTGATCAGTTGAGGAATTTCACTTATGAGTTACTTACATCTGGGAGTGATCAGTTGGGGCATTTCTCTTGTGTGACAAATTACAGCAGTAGTGTGTAAGGTAGGAATATTGAGGACAGGGTAGAAGTTATAAAATAGATACATGGGTTAGTAGGAAAATGTTAAGTTTGGCAGGTGTCATTGTAGACTCAACTGAGATTTATCATCAAGCTATTACAATGGGACAAATCAACTTTGGTGTTTGGTGTTTGGTGAAGTCCAAGAGTGGAATGATGGGAGAATTTTCAGTGATTTGGAGAAACCTCCAAGAAGCTTGAGATCTGTTTCTTCAAAACAGAATTGTTCTTGGAATGTGTTTTGTGTTCTTCCCATGTGTAGTGGATAGGAGCAAGTTTACTTCAGCTGTTGCTATTCATATGCTTCTTCAGAAAAAAAATATTTTGGTATATGTGATTTGTCCTTGTGATTAGTTACTTTACTCCTATGATACTTCTTAACCCTCAGAGTATACATTGTCTGATGCTCTGAAGAAAGTTGGCTATTATATGAGATTTTGGCCTACCTTAATTTGGCTATACTCTCTCATATTCACTAAGCCAATCAGAACAGTAAGCAGTTTTCCATGTATCACCTAGAACACATGGTTAAACTGAGCTACAATCACAAGTTTTCCAGATTAGTGTAGCAGAGGAAGGAAAGGATGGGAGAATTGCAAGTGTTTGCAGATCCATACATAGAAATGCATGCCACAGAATCTGACAGGAAGGAAGGGATTAGAGAATGAATAGGAATCAGAGGAGGCAGCGTAAGTTGGCTTTCAATTGAGTCTTAAGAATTTGAAGAAATGGTAGGCCTGTGCACACAGAGGTGAGGTTCTGTGCACCATAGAAAAGAAGCTATGAAGTGAGCGTTCAGATAGTGAAGATCAGCGATCCAAGGGCTTTAAAAGTCACCAAAGAACAAGATGGAAGTTGTGCGTGTGAGAAACTACTACAGGTAATGAGTAAGGAATTTTAGGACCAGAGAAACTAAAGTCTAAAATGTAGAAAGTATGTGCAGTGATAAAAAGAAGATACAAACATAGGATGAATAAGGCCATGAGTCAATAAAGGAAGCTAACCAGATGGATGAGGAAGTTACTGTAGGGAGTGATAAGTAGCACAGTCTGGAAGCATGAGCTGGGGGCCTTGAGGAAAATCATGTCTGAAGCAGAAAATGGAGCGGATGAGAATGCTGATTCTTGTTGATTTGGGGAACCTGAAGGCTTAGAAAATACTAACTTCTACAAATACTATTAAAGCATCAGTGTGTACAGAAATCCAGGCAAGTTGCTTCTGTCCATAAACACATGAAAGAAAGCTGTACAACAGAGACATGAGGGCATACATAAACTTGATAATGATTTTGAAGAATAGGCATTTTTAAGGATGTAGACCATGACTGACAATAAGGAAAGTCAGTGTTATCCTTGAAATAATGGGATATTCACAGCTTATAGATTCCCAAAACTGTCAAACATTTGACTTTTCTTTTTAAAAATCAATTTTGGATAACTCATCTGTTTCCCCAGCACTTAATTATATAACTAATTACTTCCTAATGTGAAAACTAGTATGTCTTGTGGGATGCCTTATAGGTTTTCCTGCATATTTTGGGGAGAAGAGTTTCTTTTAATTGGGATTTTTAACTTTCTGGTTAATGTCACCTAACCTTCAAATATGCCCTGAAGAATAATTTACAAGGGCTGATATGTTATCCTCTTTGGCTTGAAACTGAACTCTGCTCTATCTTTCATAATGTCTGAATATAGACACTCATTCAGAATCAAGCAGCTGGATTCAACAAGGCAGCTGCATCCATTAAACATGTGCACTTGCATTTCAGTAATTACTGATTTCTGAAACACAGTGTTCTTGTGTTCCTACGCATTCCATGTTGATTTCAATATGTTTTCTTTGTAAAACTATTTTTTAGCTTGAAATATTTTATATATTTTTCCTAACATGGGCTTATTATATGTGTCAAACTGAAGGCTTTTTGAAAGATGTTAAATATATAGAAATGTTCAGAAAATGACACAGAAAGGACATAAGTATTCCCTCCCATTTTACCATATGCTACTATTTTTGCCTTGTTTCAAATTTCTCTTTCAATAAAAGTTAAACATATGGGGAAATATATTATTTTTCCTTTACCACTTTCATCCATTATTCATGGCAATTTCCCAATTTTGTTCACAAAGCTATATTTTTAAATAACATTTAGAGATACCAATAATTAACATGATTTATACCATAATGAATCACAGGAAATTTGATGTTTTCACTAATTTCATATTTGAAACTTACCCATGTTTGAATACATGTGTTTCACAGTAAGTCTACTTTGTAGATTATTTATGTCTAAAAATTATTTATTCCTTTGATACAAGCTCTATTAATGGAGAGAAATTTAAGGGATCCTTTATGAAAAGTCATGATGGGAACTGGCTTGTTAAATTTCAAACAGAGTGGAGCTCAGTGAATACTCTGATGAAATAAACTGTATAAAATTAAAGATCTCTGGTCCAGTAAATGACTTCATGAATAAAAAGTAATGAAAATTATAATATTTGGAAAATTATTTTCATTGGAAACTACTTTTTATACTTAAATATATTGAGAGAAATCAGTATGGCAGTTTTTCAGAAAATTGGGAATCAATTTACCTCAAGACCCAGTAATACCACTTTTGGCCATATACCCAAAGGATGTACAATCATACCACAAGAACATTTGCTCAATAAGCTCTGTTCATAGCAGCATTATTTGTAATTGCCCATCAACTGAAGATGTGGTACATTTACACAATGGAATATTACTCAGTGGTTAAAAAAAAAAGGAGTGGCATCTTGAAATTTGCAAGCAAATAGATAAAACTAGATAAAACATCATGTATGAGGTAACCCAGACCCAGAAACAAACATGCATGGTATGTACTTACTCATAAGTGGATATTAGATATAAAGTAAAGGACAACCAGACTGAAATGCACAATCCCAGAAACTCTAGGTAAAAGGGGGGACCCTAAGAGGGATGCACATAGAGGACTCTGGGAGGGGAAAATAGTTAAGATGTCCTGGGAAAACTGGGAAACAGGGTAGAAGGGTGGGGATGGAGGATGGGAATACAAGGGATCAAGAAGGCCAAGTTGGAGGAGGGACAGGGGGAAGCAATGAAAGAGATAGATATCTTGATAGAGGAAGCCATTATGGGGTTAGGGAGAAACCTGGTGCTAGAGAAATTCCCAGGAATCCACAGGATGACCCCAACTAAGACTCCTAACAATAGTGGAGAGGGTGCCTGAACTGGCCTTCCCCTGTAATCAGATTAGTGACTACCTGAATTGTCATCATAGAACCTACATCCAGTAACTGATGGAAGCAGATGCAGTGACTCATAGCTAAGCACTGGGCTGAGCTCCTGGAGTTCAGTTGAAGAGAGGGAGCAGGAATCATATGAACAAGGGGTTTCAAGATCACAAAAGGAGAAAACCACAGAGATAGCTCATCTGAACTAGTGGTTCTGTCTCAACTTGGTATGCCAGACTTTGTTGACTTCCCAAGGAAGGCCTTATTTCCTCTGAGGAGTGGATGGGGTGTGGGAAGGGGGAGGGGGTAGGAGAAGGGAAGGGAGGGGGTCTGGGCTGGGATTGGTATTTAAAATAAAATAAATTTAAATTAAAAAAAATTAAACAGAGAGAGTGGGGAGACAAAGAGAGGGTGGGAGGGAGGGAGGTTCTATATGTAAACAAGATATGAAAGGTAAGTACGATGGAGAAATCTAAGGGAATGCCAAAGAACTCCTGCGGGGGTACAAACAGTGAGGATCCATAAGAAGAGTTGTACAATGAGGACAGAAAGAGTTAGCAGTGATGAGGATAGCCCTCTGCTCTGACTGCTAATGCACAGGGATAGAAACACTAACCTTTCGGCATGCATGCACAGGCCTTAAGAGTTGTTGGGAACAGAAAACCATGTTAATCAGAAAATATTCTGCATCTGAACTGTTTCAACTTGGGAGAATTTAAATGGATGAAAGATCCTCTCACAAACTAGCTTATAAAGACGTACTGTGTAGAAATTGATTTTAAGTTGAAGAATCTAACAGAGAAGTTATAAGCAGTATAACTTCTCATCCATTTGCAACAAAGGCTATATAAGGTGAGGCAATAACAACTAAATCAGTCTCACATAGAACCTGCTAGGGACACTTAAGTGACAACTGACTAACTTCCAATGAATAGAAGAGAATAGAGGTACAAAAGGCATTACTAAGACAACTGAGCATGAGAGGGACAGTATTTGATTTTCAGAAATGATGGTTTTCCCAAAGAATTAAGAAAGAGGTTAATTCAGCAGGTACCTTAGGACTAGTATAGAACTTCAGTTGTTTTGCTAAGCTTCACGGTAGGACATTATCTCTGTGTGTCAGGAGAAGCACTGTTGGTAATAACTCAGTGGTCTGTGATGGGGGATACAATCCATAGATCATGAGAAAAGAGCAGAGCAGATAATGGGGTCTGTTTAGGTCCCTCAAAGATAGAGGTGTCAAGATTTCTGCTTGGATGGACTTTTGGATAGGGGGAATTCTTGAGAGTTTCACAGTTGAAGCAACAATTTACAGATAACATACAGGAGAAAACAGCACAGAAGAACATGATTAGAATTGTTCTAGGGGCTCTCAGTTATCTTCTCAGACTGTAGTCTCCAGATCTTCTGAAAAAATTTGATATTGAAGAGCGAGGAGGGTACTCAGCAGCTAGGAGCACTGCCTGCTGTTCCTGAGGACCTGGTTCCTATATCTAGCAACCACTTAGTGGCCCACATCTGTCTGTAATCTCAGATACAGAGAAGTTGACACCATTTTCTGGCCTCTCCAGGTACCAAATCCTTAACTGGTATACAGAAACACATCGGGGCAACACACCAATATACATGAAATAAAATAGAAAAACATTAAAATTGTATACTGAGGGTGATACTGTGCTCAACCCTGGATCTTTTTCAGCAATCACCCACAGCGCATAGAACGATAAGGGACACAGTGCTGGCAAGAAACTTGTTAGAACCTAGGAGCTAGCTCCAGCAACATGCATGGCAATCTAAGGCATAGGCTTGCTCTACATTAGATCTGAAGTGGCATATGCAGCTCAAGCCAGCCTTAGCAAGTCTGTCAGGAATGTGAAGACACAAAGGTGCACAGAAACAGTAGTATGCAGGATAAGAGGGATAGAGGGCTCATTTAAAAAGACCTTGGTTACAGAAGTCCATATGAGGGACTGTCTCAAATTTTCCATGCAGTTTTGCTCAACATTGCTCTTTCCAGAACAATAGACACAAGTTATGACAGCTTTCCATTCTGAATTGGTCTTTGGAAACTGTTCTGATTATTATTATCATTATTATTATTATTTTGTCAATTTGACACATTATACTCATTTGGGTAGAAAAAAGCCTAATTGAGAGATTGATTGGCTCCATCAAATTTGCCTGTGGACCTTTCTAAGGGACATTTTCTTTATTAATTATTGATGTGGGAGGGCTCAATCCAATGTGGACAGTGACACCTCCCAATTTGGGGTCCTGGATTGTTTTAGAAAGCAGACTGATTAAGCCATGGGGAACAAGCCAGTAAGCAGCAGTCCTCATCTCTGTCTGTTCTAGGTTCTTGTCTTGAGTTCTTGCCCTCATTTCCTTAAGTGAGGGATTATGGCCTGGGAACTATATGATGAAATAAACTTTTTTATTCCCAAGTTGATTTTTGGTGTTTTATTACAGAAGAGAAAAGAAAATTAGTATTGTAAATTTGACTTTAGCTACTGAGAACAACTGACACTTACTTGGGGTGGATGATATTGGGCCTTCAGAGAGCCTCTTAAACCTTTGTGAAAGGTCTCCATTATATAATGGTACCACTTGCATGTCTTAAAAATTTGAAAACAGCAAAACATTGGGAAGAACAATAAAGAGTTTGGATGAAAATAATGTGCATCAATGAGAAAGGGCATTCCCCCAAACCATGAAGTTCTTAAGTGAAACACTCAGTAGAAGAATAGGCTATTTCCCTACAACTTGTTGGCCAAGGACATCCTGTTTAACCCACACATTATGAAGACTTTTGCCACTGCTTTCAATCACACGTCATAACTAGATGATAAGTCATTATTATTGAAGGCACTGAATTCCTTTGGCTGCAAGTTATGAAGAAATAAGGCTGAGAAATAGTTCTACAGTCTTCCTGGTAACTGCTGTCACAAATATGCCAGCTCAGCTGGAAGCATCAGATACTGCAGGACCAACACACGAAGCAAAAATACATCCACTGGTGAAATAGTGTTATGACTGTTAAAAGTGTAACCAATTACTCCCTGATTGAATTTTAAGTCCCCTCCAAAAGAGGGAACTCACTATTGAAACTGTAAGCCAGGATAATAGCCTATGTCTGGAGAGCTCATAGACCTCAGTAGAGAAGCAACAATTGTTTTCCTAAGTGGATATGATATGTCTCACAAAGTAAATTCTTGATATTTGTGTTTATTGAAATTATTGTTGCTGCTGCCAGCTACAGTCATTAACTGGAGGAAATTCTTCTGTTTTTGAAACACATAGTACTTTAGACTCTCATAATGAGTCAAGCTCCTAAGAATAAGTGACTGTTGCTGGGTCATAGTGGTTCAACACTCACCTCTAAATGGAAGAAAGCAATCAGATAGTTATATCACCTCTTTCAGGCACAAAGGACACTGCGGAAGAATTGACAGAACAATTTAAGAGCTATTAGAAACAGTTGAATGCAAATAGAAGTAGAATCATAAAACTCAGGAAGCAAATGAAAATTATGGGGACACAAACTATGGGGAAACTTACAAATTTCAATAGACCCCTACAGAAATTGATATATGCAAAACCCTCGCTGATAAGAGGAGACTATTTTCCCAGCTGAGTTGCTTTAGAATTGTGCTAGGATACAGGAACACAGATATTTTAGTCACCACCTATGCAGGGACTGAGGTCTCAGTGATATAGTTGCCTTTATGTAACCCATGCCCCTGATACCATTTATTTATGCTCCCATAAGCCACCATGTTGGCTAATCTAGATTTAGGTGAAATTGTGTCTTTGGCCATGTGAGAAGTGAATAGAAAATTTTTAAAATCTTATAAGGTAAGGTAGGCAATATCCACTTCCCATCTGTTATTAACACAGGCACGTACCCACGCACACATGCACTCACATACACACACACACACACACACACACACACACACACACACACACACACACACACATACCCCAGGGTAGGGAGAGGATTCATTAGATTAGTTTATATGATGTGGTTCGGGTAGTCCAACAATAGCTGTCTTACTTTCCAGAGGTACAGAATCCATGAGGTTAATTATGCTAGATGTGTCTGAATTCTCAATCTTGTGTGGAAGGCCAGGAACATTCACAGAGATTCATTGCTTAGTCAGTTTTGGAAGCCCAGAGAAGCACATTCTAATGCCAGCAAAGTAATGAAATAGTCAAAGGGTGGATGAACTTGCCATCAAGAGTAAAGGCAAGCAGGGAAAATACTAATTTCATTCTTCCATGTCCTTTTATCAAGGCTGACACCAGGGGTCACAGCCCACATTTAGGGTGAATCTCCTATTTCAGAGAACATGATCATAAAAATTCCTCACTGGAGTCCCCAACAGCTTCTGTTTCATTTGATTCCAGGCCCAGTTAAATTGACAATGGAGATTGGCCATTGCAGTTAGGTCATGCCACTGTTGCACTGGAGGTAATTCTTGCCTAGTGGTTCAGTTGTGCAGCATGCAGGGTTCACACTTGGAGCTTAAGAAGAAAGATAGCACTTATTTGTTTGTTCTGCCTTACCCTCTAATGTCTTTCATGTTATACTTCTCTTCTGCTTCATATTCAAGGTTGATTTGGGCTTTGAAGCCTGTACTTGTTAGTCCTTGGATGTTGTCATAATAGTCTCAGATTAAAATTCTAATTCTAATTTTCTGTTACTAAACATCTTTTAAATCTATGGGAAGACACCATTGTAAATCTGTAGAGTAAAGACAAGGGGAATAGGTCCACAGCAAACTGCTGCCTGGATAAATTATAGCAAAATCAGGAGATAGGTCGCTGGGATATGCTTCACGAGAAGAAGTTGTTGGCTGGCTTGTTTCACAGTATACCTGAATAATATCATGTTGTACCATAGTACCTATTAGGGAAACCTCAGCCTTTCTTTTGAAATTCAGCAAAGATTTGTTTGAAAAGGGAGAGATACTGTGAAAGATCAAGAAAAACTGGCTTGCTGGATGAAATAGTATACAGAAGGGCATCAGACAATGGTCTGGGCAAGAGAATGGCTTGAAATATTTAGAAAAGTATAACTATTATTGTAGAGTTGTAAAAGGAAGACGCAGAGTTTAATGCTAGAAAAGATTACAGAGGAATGAAGTTTAGCTGAGAGTAAGCTGCAATTCAATAATACAGCCTTTATCTCTAGCAGTCTTGAGCAGACAGATGTGGGTGCTGGAAAACTGAGTCTAGAAGCAGCTGGAAGATCCTGTAAGTGAAAAGACAGCAGAGAAGTTTCCTGGAATAATTTTGGTACAGCATTTTGGGGATTGTTGTAATTTGGTAATTTCTAAGAGATTATTTTTTGAAACGAAGTAGGTTTTTCTTTCATGCATTTGTCTTTATATTAATTTCAGTGTCTTAAGCTCCTTTACTTTCCAGTCTCTTAGATAATTAATAAAACCAAAGAGGAAAAAATGTGTATTTCATTAAGATAGTAAAAAGGAAAGACAAATGTCATTATTTATTATTTTTACTCTGTTGGATTTCTTGACCAATACCTTTTATACAGCATTACCTTTAGGGAGATGACATTGTCTCAGAATGTTAATAGGTGCCATTGCAAAGTGAAGGTAATGCCAGCTTTACTCTTTCTTTCTGATTCTACTGTTTATTGTGAAGTGCATTTAATTCTGAATACTTTCAATATAAGCTTTCCATCTGACAGATTGTCACTCATTTATTCAGCCCTAAATTCCCTCTCTTAACATTTCCTATAACACCAGCCTCTCATCTTCCTTTTAAATATGCTTCTATAGGCTACCCCTTCCCTGTATACAGACACACACACACACACACACACACACACACACACACACACACACACACACACACTTAATGCAGATTACTTGGTTGTATAATTATAGTTTATCCAACTTTCATTAAACTGGTATCTGGAGAAAGTATGGGGAATGATTCTCATACTAACAGAGGTGATAAAAAGATTTCCATTGGTTTGTCCAGGTAAACTGAACATAAACCCTATTTGGTATTGTTGAAAATGTAACATGGAATTTGAGCCCCATGAATACCTGTTGTAGAGATTCTTTCTATTCACATAGCTGTATCTAAGTTCCTTCTGGTTTATAAATAGTGAGCATACATGCCATAAACAGAAAGGTCAGATTCATGAGCATGCAACTTCTGAAACTGCATGGAGCCTTCCCTAAGGAGGGTCTTAGTTCAACACACTAGGCAGCTATCTCCTTAAAAAATATTGAGCATGAGGTCTGCATTTTCATTTTGTACTGGGACAATAAATTATTGGCTTTAAAAAGTCAATTTATGCAAGAACACACAAAGCAACTATCAGATTCCAGAAAAGAACACAGAGATGCCACATTCACATTCCAATGCACTTTTTATAACCAGTGCTTCTTAGAATGACACAGTGTATCCAAATCTCCTCAGGTAGCTTCTTCACACATCGGCCCATGAATGCCTTCAGCAAGCCATCGCCCCTACATCTAATGCTAATTAAGTAGGGGGCACTGAGTTACTCTACATTTACTTCCCTCTTTTTTGAAAAAAAAATTTCATCTCTAATTTTTGCCAAATGTTTTTGCTTGGGAAGAAATGACTAGCCAGGGAAGATAGTTAGTAAGATGACTATCTACTATTGAAACAGACTAGGTTTCTTACCTGAATGCTAAACTCTTTTTTGTGGATGGTTGGGTGGTCAACACAGAAGTATGTTGACTTTTAGTAGCAATCATTATTAAAATTCTTTATCATTCTTTGAAATTTTTATATATTTTGATCAATCATTTCCTCTTCCCCAACTCCTTTCACATCTTCTGTTACATTCCTACCCAACCAATTTTAAGTTCTTTCCTCTTTAAAACAAACAATAACACCAACACCAACACCAACCACACACACACACACACACACACACACACACACACACACACACACACACACACACCATGAAGTTCTCTTTGCATTGGTCAGCTACTCATTACCCCGGGCCCTGCCCTGGAGTGTGATTGGTATACTCAGTATTACTCCATTAAAGAATACTGATTTTGCTTCTCCCAGCTGCTCTCAGTTGGGAATAGCTTCTTGGTGAGAGGTAGGACTTTGAGACATTCTAAAACAACAGATCTGTTAATAAGTGCTAAAGTGTACATGGATGTGTCAAGGGTGCCTAAGTTGCAGATCATTGTTAATAAAATTACAAAAGATGTTATGATTTCATGTCCTTGTAGTACATCCCTCTGTCTGAGATTCAATGAAATCTTGCATACTGCGAAAATAGGAAGGAAACAAAGTGGTTTGACTTTAGCCATTGAAAATACCTGTTGTAGCCAATGCCATGTCTTACTATCTAATTAGTCATCCAGAGAAGCATCTATTAAATCCACCTAAACAACCCTTAAACAATGCTATAAGCTGTATCTAAAATGTAAATAGAAATACTTTTGAAGATGTTAGCATAATTTTCATTACTATTTAGGGTAAGAGATAGAGGTATAGACAATAGGCCTTTTGGCACACAGATGTGCTTTTACTGTGCAAAAACTAATGGATAATACATAATAAATACAGGGTTAGTCATTAAGTATTTTAGAGCTTTACTTTCCTCCCTTCTTTGTTCCTATCAATGGTGACTTTTAAATAACCTCATTTTGAAAAAAATAATCTCGAAATAAATCCATGGTTGCTTTGTGCAAGTTCATCTGTCATGGCACTACTTGGCAGAGCCCATGTTATCTCTTTCTCTAGCACACACACACACACACACACACACACACACTTGAAGACCAGGAGAGGGTACCAGGTACCTTGGAATTGAAATTAAGGATTGTTAGGGCAGGTTTGGAGCCAATCTGTAGCATAAATGTTTCTGCCAACCGCCAGTCTGGGCCCTCAGCTGCACCAGCCCCAAATAACACTCTGAGACTCTGTATTTGATACAATCCTGTTGGCCAATTACCATTACTGTTTATGGGCTAGCTCTGTCTTAATTATTAACCCATTTCTACTTATCTAAGTATTTCCACGTGGTCGTCTTATCGGGGTGCCTTGGTGGGCGTCTTCTCTCCTTCCCGGGGTACATCTCGACTCCTCCCTTCCACTTCCTCTTTCCTCCTTGTCTCCTAGCCCCGCCTATCTTGCTATCTATTGGCCACAGGGCTTTATTAACCAGTATGAGAAACATATACACAGAATAACATCTCTTATCAAAGGATGGCAAGCCAAGCCAAGCATTGTAGGTGCTGGGAACTGAATCTGGGTCTTCTGTAAGAAAAGCAAGTACTCTTAATTACCAAGCCATTTCTTTAGCCTCTGAACTACAGATTTATGTATGAGTACTAAACCTAGAGAATTCACTACTGACACACAATACTTAGTAAATGGAAGGGAACAACATGTGAAGGGGGAAGAAGCTAAGTAATGTATAGTATATTCAAATGTATATTTTAGTTATAAAATGCACATAGGACTATCATGAAAATTAGGATCTGTCTCTCTTGTTCATAATGTATTCCCATAATGTAGATCAGTGTTTCTACAAAGTATTTATTACAGCCTGGTCTACAGAACAAGTCCCAGAATAGCCAAGCTTAGGTGTTGAAGGAAACTATCAAAACTGAAAGTTGGTAAAGATGTAATTGAGTAAGGGAGCCATGTTCCAGCTCCAGAGAGCAGCAGAAATTGGCATATTCAGCCATGTGGTTCTGGCTTTAGGGGTATAAGAGGAAAATAGAAAGTGGCTATGGAATTTGCTCCTGTAACTAAGGAATGCTGCTGAGGCCAGACATGTGTCAGGTATGTCACTGAATGGAGGCTTAGAGAGGCCGTTTTGTGAAGCTATGAAGTTGAAGCCTAGATTGCCTCTGAGACCCCAAGAACCACATTGGAGATCGAAGAACCATGGGGATACCTGCCAAGGAATGCTGCTAATAAGGAGTGGAACCATCCCAAGAAAGAGCAGTGTGTTGCCATCAACATAGCTGAAATGAGCTGGAGATCTGAAGAGAGTTTTGACATCAGAAATGGAGATGCAGAGTTTGGAGTTTGCCCAGCTTGTTTTTGGGCTTGCTTTGGTCCACTGTTTCCTCACTATGCTCCCTTCCCTACATTTTGAAATCATTCAGAATAAATTGATTTATCCAGCTTGAAGATGCTGCCAATGCCTCCTGTCTGCTCAACAAATACCAGAATAAGTACTGCATGTTTAGTGATAATATCCAAGCCAAGGCACAGCCTCTGTATCTGTGGCAGGGATCGTGGTTTCCCTGAGGATAACCAACAATGGGCTCTGCAATCATGTGTTTGTTTACCATGGGCATTGTCCACCTTCTTGTTATGGCCTTGGAAAAGGAAGGCATATCCAAGGCAGAAGCCTTAAAGAATATCTGGTGGACCCCAGGGGTCTAATTGTCAAGAGTAGGAGCCACCTGAACCATGACAAGATGTTTTTTCCAAGACTGTCCTGAAGTCAGCTCCCTGGAGGAGGTAGTGAGGGTGGTGAAGCCCACAGCAATTATAGGTGTTGCTGCATTGCAGGAGCCTTCATGGAGCAGATTCAGAGGGATATGGCCTCCTTCCATGACTCTCCTACTGTCTTTGCCCTGAGCAACACCACCAGCAAGGCTGAGTGCACAGCTGAGAAGTGCTACAGGGTCACTCAGGGCTGAGCTATCTTTGCCAGTGGAAGTCCTACTAAGAGTGTGACTCTGGAAAATGGCAGGATATTCATTCCTAATCAGGGAAACAATGCCTATGTGTTTCCCGTGGGAGCACTGGGCGTCATCACTGGTGGGATATGACACATCCCAGATGAAATCTGCCTCCTGCCTCCTACTATCCAGAGCCTAAGCACAAGGAGGCTTTTGTAAGATCTTTGATCTATACTTCAGACTATGACACCTTCATACTAGAGACCTACAGTTGGTCTAAGGAAGCTGTGAGTGTTGAAATCATCTGATGCACTCTCTGGGAATTGGTTGGGATGGATAAAGAAATATAATATAAATGGGTTCCAAAATGGCAAAAACAAAACAAAACCCAAATTGAATAAGTGAATATGATTCAAAGTGAAATATGAGGGCCTAAAAAAATTCTTATATAAATTTGTAATCAAAACACAAAATACTGACTTAAAATGATAGGGTTTAGGAGCAATGGAAGGCAAAATTCTAATTAACTCAATGCAAAACAGCAGAAGAATTTTCAGTTACATGCATTGTTTGTCTTATTGAATAAATCAGTAAATTTAACCAAATTAAGCCAAAAATATATAGTATGCACCCTCTGACATGTATCATAAAGTCAATGTCTATTTATAATTTAAAAATTTTTAATTAAATTTTATTTTGTTTCTTATACATGGTTTCACACATGAATATAATGAACATTAGTTGTTAATTTGCTTTTACTCAAAGATTGCATATATTTATGAGGTACAGTTTGATGCTTTGATCAATGGGTCCATTTTAGAACTATTAAATTAAGTTAGTTAATATGTCCATTAACTCATCAACTAATTTATTTTGACATATGGTTAGAACATTAAAAAAAATCTACCTTTTTAGCTTTATAAACTTATTCATTTTTCCTTTTGTTTCAAGACAGGATCTCACTATGGAGCTGTAGCTGGCCTCAAACTCACAGAGCTCATCTACCCTCCTGGATGCTGGAATTAACACCATGTGCTACCATACTTGACATTTTAGGTATTTTAGTTACATAATATGTTACAATTATGTGCATCTAACTATTTCTGTTGGTTTTGACACATGTTACATATTCTGTACTTTGTCATCAGACCCATTCTCATGATATCTTAATGTGGTATAATTTGCATTTTTGTGATTAATAAGGCAGTTGATATTTTTGTGAGGTTCATTTTCAATGTTCTTGTAGTATCTCTTTTTTGTTTTATTTTGTCCTATGCAATTGAGTTCTTTTGCACTGCTTTACTGCTTCTTTGTAATTTGTTTACTGTGTGGTTATACATCATATATATATGTATATATGTATATATACATATATATATGTACATATATATTATCAAGTCTGTCACTGTACCATAAATATTGAAATTTTTCATTGTGTATTTATTATAATTAGAAACATTTTCCCACCACACAGCATGTATCCTTTTCACTTATTTTATAATCTATGACATCCTTTTTCTTGCCCAAGGCTGAGAACATTTAATTGTATTGCAAATGCCATGGATATATTTTTCCATATCTATCAGGTAGGCCAGACCATTTAATTTCTGTTCCAATATTCCTGTGTACTCATTGAATATTGTCTTACTTGTTTGTAAATTATATGGAGTTGATTAAAATATCTCCAACTATTTTGAGTGCTATCTTAGATTAATGGGGCTTTGCTATGTTCTATTTTTGCTTTTATTTTATTCCAGAAATTCTTTTGGTTTCTTGATTTTTTTGACCCATTCATAATTCAGCAATGAGTTGTTTAATCTGCATGAATTTGTGTCATTACCATATGTTCATTTGCTATTAATTTTAAACTTTGTTTAATTGTGGTCAGATAAAATATATAGAGTTAAATTTAATTTTTCTAGATTTCTTAAGATTTTCTTTTTGCCTCAATATGTGGTCTATTTTAGTCATGTTTCCATGGGCTACCAGGGAGATCATGTTTCCATGGGCTTCCAGGGAGAATCTATAGTCTTTGTTATTTGGCTATACTATTCTGTACATATCTTTTATATATATTTGATGTTTGCTGTCATTACTTCCAATGTTTCTTTGTTTGTTTTTTTGTTCAGAACACATGGTTATTGGAAAAATGCAATATTAAAATTGCCCAACATTACTGAATTGGAATTAAGAATCTGGTTTAAGGTCTAATATGAAATATTAGACTTTTCATAAAATTGGGTGCATGAGCATTTGATGTATATGTGTTTAGGATTGTAGTATCTTCTTGATTAATTGTTCCTTTCTTAGTATGAGGCATACTTTGTCATTTATGATTAACTTTAGTTAATTAATGAAATCTATTGTGTCAATCACTACTAGCAACATCTGTGTGTTTTTTGGTCCCCATTTGCTTTGAATCCTTTTCCCTATTCCTTTACTTTAAGGTGATGATTAGAGATTAGCTTGGTGCACTCTGTCTTGGCCTTTGATATTTTTGTTTTTGTGATATAACCTGGGATGTTGATTTCTTTTTAATTGCATGTCTTCAGTGAGATTCAAGCTTGTTACAGTGTGAGCACTTGCAGAAGAGATGTGATCAGAGCTGTACCTGGGATCTAGAGATGGCTCAGTTAAGTTGGTTCTGACCAACAACATTTTAAATATGGAGTCAGTATGATATATTCTGAGTATAAAATGTATAATAAAATATAAATCTTCTGAAAAGATTGAGCAATTTTAATAAGAAGCAAAAAGACACCAGTGGATATCAAGACATAAAATAGTAAATGGGAAGTGGAGTATGAGTATACACATAAACAAATATGTAAATGGATCAAAATTCACTTTCCATATGCCAGCTCACCCACTCCTGTTAGGACACTTGGTTCTGCAGACCATTGGGAAAGGTGGGCTTCTCATTAAACATGCATTGTTCCAAGCTATAAATAACATCAAATGTAACCCTATTCCATACTTGCATTTTTTGAAAAGATTCATTAAGCAGCATCAGCTAAGACACAAAGAAACAGAACTTACTCATCCAGGATACCACTTAGGACACAATTGAAAACATTCACAAAAGTTGATATATGCGTGCACCTTCTAATTAGGCAGGCTTCATGAAAGATCCATGACCTATACCTCATAGGATATATGAAGCGTTATTGTCCCACCTTACAATGAATAGAAAAGATTTCTTTTTATAAGCAATGGGAGTTTGTATGAGTCCCAAAAATCAAGTCATTAAGACATTGAGGAATAACTCCTTTCTTGAAAGAGCTGGCCATTATGCCATGAGTCTGTAGAAAAACCTGTGTGCTAAGGAGCTATGGCCTCCTGCCAACAGACACATGAGTGATGTGTCTTGGAAACAGATCCTCCACCCCATCAAGCTTTCAGTTAACATCATCTTGACTGTAACCCCATAAAAGACTGAGCCAGGGACATATAGCCAAATTGCTTCTGGATTTCTAACTAATGGAAAGTATATGGGATAATAAATGCCATTGTTGTTTGAAGCCACTCTATTTAGGATAATATGCTCTCTAACCAAGCAACTGTCTTTTTAGATGATTCCTGAAAAAAGCCATATATATATGTTTATATACAGAGAGCCAAGTTAAAATTTATATGTAATAGTATAACTGTAATAGCACAGAATGGAAATAAGACAAATATTCTTCAATAATGGTACATGACAAAGAGAGTAAATGAATGACTTCCTATAGGCAGAGCTCAATCAGACAAGCACTATGTTGACTAATGGAAATGAGAGACAACAGTGCCCACTGTATGATTTCATTCAAATGTCTTGTCACTGTCACTAGAAAAACTTCACTGAGAGAGAACAGAAATCTGCTCCTCTTTGAGAAGTGCTTCACTGAGAAGAAGCCTGAGGCAATTGCTGGGTGTGAGCATCATTCCATTTCATTGTGTGGCTGGTTGTTAAGTGGGTACTTTCATCTTATAAAATTCA
Source organism: Cricetiscus sungorus (assembly GCA_030556225.1). Classification (NCBI taxonomy): domain Eukaryota; kingdom Metazoa; phylum Chordata; class Mammalia; order Rodentia; family Cricetidae; genus Cricetiscus; species Cricetiscus sungorus. The sequence goes on along the minus strand of JANBXA010000651.1, from coordinate 8,325,882 downwards.
TCAGATGCCTCATTGTTTCATTTATGATTTGCTTCAAAACATTTCCTTTTCAAAAAAGATTCTATTGAATTCATTCTCTTAGCTCTCCTAGCACTACATAAAAATGTAAGTACTCAATAAATACATATTGAACATGTTACACAATAGGAAATGTTAGTGAGCATGACAGTGATCTGCTTTATTCACCTTTTAAACAATATTTTAGTGTGTAGAGAGGTGGCTGAACAGTTAGGAGTGCATTCATATTGGTGTTCCAGAGGATCTGGCTTTGATCTACACCACCCAGTTTCAAAGGCCCATACTTAATGTCACACTGGCTCCAGGGGAATCTATCACCTTTCTCTGGCCTCTGAAGACACCTGCACTCATACGCACAGACCTGTACACACACACACACACACACACACACACACACACACACACACACAGACACACACACTTTAAACATAATTAAAAAAGAATTAAAAAGTATGTAATAACATTTTCACACCAACATTGTATGTATTCACTTATGTACTTATATAGCTTGTTACATTGTGGACTAGCACATCACTTACTAACTCACATGCAAATTAACATTCAATTTTATAAGTGCTACTCCATATATTCAAGAATTATGTGGTTACTATCTTCAGTCAGTCATACAAGATGACTATCATCTCAGGTGTCACTGGTTACACACTACAACAGGTCTACCTGGGGAGTTTGAAAATAAGCCTAATTATAAGGACACAAACTGGTAAATGCAGGAGTTCACTAACCAGGATATAATTGAAGGATACTGATTGACAATTACGTGATTGTACATTATATCAATCTTTCAATACTTTTACGGGACTAAGAGATACTTCATTATGGAGCCATTTTGAGCAACCATGGCTTGGGAAATACAGATTTACATTACTCCAAATTCCATGTTCTAACATGAGAGCAGTTTCAGGAAGTTTTATAGTTTTACAGAACAAAAAAGTCATAAATCATGGGTATTTTAAAATACATTGGTGGGTACATCAGAGAAGTAGGTATAGCAAGATGGTGGAAGTTTTGCAACAGGTCTGGTCTTTTGATGAATAAATGTTCATATCTACCTTTGGTGAATCAGACACTTTATATTGAAGACAGCCTATTTGGAAATTAATGTGTAATAATTTATCAGCCTTTGCTTGGTAGAGGAAGTAAATAAGGATATAACTGTTAAACAAATATTTCGGTTGAGTGAAAACTAATTCTCTAGAGATATGGAGAATAAATGGTATAATGCTTCAAATGGAAGATGCAATGCTAAGTAAAAATGAGGTTCTGGAGATTTCCAGGTTGAGGAAAAGTGTCATTCTGGACTGGTAAAAGAAACACAAAGTGTGTGTATGTAAAGCATCGTTACAGGAGGTGCTTCTGAGCAATTCTGAGACAATGTTGTTAGACAGTGATTTTACCATCCAAGACGTGTCTGTCTCACACTGAGCTCCAGGACTGTGTTACACAGGAAATGAACCACACGGGATCTAGGAAAGCCACCATTAAAGATTCTCTGCCAGACTGGCTTTCCACCACAGCAGACCTTAGCAGGCACTTGTGTTGGATTACCTCTTCCCAAGATGTGCACAGTTTAAGTAGGATAATCAGGAGGGGGTGGAGAAAAGGAAGGAGAAAGGGAATATTTAGCATTCAGGTTGCCACTAGCAGTGCCACTCCCCCCAAATAGCAGTTTGTCTATTTGGGGGGGGGAAGCATATATTCTGGAATTATATGCTTAACTGATAAGAAGTTTATCAATTGACTCTGTTTTTCACGTGTCACAAGTTACACCTTGAGGTGTTTTGCTTTATGAAAATATAATTACAAAATGTTCTTCCTTCCCTTTCCTATCCCCAAGTCCAGCTTATGTCTCCCTTTGTCCCTTCCAAATTCATGGTCTCATTTTTTTTGTTAATTGTTGTTAAACAGACAGAGTCTATTACAGAAAGTCACAACTGGTCAAAATACAGAGAATAAGTGATCTTGGAGTACCAAGCCCCATCAATACATACAACACAACACACATGCCCAAGGTAGAAATGTAGAAAATAGTAAGAGCCAAAACTCCAGGAAATTTGCTGTGAGAAATGACAGGGAAGCTTCACCTATGACATACCTGGAAATTTAAGGCTCTAGTGGAACTCTCCCAATGACTTCCACAGACAGCCTGGACAGGTGTGTGGTGCCCTTTTGCTAGAAACCTGTCAGGAAAAACCTGAGGATATAAGCAGAAAGGAGACACAAATGGAACCCATGGCTGATCATCTTTGCACTTAGTACCTTAAATATATTTAATGGAAGAAAGCCAGGCACAGTAGCTATCTGACAGACAATAGGTACTGTGACAGACATTTGAAACTACATTTCAGTTTCAATTAATTGGAATTATATCCCAGGATATAATTCTCTGTGTGATGAAATTTTTATAGACAGGGAGTCTATGTTTGAATACTTGTATCAATATATCATTTGTCATTATTTTGTCCAAAGCAACAATGACTTCCTAAGGCTTAATCTTTACATGAGCATTTCTTACCCCTCCTTGCAAATCTTTTATATGGCACTTTGATGTATTTATTTATTATGGCTCATTTCCTTTATTTTACAAGTATCATTATGAACAATTCTTCAAAACTGGCCAGGAAGATTCAAACACAGAGGGATGTGTTTGTCTTTTTGATAGTGAAGCTTTATTCTTTGAGGTCACATTCCTATGGATAAATGCTAAAAAAGGACATAACCAACATAATTGTACAGTCCTAAAAGGAAATTCTTCTACAAAGACAATGACTCATGTTTCAAGTATCATTGCTATCAAGTAATAGTATTGTTTGATTTCCCTACTTTAAAAACAATAACCAGGATATCAAAAATTTGACAAAGGTTATCAACTAATGGCTACCTTAGTATTCAGTGTTCCATTTCTTTTCCTGACCCCCTTTTATTCCCTCAGTATTTGTTTTTGATTAAGAGTCAGACTTTTATGCATTTGATACATAGATGATTTAATGTAAATGGAATATTTGCCATTCCATAATAAAGGCAATTATTCTTTAAGCTTCTTCTTTAGACAATGGCTTTCATTTACCTATTCATTTTCACACTCAGGTTGAGCATCATAAATGACTTTCTAGCATCTATAATTTAAAGACTTTTTCAGTAGAATAGCCAGGCTCATTTCTCAGTGTTCTTAGGTGTCTACACTGCTGCTTGCTTGAGTCACTGTAACACATGCACCTCCTACTCCCTATTCCTCAAAATTCCCGTGAGTCACCACTTTTTCACACTCAGTGAACACTGGCACCACAAGCTTAGCAGGCCTTTTTAAAGTCCAGAATTATTAGTAATTGACCCATTGAGATAATATTCCATCTATGTGTCTCTTTTTCACAGCTGGAAGAGCATCACTAGAATTCGGGAACTGATTCTCTTTTCCTTCCCTATTATTTGTCTTCTCATCACTCATTTTTTTTTTTACTATCAAGAAAGTCAGACATTTTATTAATTGTATTACAAATGTCCTATTTTAAGTTAAGTGATGCTGTGGATTTTTATGACTAATTTTAATGAGTGACTTCCAATTTCTCTCCTTTGAATGAAATGAATCCTTCTTTGAAAGGAGTGCATAGTTACCCTCCTTTCATTTAATGCAGCATGAACACAGCTCCTCTTCTAGGTGTCTGTGGCATGACTATGCTACTGGCCTTGAATGAGCTTACAAGTCGCAGACACAGGCCCAAGAATAAGAGAGCTGGAAAGCATGGAAGAAGCATGAGTTTCTTCCTGCTGAGTTGGTGGAACCATCAGCTGACCTTATTTTACTCTGAAAATGTTAGTTAAAGCACAGTAAATAGAAAATTAATTTAAAGCATGTAGTTTTATTATCTGAGCAGTGAAAGTAATCTCAGATGACTTCATTAGTATTGTACAACATCGGGAAATTCTCTTACGACCCCACACAGATCACTAATCTTTAAGTATAAACATTGTCACCTCTTCTTATATCCTTGAGCCTAATACAAGCCAAAGATGAGAATCAGGAGTATTGAAATGGGAAAAAAAAACATTAAGAAGGGCTAGTCATGTACTACTGCCTCAGTATGGCTCAATGTGGTTGCAAGAGGCTTACCCACTCTCCTATAAATATGAACCTATAATTTGACTTGTGAGTAGTGAAATATTCTGGTAGCACAAGCCAAAGAAAGTTCAAATATAGTGAACAGATTATTTTTGTACCTATTTCAGAAAACGTGGATTTAAAAATGAGAGTATACAATGTTTGAAAAGCCAAGAGAAGAATGTAAGTATTCTACTGAGAGACAGAGACACTGTCAATGGGAGTGTCTAAGAGATACCAGAAACTATACACGAATCAAAGATGGGACCTTCAAAGGCAGTGGGTTGTCATATTTGTGTGACAGACAGAATTATTCTTTGGCATCTGTATACACTGCCACTTTTTCTGTAAACTAATCTGTCTTTGCCTTGGTAAATCTCTAAATTGGGTGCTAACTTTCTTTGGGCAATTGAATGGGAGCAAATGCTATATATGAAACTTTCTCTCATCTCCTATGACCTACCTGAGAAGAATATGTTTGAGGAAATTCATAGAATCTAAGATAAATACATCTCTTACATCTTACGTATACATCTTAGCCACGATGAGACACACATGGCCATCAAATAAAAGTAACTAAGGTTATAACACACAGAAGTATTACGCTTGGCATAGTTACATAGCTATTTCTGGACTATTGTGAGTTTTCTATACAGTCATATTGTATCACTAGACACCCAAATATTTGTAATGACCCAGGTGGTTATGTCATTTAAAACAAGCCAATGAAATAGCAGGAAATTAAGGCACCATGATTAAAAACCATAAATGACTTGACTGCTCATCCCTAAGTGAACCATCTGTGAACCCATCTCCCCCAGCTAAGGCTCAAGGAACTCATGGAAAAAATGTGAAAACTTTAAGGTCCCCAGATTCAAGGATAATGTTTTGGGGACATGGCACACACTCATTGTACCTGCGATTTTTAAAGATTTGCTCAATGTTTCCCATGAAAGAAGAAAGGACTCAATAAACAATGTTTCCCTTGGTTGACAAAAGAACCCAAGAAACCCAATCCTCATGTAGGATAGTGACTAGGTGAACAGTATCACTTTCTTCAGTCATGTATCCATTGACAACTTGCCAGGCTGAAGTAAATAACTTCCTACTTCCATTTGTACTGAAACACTACACTGAATAGTCTCATACATACATACACACCGACACCCACCCCCACCCCCCCACACACACATACACATACACATACACATACACACACACACACACAAAAGCTGTGGAAGCGGCAAGGGGACTCGCTGGGAAGCACAATTCCTGTGTGAGAGGAGAATGGTGAGATTCAGGGCAATAGGTTGAGAAAAGAAAAAAAATAATTATATACATTAATGAAACTATAAAGAAATTAAAAATTAAAACACAAAATGTCTATCTGTTTTAAAGATCTTGCATATACAAGCATTTTACGGGAAAGAAAAACTCTGGGTAAAATCATTAGCTATCATAAGGGGCTCTTGGATTTATAGAAGTATAATAATACATTTAAATAAAAGTACAAATAAAATATAAAAAGGTTAGAATTTATATTAATTATTAAAATATTTCCCTAATACATTTCTAAAAGCATCTAAAATATTTCAATTTATAGGTTGGTAAAATAATCATGCTAGAAAACTTGACTTACAGCCAGATTTTACTTACTTACAGATTTTAAAAAATCTAGTCTGAGGAACATGATGCTTATTATTCATTTTGGCTGCTAGGTGTGGTTTCTTATTTACTTTATAAAACATATTCCAATTAATTTGCAAGGATTTTCTATTAGACTCATTAATTTTGCTGAACCTTTAAGATATTTCCACACTTGTTAATTTTTATATTTCTTTGCTCAGATGCATATCTTATATTCTTGCAATTATTTGTAGTAGCTAAAGTTGTTTTCATAAAGGTATTTTATTTTGACATTGAAGAATAGCCAATATTTATTTCTTTTTAATTGTCAAAAAATTAGTTCCAATTTCCTCATTTTAGATATAAGTAGAAATGTCCACAATGATGGCTGAAGGTGGGGTTCTTTTTGGTACATTGTATACATTCATACACTAATTAATATAAAACTCAGTCTAGAGAGGCATTCAAATGCTAAAGGCATTGATTTGTAGATCACTTCTAGTTTTCAGAATACTACATATAGTGGGTAAAATGAATTCACAAGAATATTTGAGAGAATGTTAAGAAAACTAATATTCATGTTTGCCCAATTAAGCATTGTTTTATGAAAGAAGTATTTAAGCAAATAATAATGTGTGTATATTTACTGAGTTCTGACTTTTTAAAAAATATAATTGCTAATATACTGTAAAAAAAAAAAACAAAAAAACAGTTCCTTGAATCCAGAGAAATAGATTATACAGGGAAATCAGATCACGTGAGAATGAAATGTAGCTGTTACAGTCTTGGGTGAGGTTTGTTCTTTTAAGGGCATACGTTTCTTCTATGGAACATGTAAAACTTGCATGTCCTGGAAAAACAGACTCACATAGAAGTTTGCTAAGCAACAGGACAGTAAAATGACAGTTGAAGAGAAGATAGACATTGACAAAGTGATAATTGGAGATCATGGGACAGCAGTTTCAGAGAACACAAAAAGGCCATATTAAAGAAGGAAACTAGTATTTGCAGATGTGAGGGCCACCACCAGAGAGTGAAAATAATGGTCCAGAGAGGAATAGATGCACAAGCGGAGAACAACCGGCAACAGAAAATATTCAAAGAACGAAACCAAGCTTTTTATTGGAACGAACAAAGTTCCTCCACCAAAGGTTGGGAGGGGTTTTATCTTCTGTGGCCTCCCATACTTCCTCTCCTCCACCCTTATTAGGTCTATCTGCCAGCTGGCCAGTAACATTTTGTAAAGATTGCAAGGTTCCCTGGAGGAGGAATGCAAAGCACCCCAGTCAGAGATTTGTCTTCCAAGTGACTCAAAGTCTCCCCCAATTGACAGTCAAGATTAAACAGCACACTAGACAAAGGATGCTGAAGGCTAAATTCTACACAAGGATAGAACTTGTGTTCACTTTTGTCTGCTCCTTTGATGATTCATCCTGTTAGCTAGAGTTAGAAAAAGTTTTGCTTCTAGTCTTAGCCACCAAACCTTTCTTACAGATCCAGACTTGTGATAATCACATTTGTAAATATGTGTTAGTTTTCACCAAACTTCCTTCCTTCCCCAAAATAGAAGAAATAAGAGTGAACTTAAAAACTACATGGGTTCACAGACACTGCTCACATTTTTGCTTGTCTTCATTTCTTACTCTCACTGTTTCTCCTTATTACTGTAAAAGTTAAAATGAAAGTGGACCCCTTTTAACCCCCCATATCTCATGCATACACAATAAGAAGAAAAGATGACAGGCCCAGGTTTTTGTTAAATATGTCCAGTATCATGTATTCCAATTGTTATTGAATAGTGTGGTCAGCAATGCCAGCACAGAGGAGGGAAGTCACAGGTAGACATGAGCATACTATTGTCTGCAACCCTTAGACTTTGAAATCATATAGCAAGACAATGGCAGAAATGGTCACATATTCTTAATTTTGAGGAGCAGACCTTAAGTTAATGTTATAACTCATTGTAAAAGATACCCGTGCCATATTATAAAAGCCCAGCTGCTTTCAGAAGTGCTTTAACAAGTTGGATGAATTACAGGGGTATTGGCTCATTGCTTGTCTTCTTACATGAATTCTTTGACTGATGAGACTTGCATCGAATATTGTAATGGTTTATGAGCTGTTTAAATAGCTCTACTGTTAGGAAAACATGATGGGAGGGAAATGTAAATTCAAAACAATATTTTATTGTGATGAACACAAATAATATCATCAAATTATAATGGTATAATAGCTCTGATGAGGTTTGAAGTCCTTTTTGGCACTGGTAATGCTTTAAGGACATCCTGGGGACTTTGTGTTCACAAATGGGACAATAGCTCTGGTGGCCTCCTCCTCAGGTTTACTGAAAAATGTTTAACTTAAGTCTCACGCACTGTCCATTCGCCTCCTAATGGACTTGGCAGAGCTTGCCTCCTTAACTGCCCGCCCTCCTAGATTCTCAAGGTCATACCTTACTTGGAAATAGTCTTTGTAAATATAACTAAGATGGAGTCATCCTGTATCACAACTGGGTCTAAACTATTGACTAATATTTTCATTGCAAGACTTTCTAAAAAAAGTAAGCAATCAGAAGGAGGAAAGCAAAGTGAGTAGAAAGATGAGAGCAGGTAAGGGACCGTGTCCACCAAACCCAGGATATGGGCTGTCTGGAAGGGAATTTGCCATGCTAGTATCTTTGTTTTGGACCTTTCTGACTTACAGAATATGAGTCTCTCATCATTTTCCCTTAGTTTTAACTACTCATTATCAACTAAGGTCCAGCAATATTGAATGGAAAATTACAATAATAATTCATATGTTTAAAATAACTTGTATTATAATATACTATTTATGGTGATTCTGATTTATTAGTTACTATGATTTACTAATTGATATCTCTAAAACTTAAATTCAATCTTGTCATATATCCATATGTAAGAGAGAAAAAAAAATCACATTTTTCTCTTGTTCTGATCCATCCATTTGCAGGAATCCATTGACCACCACAGAATGTGTCTTTCATGGATGGTGGGAGTAACTGTACATTGTCAGCCCTAGGAAACAAGAATGCTACGCTACAAAGTACTATGTTTGTGTCATTACTCAAATGACAAAACTTGTCTAGGAAGGTAGATGATTGTCCCAATAATAAGTCAATTACTCTATCATTTATATTTGTCTCTTTGATAAAATTGATAAAAGAAAATTGATAAAAAGAAAATTTATGTTTGGGACACACTCACTTGGAGAGATTTAGCCACACAATTATTCTATAAATTTATTTTTCAAACCCATTAATGTTTCTTTTACACAATTATCAACTACTTTAGAATGAATATATATTTTAAAGACAAACATAGCCATGTACAACATAGCCTATAAATAGTTTCCACTTAGGGAAGGAGTATATACATAATAAAAATGATAAAATAACCAATTAAGTATTTGCAGGTGCCCTTAGAAGCTGGAAGAGGGCATTGTGTTCCCTAGAATCAGTATTGAAGAGCCAAAACAGAAAAACAGCTACCACAACCACATAAACAAGAGTTAGAATAATTAACAATAATGCAAGAATTATTGCAATTTAATAGAATATAAAAGTGGTTTTAAAATATAAGAGATTTAAAAATAGAATATAGATTAACCAATAAAGTCTTTTTGTTGGTAAAGAAAATGGCCTTCTGAAACTATTACCAAAGAGATTAATATTAAATACCACATAGATGGCATAGCACTGTATCAATCATATTTAAAGATAGAATGACTTACTGAAAGGCATAGAGGTTAAATCATTACCTGGTTTGGTTTAGACAGCATTCTTTATCAGAGCATGTTTTAAATTTGACTCTGGGTTGTGCTATTAAAAACTGTTCCATTTTTTAGGACATGTAGTCTAGTGGGAGACCTTTGAGTTATTGGTAACATAGCATTGAGGGGATTGTGAGACAATGACTTCTAAGAAGAGATCATGTCTTTCACTCTCTGGCCATAAATGTGTGCCTGTGTGGCCACTCACCTTCCATGAGTCAAATGTAGTAGCTTTGATAGGTGTTCTAAGAACTAGTCCTATTAAAGTTAGACCAAAACATGTAAGAAAAAACAAATATTTTCTTTGTAAATTGATTATTTTACTTCATTGTTGTTACTGAAATCTGATAAATACAACTTTTAGTATTCAAAATAAACCAGGAGGCATTAATTCAAAAGTTAAAAGAATACAATAAGTCAAAGTTTACATATAATTATTCATATTTTTGTATAGAAAAGCAAAAACATAAATTTGAATCATCCAACGGGGGGAAAATATATCCTACACTGGCAGGACGATTAGTGTGACAGCTAGAGTCTTAGTCAGTTCTGTGGTCAGAATTCAATGATCTTTATGTACTGGCTTTCTGCTGTCTAAAATATATTACAGAAGCTTCAGACTTAGCACACACTTACCATATAATTTCTTGGGCTAGAATTTAGCAGGTGTTGAGATGGGTAATTGTGGTTGATCTCTTATAAGGTGGATATTAAATTATACTTGGATTAGAGTTGACAGTCATCATGATTTGAATTGATAGATGGTAATAAAAAATGTCTGACGGGAGAATTTTGCAAGAACTCTTTAGTTCTCAATGGCTCTTTGATGGGTGCTCTTGAGTCCTCATCATATAGACAGTATCACATTTCATTTGATATGGTCACTGGTCTAAGAGGGAGGTAGAAGAGAAGGAGGAAGAGGAGGAGAGATAAATCTCAGGCAGACACAGTTTTATTTTTAGATTTATTTTATTTTGCATATAAATATACATGCATATATATGCACATAACAACAATAATCAAAGAAAAAGAGTCTATCAATTTGTAAGCATGAGCGCATAGTTAGGATTGGGAGGAGGGCACCTGGAAGGGTTCAGATTGAGGAAGGGGCAGAGAAAAAAAAATGGTGTCATTCCTTATCAATTAAAATTGTATGAAAAAATATATTTGTAGTTAAGATAATCAAAATACTTCGTATCTCCTGTTGGTGTGGTGACCAGTGATAAAGTTCATGAAGAAAGTACCATAAAATTATGGCTTTAGTGATAGTAGAAATACTCATTTTATGTAGAAAATATTTTCCATGTTATTTGTTGTTGGATATGCCATCATAATCCACTTGTATTACTCTCAGAGCAAAGAACACTAACACCACAATTCAACAAAAGAAGTGCAATGGTTAAGTTTTGTTTTAGAAGTTAATGTGTGATATGTTCAATTTGGTAAAACCTGAAATACAGAAAACACATAGAGCCTAATGTATATTGAATAAAATAAGAATTTTAAATCCAATATACACAACCCCCCCAAAAATGTATTTTCCAAATCCAGAATTAACTAGCCACTTTGAGTGTGCTCGTGTCCCTCAGTGACAATTTAAATTCCTAAAGAGAGATACATCACTAAGAGATTAGACTACTGTTATTAAATGATGAAATAGACTCAGGACAACCAAAAGTAAACTAAACAAAACAAACACACAAAAAAGACAACATAAATACACAAAGTATTTTTATCTTCAGTCCCAGAAATTCCTGTGGTTTTAGAATACTTTCTACCTCCAAAATCCCATGGCTGTGTAGCACAGTTTATTCTCATTACAAACAATAGCGGTGCTCTAAATAAAGAATTAGCAAATTCTTAATTGTTATTCTCCAGGAAGATCCAGAGTTATAGTTTTATGAGCCTCTTGTCATAGCACATTTCTCAGTCAGTCAATCAACTGGTGAATTAATCAAGTTGTTTTATTTGTACTTGTGTTTAAAGATATCACATTTAATTCATATAGTTGATTTTTGGCACTGCATTTATGGCCAGCAGCATTAAAATTCATGCCTGAATGACCTTCTCTTTATATATGTATTTCCATAAATTATGTTTAAATTTGCATGTGTTTAGGAACACAAAACTGTATAGCAACATTCAGGAGGAATTCCAAATGGTAATTTTAGCACCTTCACCAAAAAATCACAAAAGATGAGAGCTATACCTGGTGTGATTATCAGCCAAGATTTTGTGGCTAGACAGACCATAAGCACAAAGAGGATATAGCTGTAAAATGATCCTGATGGGTTAATGCTATATCCAGAGTACAGTGCATCTCTTCTCTCAATTCTCATCAGAGAAGCTTCTTCTTGTAGAAGATGACAGCACAGTGCCCCCCCACCCCTGATGGTCCATATGCCAAGAGTGAGAGACTGAAACCTACTCAACCTTAAATAAGACACATATGTCACACTTCTCCCTACAGAAGTCAGTGTAAAAAGAAAGATTGCTGAGTCAGGAGCTGGTGGAAGACTACAAGGAAATGGTGTTTTCTAGATACAACAGGACAGTTGTGCATAGAACTCACAGCAATTGTTACAGTGTTTCAAGATTTGTACAAGCTCAAGCCAGAAAAAACATGGAAAAGGGAAATGGACTAAAAGCCCCACCTGCCAGCTAATGAGTTATTGGAACTTGATTGCTGCTGCAAGAGAAAGAGGCACTTTTCTTAAGAATATGATTCTTGATATGTCAATCATGCTCCAAGGTAGGTCTCCCACCCAAGAGTATTTGTGCAGCACAATTTGGATTCAGTAGGTTAAAGAAAAAATAGGACACAAATTTGTACAGGTAAGAGGGTTGGGTTGGATTTGCGAGGATGTGGAGGTTTGATTCAGTGCAAAATATGTTTTACAAAATTTTCAAAGAATTACTGACAATGTTATTTTAAATTTTGGTGTAATAATATTTCAGGTTCTGAACAACCAATATATTTTTCTAGTTAGGATTTTATTAGGAAAATTTTTACATGTAAAAAAAATCATGAAATTATGAAAATGACACTAAATAGATCATGTAATAGTCTCACTTATCAATAATATGGTAGTAAACACTATCAGGGAAAATGCAGTGTGAGATGAGTATTTGATTCTTCTTTACATAGGGAAAAATGTTCATGAAAAGAGAACAAGTGTTGATGTGAAGGTCCACTTTAGGAAGTAGATGGATAAGTTAGAACCTGTGAGTAATTCACTAGATCAATTATATATGATTCTCATTCCTAAAATGAAAGGTCCCTAGTCATAACCTATGTATACTTTTTCAGATCTCAGAGTCATCAGTAAGAAAGTCTTTACCTGGCCAACTTTGTATGGAGACCTGTCCTCCATGTGCTAGACACAGAGCACAGTCAATGACTGCAGTGGCAGCCCTATCTCTCCATTTGACATGTTCATCCTCAGTTTGCATGCCCAGATATAGCACCTTTGTCCTGTTAACTAGCATCCCAGGAATGAAGCTATAACTACAAAGTTTGATTGCCTTGTTAGAACTCAGTGAATCCAGTTGTAGAGGGGGAGGAGTAATGAGCAAAGGGGTTAAGATCATGCTGAGAATACCCACATAAACGGCTGATCTGATCAAGTATGAGCTCATGGACCCCAATCTGACAGCTGGAGAAGTAGCATAGGACGAAACTAGATCCCCCTCACCCTGTAGTTGGGTGTCAGCTAGGAGGCCTGGGCAGTCTATAGAGCTTCTGGCAGTGGAACCAGTATTTACCCCTAGTGTACAAATGAACTTCCATAGTGTTGGGAAGTTATGATACCTAACTGGGAAGGGTCCAGGCCACTGTGGGTAGTGTCATTCTTTGTTAAGAAGTGGATCTCAGGAGTATAGAAAAGGCAGATGAGAATGAACCTGTCAGCAGGTCTTACCACTGGATATCACTCTTGGATGTAGTAGGCACAGATGTTTAACCATGAGTCAACACATTACTATAGAGTATCCATAATGAAGTGGCTAAGTCATAAAGAATTCATAGTGCTTTTATCTTCTTTCATCTAACTGTCAAAAGTGTCTAGTGGTCCACATTCATGGTATACGCTCCACCACTTACATATAATATGTAACAATGGGCCACGAGAGAGGATTCCCTGACTTAAGAAAATTGTATGTAGCTGGCAGTCCATTTGCTACAGAATTCCTACTAAGATTCCTCAGGAAGACAATTATAATAGAAGATTCTTCCCAGTGGATACTATTTTTTTTACCAGTTTTTATTAACAGCACTTATAAACTTATAGAAAACTGAAACATCACATTCTAAGGTTCTTCTCTTTCCATTCTCACTTTTCACGTGGTTGTCCCAGATACCATCATCTGGCCTTACTGTAGTATACTTCTTACAGTAGACAAACTAACACGATCACATCATTAACTAAAGTCCACAATTATACTGGAGTTGACTCTGTGTTACATAGACATTCCTATGGGTTTTGACATGTGTAATATCATAAACCTTTCTTCACAACATTTTATAGAACAGTTTCACTGCCTTTAAGTCCTCCCATGTTCTACTTATTTTAGCCCCCTCCCCTCTTTTTGACTTCCTGGCTACCCCGTATTCTTAAATACTCTGTATATAAAAAGGTGCAGAGTTTTCTTTTAGTTGAAATCCTAAACTCTGTATTTTGCCATTTCAGGCTGACCTCCTTCTCTAAGTGCTATGCATGAGGACCTAAGCAGGAGAGGGTGGAGCTGCCAGATGCTGGGGTGGTCCATTAAGAAAATATCCCAAATTACAGCAGCTGTCAGGTCTTTAATTTTGACAGCAAGGTACAAGCAAGAGTTTAAACAGGAAAAAGCACAAGTTCTCTGAGTGTTCTATTTTCCCCCCATGGAGGAAGGTCAGCCACATCAGGGCAGATGGGACAATCATCTCACTGGCAAGGCAGCCCTGCACAAAAGACTCCTGCAGTTTTATGGGCCTAGTGGGAATGGTAAAAAGAAAAAATGGGTGATAGGAAAAATACTGACTGTCGAGACAGAATGAAGAAATTTCTTCGAGAGGACCAGTAAAGTGGCCTGGACAAAGTCATCTGAAAGCATTTGATATACCTAAGAACAGGGTGGCTGGTCAACGTTACTGTTCTAATCAGGTGGTGCATCAAGCCCCAGTGTATGGAGAGAAGCCTTCCCACTGGAAACTTGTCATGTGAAGCCTTTGCTATTGCTTATGGGGTGATGAGTGGAATCTAGCACACAATATCATATCCTTGCCTGGACATGAAGCCCCAGTGTGCATTTAGTTCTCCTCCATAGCTTTTATCCACATGAAAATTGGTTCCTTTCTTGTTAGTAACTTACCATTGCACAGGCAGACAGATTCATTTGCCTTTTAGGAGGAAACTGGCTTCTGCTTTTTGGAAACTGGTATTTTCACCATTTATATGTAAGTTTGTGTGTTGACATATATTTTCAACACATTTATACAAATTCCAAGGAAGAAAATCCCTGTGTTCTATGGCAAGACTGCTTAGGTTATAAGAAAGGGCCATATAGTGAGTCTCTTAGGGTAGTAACACTCTTCTACACAGTGAGTCTCTCATGGGGTCACACTCTCCTCCACACAGTGAGTCTCTCAGGGTGGTCACACTCTTCACACAGTGAGTCTCTCAGGGGGTCACACTCTTCACACAGTGAGTCTCTTAGGGGGTCACACTCTTCACACAGTGAATCTCTCAGGGGTAGGGCCACTCTTTTTCTGCATTTGCACCAGCATTGAGTGACAGTTCCCAGAGGATCATATCCTGGCCATCAGGTGAAAGTGTCAGTGTCTCAGATTTTAGATATTTTAATGGTGTTCATTATGTTACTAGCAAGTCCTGAATAAAATGACATTGAGCACCTTTTTACCTAGTAATTGGCTACAGAGATATTTTCTTTGGCAAAGTATGTGCACATGGGACACTTTTCTACTTGATATATTTTGCAATGACTTTTTTACTTTTCTTTGGCTTGTCTGTTTACAGTATCTTTCACAGACCTGAAGCTTTTACAACTGATATGGAAATCCAACTAGTCAAACTTTTTCATGGATTGTATACCAAATCAAAGGTCATTTGGATTATCTTTTAATATTTTCTTATGGAGGTTTTATAATTTTACATTTCATAATTAGGTAAATTGATTTTAGTTACTTTTTAAAATAAGCTTGAGTCAAGGTTTATTTTGTTTGTTTGCAGGTGTATTTCTATTTCCTTGGAACCAAAATACTTTTTAAAGTCTATTTTTCTTTATTGAATATCCTTTAATGCATACAGAGGTAGAAAGAGAAGAGAGAAGAGAAGAGAGACAGAGAGAGGGGGAGTTAAATAGATAAAGTTTGAGAGAGTACAAGAACTATGGCTGGAAAGGGTTAGGGAGAAGAAATAGACAAAGGAAAATTGCATAGTTTTATTTTAATTTAAAATGGATATATTGTTAGAAATTAACAGGATAAAATATTAATTGATGTATTTAATGTTTTATTGCTAGGCTTTTGTTTTCTGCTTATACACATACACCCACTTACATACACAAGCATGCACACAAACATACACATACACACCAAAACTCAAAATGCAACTTAAGTAGAAGGTAAGTGAGTAGAAATACCTACATTGAGACCTCTTAAATGCAGTTTTAATCTATCCTTTCCCAGAGACTCATGATTAATGGTCATGTGAGGAAAACCTGGAGTCTTCATATGAGCTCAGCAATAAAGATGTCCATTTATTAAGGCATGTCTATATTTAATCACCAAAAATGTGGCCAGCATGCCATCAGCCAGACCTAGTTCTGAGCCTCTTATAAGGTCATGAGAGGTCAGTTCCCAGAAATTCAACTCCTCATCACCAGATGATGCACAGATCATATTGGTTAGAAGGGAAGTTTTGGTCTTTCTATGCTATTTCTATTTCTTAATATTCTAGCTTTTAATTGGATATGATTTTACCTTCAATGACCATAATGTTTCTATCTGTACTGCTGTCTGATAGAGCCTTGGGATGGCCTTTAGATGTTTCAGTTATAGTACCAAGTATGGGACACACCCAGTAGCCCAAGAATTGCATCATCCTGAATGTCACTCATGTTTTCAATTAGAAAGTGATTTATAAATATTTTTCTTATAGAAATGATTCATGACATTGAAAGCTTTAAGGTGAATGGCTTCAATGACTATTCTGTCAGGCAGTAGTAAATGCTGGTCTCCCTGTCAGTGCAACTGAGGACTCTACTGCTCTAAAAGTCTTAGATTTCAAAGAAAGGAAGCTTTATTGGAGGATATAGAATATCTTCCAGGACACATTACAGTGGCTTTCATTAACTGAAATTAGATAACTCCCCTTGGCCAGTTTGTGTGCATCATTTCAAGGAAATCTAGGGAGGAAAGATGCCTGTGACATTTGGAGTAATTAATCCTGAATACCAAAGGGGAACTGAATTGCCAATATACAATGAGGGCAAGGATGAATACACATGAATGCCTGAAGTCCCCTGAGCTTCTACTCATTATTTATGTAACCTTGCGATTAAAGTCAATCAAAACTACTGCAATCTGATAAAGAAGGACAAATCTATGGTTAAGGCACTTCAGAAATTAAGGTTTTGTTACTGTGTCAAGCAAGGGACAGGACTATCCCAGGTAATAACTGAAGGCAGATAGTAGATAGTAGATGAATACCAGCTACAGCATGTGACAGTTTGCACAGACAAGGACTATGATAGATTTGAACATCTGTATTTTTTTTTAGATGGGGGGTCTCATGTAGGCCTGGGTGACCTAGAAATTGCTATGTAGCTAATAATCACCCCGAGAAAGGCTAAAAGAGCCATACGCTGACTGCATGATCATAAACATGTATCAGGAAAGCTTGGTTCTACTCTAGCTTGGAGTCAGCAATGCCAAAAGCCTTAAAAATTCTCATCCCTGTCCTAGTTCCAGAAGGACTTAAGTGTCACCTTTTTCAGAGGGAAGTGTGCTCTATTAGCATTGAAAGCCTGCTAAAAGAAAGCTGTTGCAACCTAGACCAAAGGAAAAATATAATATGAAGATACCACTTTCTATATAGAACACCAGTAGCACAGACACTGAGAGAAACAATTAAAAATTGGGACCTCCTGAAACTGAGAAGCTTCTGTAAACCAAAAAAGAAAAAAAAAAAACATGCTCAGCAAGACAAAGTTGCTCCTTACAGAACAGGAAAGGCTCTTCACCAACCCTTCATCTAACAAAGGGATGATCCCCCAAATATACAAAGAACTCAAGAAACTAGACACAAATAACCAAATAATCCAATTTAAAAATGGGGCACATATCTAAACAGAGAATTCTCAACAGAAGAATCTCAAATGTCCAAAATATACTTAAAGAAATGTTCAAAATCCTTAGTCATCATGGAAATGCAAATCAAAACAATTCTGAGATTCCATCTTACACAGATCAGAATGACTAAGATCAAAACCCCAATAACAGTTTATGCTGAAGAGTATGTGAAAAAAAGGGGAACATCCTCAATTACTGATGGAAGGACAAACTTGTACAGCCACTGTAGAAATCAATATGGTGATTTCTCAGAAAATTAGGGACCACCCTACTTCAAGACTTTGTAATACCACTGTTGGGCATATTCCCAAAGAAGGAACAGTCACACCACAAGGACATTTGCCCAACTATGTTCTTTGCAACATTATTTGTAATAGCCAGGTGTTGGAAATAAACTAGAGCCCCTTCAACTAAAGAATGGGTAAAGAAAATGTGGTGTATATACACAATGGAGTACTACTCAGCAGAGAAAAAAAATGACATGCTAAAATTCACAGGCAAATTAACAGAACTAGAAAAAAACTATCCTGAGTGAGGTAATTCAAAACCAGAAAGACAAATACAGTATGTACTTACTCATAAGTGGATACCAGACATAAAGCAAAAGATTCCCAGCTTACAATCCACAATGCCAGAGATGCTAGAACCCTCTTCCAGAAACAGATGGAAGCAGACGTAGAAATCCACAACTAAAATAGGCCAAGCTCCTGGAGTACAATCAAAGTGAGGGAGGAACCATAATATGAACAAAGGAGTCAAGACCATGATGAGGAAAACCACAGAAACAGCTGACCTGAGCTAGTGAGAGATCAGTGACTTGGGTCTGACAAATGGGAAACCTGCATAAGACTGAACTAGACTCCCTTAATATAGGTGACAATGGTGTGACTGGAACAATATATGAGGGCACTGGCAGTGGGACCAAGACCTAACACTAATGCACAAACTGATTTGGTGGAGCTCATTCTATATGTCCAGCCTAGAGACAGGAGTGTGTGTGGTGGAGAGGTGCCTTGGTCTTGCCTCAACAAGATGGTGGGACAGACTTAGTAGACTTCCTAGAGGAGACCTTACCCTCTTTGAGGAGCAGGTGGGAGGTAGGGGGAGTGGAGGGAGTGGGAGAAGAAGAGAAAGGGGGTACTGGAATTGGAATGTAAAACATAACTTAATATTAAAGATGGAATTTATTTCTGGGTACAGATGTGCCACTGTCTCATCCCGTAAGAGTTAATCAAGCTGGGCCAGCTTATCGCCCAGTCATTGAACCATTCCTCAATAAGGCAGGTTCATCTTAAGCCATCCTAAAGGAATTATTGGCCCTTTTATGAGATAATGTTCTTTTCATTTCCAGTATTTCCATGATCTAGTATAGTTTAACCACCATGAAACTCTGTTGCCATCTTTCTGAGTGCATACACAGAGAGGCTGAGACTTTACATTTCTTTGTAGTGAGATAACCATCCTGCCCACACAAATGTTACAGCTAGTCCCCTGGA
Organism: Cricetiscus sungorus; assembly: GCA_030556225.1. Classification (NCBI taxonomy): domain Eukaryota; kingdom Metazoa; phylum Chordata; class Mammalia; order Rodentia; family Cricetidae; genus Cricetiscus; species Cricetiscus sungorus. The sequence goes on along the minus strand of JANBXA010000651.1, from coordinate 8,306,486 downwards.
GAAACTTTGATGCTTTAATGTTTTTCCTACAGGATCCCATAGAGTCATCATTGTCCCATTTCAGCAGGAAATAATCTTAAGATAATGCCCTGCTTTTGGCATTAAGGGATAATATTCATTTATATAGGGTTGGTTTTAGTTATTTAGGGTTGGGTATGGAAGGTGATGCTCAGATTCAGTTATCTCTTTTAGATAAATATTGGGTGTGGTTGGGAAGGGTATGGTTTAGATGGGATATACGTAGATTTACTTACCTTCTTGTGAATTATTTTATTATTAGCTATATACAACTTACATTGTTATAGATTCTTATATGATGTAGCATACATAAAGTCTGTATTCCTTTCTCAGATAATTTGTACATCTTGTCATATGTGTAAGATCTTTCTGTTTACAATGTTTTATTCACTATATCTTTATCGTATTCTATGTAAGTATACCTTTACATATGTTTCAGACATTTTGTGTATCGATACAATTTAGGATATGTTTTTTCATGTTGCACTTTACAGTTCTACCTCTGATCAAGACATTTCAATTCTACCTCTGCTTTAGAGATTTACATGTTTTTATATGTACATAGTAATATTGGTAAAAATCATTGTCCTTGCTAATTACTCAGGAAAGTTTCAATCATTCGTATGTCTAGGTTCTTGAGTATTACAGATCATCTTCACCCAGGTTTCTTATACCTATGAGGTTAGTCAGTCATCGATATTTCATCTTCAAACACTTCATAGACTTGCATAATATGGCATTTAAATGTTTTAATATTAGTACTCTGTTGACATGAGACACTATTGCCCCTGACAGCCCCAAGCTATTCCCTAGAGTATGTTGGACACTGATGTCAGTCCTTTCCTCAGCTGATGGCCTCTTGGGCAAAGAACTGCCCCCATTTTGACCACTGACTTTGGACATGCTGACCTACTGTGCTTGCAGGAGACAAATATAGAAGACCACTTAACCTTGCCAAGTCAAGGAAAGACAGCCTTTCTACCTCCCTGCTTCTGTAGTGGTCTGTCAGATACTCTAGGCCTTAGCCAAAAATGGTTGCCCTGCAGTTGCTGTGAGACTTTAGGTGACTGTCCAGGTAGCCTGCTGTTTCTGTTTTCCCTGTACCTTTTGGAAGCTGCTTGCCTGTACTTTCTGCCTACCCTAATATTATAATCTTCCTTCTCAGATCTTTGATGAGGTTGAATATTAGACTGTCACATTATTTCTCTCTATTTCTATATAGAAATATTAGGAAAATACTTAAGTTTTCCAGCTTAGGACAACTCTATAGTAATCTCTGTTATGCTTTTACCCTAGAACTGGATATGTAATTCTTGCTATTTGCTCTTTTTACCTCACTAGCTATTGGTCTTAAGTTTATATGTTATTAATTTTCCTTTTCCTAGAGTATACTTGATATTTAATGTCTTTGTATATTGTTTTGTTTCAAGCCTAATTCTTTTCTTTAGACTAAAAGGGGAATTGTAATGAGATTTCCACCCTGCTCCTACCTGTTACGCTGACCATGTCCATTGAGGCATGGGGACAGGTATGGGAGTGACCTGGGGGCACTAGGTCTGGAGTACTGGACCCCAACTCTCTCTTGCTTCCTGGTCAGAGACAGAGAGCATTCAGAGGCATTCTTGGGACTGGAACCTCTGGCAGTCATCTGTCTCTGGTGTAAGTGATTTCTTCCCAATACATTTTCCCAGAGCCTTATTTATCCACATTATTTCTTTGTTTCTGTTTTGATTTTATTTTGTTTGTAGCTATCTCCCCTGTCAATTTCATTCAATTGCTGGCTAGAACATAGCTATACTTTCTCTGGCATTTTGAGTATTTTCATGTTTTCTCTACAGATCTCCTCATCATGTGGCTGCCTGTTTGTCATGTGACTGACCTCAATGCCAACTCAAACTAAAAGGCTTGCCTTTACCTCTTTCTTTTCTCTCCCTTCCTTCTCCAGGCAGCTGCAGAGGTTTTCAGTTTGCTTACCTTGGAGTTTTTCTTTCTAATACAATAGTCTTCGATCTCAATTTTGTATTTGAAAATCCCATGCCTCTAATTTTCCAAAGTCTGAGATCACAAATATGTAGAGCATGTCTGATGAGCCTCTGTGTTTTTTCAATGTGAATATGCTTGAAGATATGTCAAATACTTTCTTCTTTTCCATTTCTTTGTCACCTAATGAAAATACATTAGTGATAGTTACATTTTTGTTGCACTAGTTATCAACGGGGAGTGATATTCATCTAAAAGAATCATGAAAGGCATCCAATATGTAAATGTTGCATGTCTTTTACACTGGAAAGAGGATGGCAGTCTTTGGATGTACCAAAGCTGAGGACATTGTGTTCAGCCAGAGCATAATCATTTCTGTTGTCTTTATTTGTAAATAAAATTGAGTATACATTGCAAAGATGCATATGGATGCCAAATAGGTAAGGAGTGATCTATGGGGGTCACTAATTGGGTCATCTTCTCTAAGACAGAATTATACTTCCCAGAATTTCAGTCTCTGAACTGCTCTAAATTTGAATGGGTCAACAAACAAAGAGGATGCAAATAGGTCACATGGCCATTTTAATTTATACTCCAAAAGTCAGCACCATTTGTTTTATCTGATTTGACACCTTTGTGAGCTACACTCCTAGCATTTACCACTGAAGTTATTTCATTTGCCAGAGCAGCGGGAGTTCTCTGTGGTTAAACAAAACTTACTTTATTGTATCTATTTAAATACAACCTTTAAAACTTCTCTATTTCTTGAGTAAAAATTTTGGGAGGAAGCCTATAGATTTATTGTCCTATCATCTTGTCCTAAAGTAATATTTTTCCAGTGTAGATAAACCCATAACATTCAAGTTTTAATATCTTGAAACTTTTAAGATGTTTCCTGCCTTGTTGTACTAAGACTGTGCTTCTGCTGATCAACACTCAGATAAATAAATAACAGAGTCAAAAGGATCAGAAAGTCAAGGTTTAGAAATGTAAAATAGAGATCAGAATCTCTATGTTAACGTCGTAGAGAAGTGACTCTTTTGTCGTTCTTTCCTTAAATGTGCAGAGGAAGGGAGATGTAAAATTAATGTTAAATAACAAAATGGCACTATGTGAATTGCCTTAAAAAGTACAAAAATGACTCATGTAATATAGAGTAATAAGACATGAAAGATTTAATCTAAGAGCAGAAGAATCAGTGGCTTTGCTCAAGGTGCATTTTCAGTGCAGAGATTTATACAGTCAGATGGTAAAGTCACACGGCATTCTGTGCTGTGCTGAAGTTAGAGCCCACTGGTCAATAAATGCATTTCTATCACAGCTACCTTGTCTTTGGGTAATAAAAGTGCATCTCTATCTTCCTTTCAAAATATAAAATAGAAGCAGTCATCAAAAGCCTTCCAACCAAAAAAAGCCCAGGGTCAGATGGTTTCAGTGCAGAATTCCACCAGAAATTCAAGGAAGAGCTAATACCAATACTCCTCAAATTGTCCCACACAATAGAAACAAAATTTTCATTACCAAACTCTTTATACAAGGCCACAATCACCTTGGTGCCCAAGCCACACAAAGACACAAATAAGAAAGAGGACTACAGACCAATATCACTCATGAATATTGAAGCAAAAATACTCAGTAAAAAAATTGACAAATCAAATCCAAGAACACAACAGAGAAATCATACACCATGACCAAGTAGACTTCATCCCAAGGATGGCTCAACATACAAAAATTCTACCAATGTAATCCACCATATAAACAAACTGAAAAAGAAAAAAAAGTATATGCTCATCTCACTAGATGCTGAAAAAGCCTTTGAGAACATCCAACACACATTTATAATAAAGATCTTGGAGAGATCAGGGATAACAGGAACATACCTAAACATAATATAAGCAATATACAGTAAACCAACAGCCAACATCAAACTGAATGTAGAGAAGCTTAATGTGACTCCTTTAAAATAAAGAACAAGACAAGGTTGACCACTCTCTCCATATCTCTTCAACTTGAAATCCTAGCTAGATAAATAAGACAACAAAAGGAGATCAAGGGGATACAAATTGGAAAGGAAGAATTCACATTTTCACTGTTTGCAGATGATATGATACTTTACATAAGTGACTCAAAAAACTCTACCAGGGAACTCCTACAGATGATGAAATCTTCAGCAAAGTGGCAGGATACTAGATTAACAACAACAAAAAAATCAGTAGCCCTACTATATACAGATGATAAAGGGGCTGAGAAAGATTTCAAAGAAATATCACCTTTTACAATAGCCACAATCAACAAGAAATATCTTGGGGTAATGCTAACTAAACAAGTGAAAGACCTATATAGCAAGAATTTTGTCTTTAAAGAAAGAAATTAAAGAAGATACCAGAAAATGAAAAGATATCCCATGCTCTTGGATAGGTAGGAAAAATATAGTTAAAATGCCAATCTTGCCAAAAGCAATCTACAGATTCAATGTAATCCCCGTTAAAATCCCAGCACAATTATTTACTGACCTTGAAAGGATAATACTCAACTTTATATGGCAAAACAAAAGACCCAGCATAGCCAAAATAACCCTGTACAATAAAGGAACTTCAGGAGGCATCACTATCTCTAAGTTCAAGCTCTATAATACAGTTATAGTCCTGAAAATAGCTTGGTATTGGCACATAAATCAACAGGTAGACCAATGGAATCAAATTGAAAATCCTAACATTAACCCACACTCCTATGAACACCTGATTTTTGACAAAACATCTAAAATTATACAACAGAAGAATGAAAGCATCTTCAACAAATATTGCTGGCACAACTGCATGATGATCTGTAGAAGACTGCAGATAGACCCATGTCAATAACCATGCACAAACTTAAGTCCAAATGGATCAAAGACCTCAACATAAATCCAGCCACACTGAACCTCTTAGAAGAGAAAGTAGGAGGTATCCTTGAACATATTGGTACAGGAGACCACTTCCTGAACATAATACCAGTAGCACAGACACTAAGATCGACAATTAATAAATGGGACCTCCTCAAACTGAGAAGCGTCTGTAAGGCAAAGGACACAGTTGACAATGATGGGAGATGTTATTCTGTAAATAAGTTTTCATACTGGTTAATAAATAAAGCACTGTGGCCGATAGGAAACAAGATAGGTGGGGCTAGGAGACTAGGAGGAAGAAAGAGGAAGTAGTAAGGAGGAGTCAGCATGTAGAGCCTAGAGGAAGCAAGATGTGGCCCACCACTCTCCAGTAAGATAAGCCACATGGAAATACTTAAAATAATAGAAATGGGTTAATCATTAAGACAGAGATAGCCCATAAACAATGATAGTCCCTGGCCCACAAGATTGTATCAAATACAGAGTCTCAGAGTGTTATTGGGGCTCACATGGTGGCAGGACTGGGCGGCCAGCGGGGAGGAACAAAGAGTGGGTCAGGCTGCCGGTGGGAAAAACCTGCCTGTAACATAATGGTGTCAGAAGTGGAACTGAGAACTTTCACTTAAAACTTAACAAAAGCTTAAAACAATACATTTTAGAAACAAAAGAACAAGGACAAGCAAGGCTTCTTGGTAGAAGCTTTTTTTTTTTTTCGTTTGGAGTTTGATTTGCTAGAAACAAAGATTTGCTTGGCTCCTTTAAGGGAGGATTCCAAAATTAGCATAAGCGGCAAAAAACTGCCTTGCTTTTAAAGAGCTCTGCTAATAATTCATTTGTGTGTACAAGAGCTGCAATGAAGGTTTACACTGTGTTTTACAATATACGTAGGCTTGGGAAAGAAAGAGAAAAGAAATAAAATGGGTATAAAAAGACAAAATGTGGCTGGGTATAGTGGCACATGCCATTAATCCCAACACTCAGGAGGCAGAGGCAAACAGATCTCTGTGATTTCAAAGTAAACCTGGTACGCAGTGAATTCCAGGACAGATAAAAGTTACAGACAGAGAAACCCTGTCTCAAAATATGTAAAAATAGAAGCAGAAGAAATAGGGTAATAAAAAAGCCATGTAAAGATGGAAAGCACAGAGAATCTTTGGATATTGTACACTGTTCTGTTATCTTTAAAATGTTTGGCTGCTGAAAAAATAACAACAACTGATAAAAGAAATGCCGCTGGATTAATTCAATTTATATATTTTTAAAATGCTTTGACTCCAAAATTTAAGCCTAAGGACAAGTTACTGGGAAAAGGATTTCTAGTTTTGTTTCCAAAGAAAATGAAAAGCTGTGGATTCCTTCCAGACAAATGTGGTTTGATCAAGCCAGATTCCCTGAAACAGTGCCCCAGGTGATCCAACATTCGAAGCCATTGAGACAAAGCCTTGCAGACTACAGCCAAGATGTCTGCATCTTCTTAGAATCCCCCATGACAGCACCCCCTACCAGCAGGAAGTAGTTTAGAAAGAACAACGTCCTAATTCCCTAATATTGTTTATAAATGTTTTTATTTAAATGGGCTTGGTTATAAATGATTAATTACCACAAGCAATCTTTTTAAAGGTAAAAAGGGAATTATGCTAGAGATATGAATGCTTTGTTTTGGAATGGATTTTCATTTATTAATACAAATTTAAGGTCAATTTTGTGATATGTATTTTTCTTCTCTTGTTTAGGTATTGTGTTTATATAGCTCATTGAAAATGTAATGTATAATTGAGTACAGATTATAGAGAGTTACCAATGATAATTAAAACTTAGAATTGTTAGTTAGGATTTCTAGATATACAGAGATGCATTTGAGATGAATAAGCATTCTTCAAACCTTTCAAAGACCTACAGAATATGGCATTTAAAAAGGTTAGGGTTTTTCTTGACAATGAGGCACAACTGCTCCTGGTAACACCACCTGCATCACAAAGGAGGATGGACATTGAAAAAACACATTATGGAGTTTGCTTCTAATATGGCAAGACTAGCCATTTGGGCAAGGTACTGCTCTTCTGGACTGTTTGACTTTATGTTGTAAAAACTGGACATGCAGGCCTACAAAAAGGTGACTGCTGATTCAAGATGGACATTGCTACAGGATTCCTGCTTCATGGAAGAGGCTGCCAGACAGCCAGACAGTCTACAGGACACAGAGAAAAATGATTGACAAACTGCCAATATAGGCAGACAGTTTAATGTCTCCTGCTTTGTTGAGGAGTCTGGAGACACACTATGGCCTATGGGCTGAAGATGGAAAATTACAGAAGAACTTGAGGCGACTGACCAGGCAATGAGTTGTCTCTGTCATTTCTAGAATTTATATATTATCCTTCTGTGGTCTTTGAAGGAAATGAAGACAAATAGTTATGGTTATAGTTTTCCATAGTTAGGATTAAAGATAAGTTACATATAGGACTTTAGACTCACAAAGATAGAATAGATGATATTTTCTTTAAGTCTTACAAAATGTTAATGGACTAAATATTGTTGAATGTGATTCTTATTTGATAACTGTTGTATGATATATTTTGCTATATTAAGGTTAAACCCCTTCTTTTTATTTTAGACAGAAAAGAGGAGATGATGTAAATATGTTTCTCATACTGGTTAATAAATAAAGCACTGTGGCCAATAAGAAACTAGATAGGTGGGGCTAGGAGACTAGGAGGAGGAAAGAGGAAGTAGTAAGGAGGATTCAGCATGAAGAGCCTAAAGGAAGCAAGATGTGGCCTGCCGCTCTCTGGTAAGATGAGCCACGTGGAAATACTTAGAATAATAAAAATGGGTTAATCATTAAGACAGAGCTAGCCCGTAAACAATGATAGTCACTGGACCACAGGATTGTATCAAATACAGAGTCTCAGCATTATATTGAGGGCTGGCGCGGCTGTGGGACCAGACTGGCAATGGGTGGGCTGGCAGAAAACAGACATGCTACATGACAAGACCAAACAGAAGCCCACAGACTAGGAAAAGATCATCACCAATTCTACCTCTGACAGAGGGCTGATCTCCAACATATACAAAGAAATCAGGAAACTAATCACCAAAACACCAAATAACCCTATTAAGAAGTGGGGTACAGAACTGAATAGAGAATTTTCAATAGAGGAATTTAAAATGGCTGAAAGACTCTTAAGAAAGTGCTCAACATCCTTAGTCATCAGGGAAATGCAAATCAAGTCAACTCTGAGATACCATCTTACTACTGTCAGAATGGCTAAAATCAAAAATACCAATGACAGTTTATTCTGGAGAGAATGTAGAGAGAGGGCAATGCTCCTCTACTGCTGGTGGGAGTGCAAACTTGTATAGCCATTTTGGAGATCAGTATGGTGGTTCCTCAGGAAAATGGAAATCAGTCTACCATAGGACCCGGCAATTCCACTTTTAGGCATATACCCAAATAATCCACATCCATGCAACAAAGACATCTGTTCACCTATGTTCATTGCAGCATTATTCATAAAAGTGACAACCTGGAAGCAACCTAGATGCTTATCAATCAATGGAAGAATGCATAAAGAAGATGTGATACATTACATAATGAAATACTACTATTCAGCAGAAAAAAAGAACGGAATCTTGAAATTTGCAGACAAATGGATGGAACTTGAAGAAACCATCCTGAATGAGGTAACCCAGTCACAAAAAGAGGAACATGGTATGTCCTCACTCATATATGGATTTTAGACTGAGCAAAGGATCACCAGCCTGCAATTCACACCACCAGAGAAGGTAGGATACAGGGAGGACCCTAAGTGATTCATACAAGGTCCCCCACTGAGGTGGAAAGGGACAAGATCTCCTGAGCATATTGGGAGCTGGTAAGGGAGCAGAGGTGTGAGAAAAACAAGAGGGACCAGGAGGATCGAGTCAGGGGAGAAATCAATTAGATCCAGAAGAGTGATACCATAATAGAGGGAGCCATTATAGGTTTTAAGAGAAAACTGACACTAGAGAAATGTTCAGAAACATACAAGAATGACCCCAAATAACAATCTGAGCAATAGTGGAGAGAGTACCTTAAATGCCCTTCCTCGATAATAAGATTGATAACTAACTTATAAGCCATTCTAGAGCCTTCATCTAGTAGCTGATGGAAAAAGTAGACACAACTCAACACTGAGCTGAACTCCTGGAGTCTTGTTCCAGAGAGGGAGAATTAATGAGCAAAGAGGTCAAAACCAGTCTGCAGAGACCCACAGAGACAGCTGACCTGAACAAGCAGGAACTCATGGACTCTAGACTGATATCTGGGAAAACAGCATTAGACCAACCCAGACCCCCTGAACATGGACTTCAGTTAGAAGGCCTGGAGAATCTATGGGTCCTCTGACAGTGGAACCAGGATGTATCAATCCTTGGTGCATGAAAGGACTTTGGGAGCACATTCTTTATGGAGGGATATGCCTTTAATCTAGCGACAGGAGGGAGGGCCTAGACCATACTCCAAATGATTTGACACATTTTGATGACCTCTCCTGGATGGGCTCACCCTCTTTGTGGAGTTGGTCAGGAATGGGATGGGAGGGGGACCAGGGGGCATGGGAGGATGGGAAGATGAGGTAATTGAGATCAATGTGTAAAATAATAAAAATAATTTAAAAAGAAACAAATAAATAAATAATAGGAATTAGTAGGTGATACATTATAATCTAGTTTATTGTAGGATACACATGTCCAAGAAAATTGAGTAGTTCTCATGAAGGCCTGTTGTACAGAACTCCAGCATTTTGACAAAGAATAGCCCAACTATTGTTTTATTCCAAACTTTCATGTTTGATAATTTTATAAAGCAGTTTAATTCTACTTCTCTTTCTTCTTCCCCAACCCTTTTTGTTTTTATGTTTCCTAACCCAAGGTTAGATAATAGTAACCTTTGAACTGTTAACTAGTTTATTATTCATATTGGCAGCTCAACAGATGGCTTTATACAAATCCACAGTCTAATCTCAAGGTATTTGCAAATAAGTCTCCCCATTCTATTACTAGCTTTCATTTTTAGGGTTTTCCTAGTTCAATTATTCTACAGTGGTAAAGGCTCCTTTTCCTGTAAATTTATTCTATAAGGCAGACTTAATGTCTGTGTTGTGCTCTTCCCTTATATTTCCATTTTTCCTCTCATTAGGTATTTTATCTACTCAAAGGAACTAACTCTGAAAATTATGTTTTATCTTACATTTTTGCATAATTGCTCTTTAAACATACAATGCATAGAAATTATATTTTCAGGTTTAATATTTACTTGTCAGAACAGAACAAATATGCAATGCTATACATTTTTACTTATGTCTATTAGACAAATAGGTGTGTTCACTTATGGAGCATTTAAGAGGTAAAAAAATGAGAGGGTTATTACTAACCTCAGTGGAGCCCTCAGACTTTACCAGTTTCTTTGTGTTCTTTCACATTTAATTCTAAATTATCCTTCCAGTCACTTAACAGGAGAACACACCTGACAGATTTGTCTCTTTATAAGAAAATGCAGAGACTCATGAAAGGATATAGTTGGTAAACTAGCCATGCTTAGACATTACACTAAATGCAGATTCCAGATTTTATTCCTTTCTCTATATACCACAGACTTGGCAAACTGCAAATCACTATTCAAATGTGCAGCTAATATGGATGATTTATTATTTCTATTCCTTTTTCTCTCTGTGTGTATACCACAGTGCACACAGCAACTGGGAAGAAGCAGGTGAGTATATATGAGTGGAACCTGCTAAAGCTTCCATCCTCAGTCATCAACAAGCAAATTGTACATTTCCAGTAACACAGCCATTAGTGATAAATGAACACCATGATTCTGCTACTGGTGCCTTTGTCTAGAAAGAAGTTTTGGCATCTAGGAGGTGACTCAGCACACCACTCTCAAGAGAGACCCTACTGCAAAGAAACGTGCTGTCTATTACACCTATTTGCAAAATTTATAATGTATTACATAATTTGTGTATTTATTTAACAGACTATGCAAGGGAGAATTTTTAAGTAGTGTTTAAGTATTAATAAGTGAAAAAAATAAGTGAAATCCTTTTGAATTGCAATGGGCATAGTAACCATTGTCATTTTCAGCTGCAACACTAATTCTGTTTCTGTTAAAATGAGAATCTAAATTGCCCAGCAAATCCCATCCTATGTCCCATCTTTAGGTTGGCATTTAGTGCTGGTCTTTCCACGGTCAACATGCTTTCTGCCCTACAGAGAATAAGACTAGAACTCAGTTAGAAATAATCAAAGAGAGAAACCCTGCCTTTTCAGAATAAGTGAGAATCAAAAAATCAGGAACACTTCAAAAAGTTACTGTGGATCAATACAACAGACCATTTTTAGTTGAGTTTTAATCTTCTTTCTCTCAAGGCTGTACTTAAATTGTATTTGATAATTGGCAGAGAATTTGCACTTATAAAGCTACTTCGCATTCAGTTTACAAAAATAAAATTCTTCTTTTCATACACAAAAAGTTATCTGATTACTCAGGTATCAAATTGTGTAGTGAATACAATTCAATTATAAATGTTTATTCCATAGCTGTGCTGTGCTGTTTTATCTCCTCATCTCAGCTACTGTGGGATTTTTTTTTAGCTTGTTATTATGACAATGACAATTTTGATCCCATGGAACAAACTTGGGTCAATAACCTTGGGAGCAAATGCAAAGTTAGAGAAAACCATATAATCTGTTTAGAAGGCTCTAAAAGTCAAGTACTTTGGAGTACAAGTCAAGAACATTCACCGCACCTATAGTCTTTTCCTGCCAAATTATAAATCAACCTCCAAACTTGGGTGAATATGCCATGATGAACAATCTTAAGGAAGTCTTGTGTCAAGGATAGGAATCAAAGAAATTATGTGATCAAATGAAAATGCTAATTTACAGTGCAAAAATACAATAGAAGGGTGGTGAGTATAACACCCAAGGTTTCTTATTCATACAGTTGACGTTATTTACAATTTTGCAATTTCTAAAATTCAGCCTCATTTAATTTCACCAACTTTGTCAGCTGCATTGTTATGAGTATTGCATTTTAAAGATCACAGAATTAAAATGTGTCACATAACAATAACCGAACAAGTGATTAATGAAAATAGAATTCTAAGTAAAGTCTACTGATTCCAAAGAATATACTTATATACTTTCTCTACTACACTTTTTTTTTTGAGGTGCAATCATGTTAGTATAAACCCTGTGTTCCTCTCTTTTCTAAATTATAAAATCTTTGGATTGAGTTATGCATGTTTTTTATTTTATAGTTTTTTCTTAATTCTACACAAAACCATCATATGTATGCTTATGCTTAATACTTGCTAGTTTTTCCAAAATAACTAACTCAATTCCTTCTTAGTAAAATACAGTCATAAACTAATTTGGGGAATCCATTATAATATGGTACACACTAAAACAACTACTTAACATATACATTAGCATTTCTGCTCAAGGCTGAATCAAAAAAGAATTTGATTTTTAACAAAGGTGGTGTCATTAACATTCAGAATGTAAGATAAATATCTCAGAGCACATTTCAGACAGAGAAATCTTACCTAATGGGTAGACTTTCCTAGCCTTTCAGAGATTAATTAACTTGATTTATAGTTTTAAGGAACAATATAAATATTGGCCAATGTATGATCAAGGAATAGTATTAAATGTATCCAACAAACCTGTCTGTGAATATGTGCTTAGTGCTAATTCTGTGTTGAGTATTCTTCAATGCAATGCAAATACTACAAGAGAAAAGATGAAATTCATTTCCTTCCTTATAAAGAGTCCATTCCAACAAAGGCAGCAATTAATATGGAAATTTATATGTATGCTTTGTAATTACAATGAGCTTAGTGGAGGTGGAGGTAAATATATGCCTTGAAAAATGGAAGGGGAGTGCTCACTTTGTATTCCAATCAAAAGCCAGTGGTGGAAAAGACAACTAATATTCATCCACCCAAGGTTTTTTGTGGTAAAGGGAGCATGTGATACTCACAGTAAGGACAGCAAAGGGCCAAGGCCATCAATAGAGGAGACAGTTACAGATGACAGGGGATGTGAAATGCCCAAGGCACTTAACTTCCATTTGTGGTGCTTTTAATATTTTGTTTGAATAACCTGATATTTAATACTCATCATTTATGATAAATCAAATGTAAGATAAATTGCAGGGATCTATTGAGGTAGATCAATTTTCATCTTTGCAAGGAAATAGAAGTCCAAGGTTTTATTATTAGTTGTGTTATATGAATGAGAGGTTCAAGAAATCTGAAAACCCTCATTCATTTGTGCATGATGGGCTCACTTAACATCATATCTTGTTTTCCTTCCACTATGCGTTCTAAACACAAAGTCAAACAGATCAACAGGAAACTTTGAGTGGACTTTATAATGAAGCGAATCAAAGAGATAAATCTTGGTTTCCTTATTTCAGTTCATATCATCTTAAAACCTTCAATGGTAAAATGCCTCCTTTAAGATGAATAACCCAGAAACATGCTGTGATGAGAAATCCATGTGCCATTAATACTCTAGGGGCACAGCCTCAGAAGAAATTTGAGTGATGAAGAGAAGATGCACCCCAGAGGATGGTAAGGACAAGCAAGCAAGGATCATTCTTAACTAAGCATCAGCCTCAGCTTGTTCCAACTAAGGGGCTGCAGAAAACATTCAGAGCATGCCTGGACTATTTTCCTTTCACATCAGTCTTTTATCTTACAAGTCATAGTAGAAGGATATATGTTTCTGAGTATTTGGAGCTCACTAAGGAAAGGAAGTTCAGAAGCCCATGAGAGCTAGCAGTGCAAAACAAAGTTCAAAAAGACTTATAGAGATGTCTCCACCTATATTGTCAGTTGTTCTTAAGTCTACAGCTTTGCAACCTTATTGATTTAACATGGCATACCATGCCTCTGAGATATTGTTATTAAAATTGAGATTGTCACAGTTGTAGTTGAGGATCTTTTGTTTATTCCATGGATTGCTATATTGACCTCCAGCCTTTGGAGGTAGGTGTACCTCTTACCAATTTTTTTTTCTCCCTCTGGCTAACTGTCCACTTTGCTTAATCATACTTGGGATAATTTTGAAGCTACACTACTGCTCTTATTCATAAGATATATTTTAACTTTGGCTATGTTTACTCAAAACATATTTCTTATCACTAGAGCTGATAGAGTGAAGTCAACTGTCATATGAGTTGAAGGCAGGTCTTCTACAGCCTATACCCAACTTTCTAGGATATTATTTCATTATCTTGAGGGAAGACCTTAGATTCTGCCATTTGCAAGATTCTTCATTCATTGAAAATGTGTAAGTGTGTTTCTACAACCATACATGCAATTGCTCTCTTACCATGTCTTGGCACATTCCCACATGTTCATTGACTTTTTGCTTGTCCTTTGTGTTCAGAATGAAACAGTATGTGCTCTGGGAATGTTTGGCTAATGCCCTCACCATTCAGGCTACAATGGCACATTGCATGCATTGCTATCATGGGTATCCTTCTTTATTTTATGAAAATGATGCATGTGCATGTGAATCTGTACCATAGACTAAATTCTTCCATAAGGATCACAACATTTTCATCGTGCATTCTTTGCTCCTACTGAGTATTACTTGTCTAATAAATAACTGTTGAATTAACAAACAAATATTGGCCCACTAGCTTATGTGGAAAGATATTATGTTCAGTTTAAATATGGGACAAGAAGAGAAAATAATTCTTATATTTACTGAAGCAAAGGGAATCCATTCAAGTTGCATCTATAGAGAAGCATTACTTGTCTTGGGTAGAATTGAATGGTGGATGGCTTATGGATACCTCATCTACTTCTCTTAAAATTGGTTTTATAATATAGATCTCCATGTGGTTGGTGGCAAGTCACACATTCTCATACAGCACAGTTTATTTGCTCTTAATTGACAAAGACATTGGAAAAATATTCTTTCATTTCAGTGTTTTCATGGAACGGATCTCCTTGGGGGTTAATTAGCTGAAGTAAACATCGAAGCAAGTTCTTATTTCTTGAAAGATATGCATTAAGCAAACAGATATTAAAAAATAAACAAAATAGCTAGATGATATTTATAGCTCTTAAGTCAGGAATTTTTTTAGTTTTGATGTACATACTTAAAAACTGTGGCATCAAATGCAATTTTCTGATGGAGAGATTATGACAGATGGTAGGTAGATAGATAAACATGATAGAATAAATGGGTGAATAAAATAGATAGATCTGGTAGAAGATAGATGGCAGATATGATAGAACAAATGGATGAATAAATTGGATAGAGATAGATAGATACATGATAGATAGATTGATGGATAGATAGATAGATAGATAGATAGATAGATAGATAGATAGATAGATAGATAATAGATAGATCCTTTAATACTTAAAATCCTGCTGGAAAAGTCATGTGTGACAGGTTTTTAGTGGTTTATGTTAAAAACAGATATGACAGTTAATTTTATATGTTAGCCTGAATGAACTCAGGGTTTCCTGGAAAATAAACAAGTCAGTTTTAGGTGTTTGTGATATTGTTTACAGAAATTATTGGTATCAATATACAGTTTATAGGCTGCAAACCAACTGGGAAAATAAACAAACAACAAAAAACTACCCTCACTGTGGCTAGATCATAAAATTGGTTAAGGGCCTGGATGTCCCCCCAAATTCATGAACATGGTAGTTTTCTTTCTTTATGTTCCTGTCCCTTTCCTGAACACTCTCTCCTACCCTTAGAAAAAGACCTCCAGCTCATCTGCCTTTGGTCTCTGTTACTTACCTCAGAGCCCTCTGAGTAACACCTTCAGAACCCAGGCAGTTATTCCAAAGGCTTATAATGTTCTTAATCCTTCATGATATAGACTTTTGCCCCCACTTAGCAGTGGATATTTCACTTGGCTTCTCAGCCTCCATAACCTTGTGAGTCATTTCTCTTAGTAAAGCCCATTCCATCTATGTAGATCTGTCTATCTGTCTCTCTACACATACTTCCTTTCTGGAGATGGCTAATATAAGTTCAAATCTCAAAGTTAAATTTTGATGGAATACAAACATGAATGAGTTCCTATATAAAGATTACTTTATGTCATTTGCTATAATATGTATGAAACTATGGGATATTATAAGTACAATAAACCAGACATAGACTATAAATGTTACAAATTTACTTATTTGTGGAAGCTAAAGTGTTTTATCTTCTTGAAGCATAGTAGAACAGAGGTCATCAGAGGTAAGGAAGGCCAAGATAGAGGGATATAAATAAAGAGATAGTTGAGTGACAGCAGGTACAGCTGGTTCCAAGGTGGAAAGACAGGTTAGTTTCCATAGAACAGTAGGGTACCTTCAGAGTATGCCTATGTGTTATATAATTATAGATTGAAATAACTTCAAAAGAATGTTCTGAAGGTTTTTAACACATAGAAATAATTTATAGATGAGTGAAATACTACCTATATTTATTTTATCATACTATATTGTGTATTTGTGTCAAATTATCAAATGATCATACTATACCCCATAAACATATGTTTCAATTAAAAAAACATTTCAATTCAAAATTCACAAAAAATACTACTGTAATCCCAGAGATTCTGAAGACTAAGGTGGGATAATTATAAACTCAAGCCTTCCTAGGCTACTGAGTGAATTTAAGGCTGCTTTGAAAAGTATAATAAAAGTCTGTCTCAAAATAAAAGTAAAAGGAGGGCTTAGGCTATAGCTCAATGGTAGTATTGTTACAAAGTATGTGTGAAACCTTATTTTCAATCTTGGGTAAAACTAAATATATAAGCACTTAAAAGAATAATTTAGCTGACAAAATGTGTAAAATACTCATATTCATTGATTTTAGTGGTGAATTATTGATATCATTTTTCTCTATCTTTAAAGCTTTCAAAGTTCATACATTTTTAAGTGAGAATTTTAAGTATGATAAATTACAGAGTAAAAGGAAATGGTCATAAAGTGGTACTTTCTCTAACTTGAGAAATATGTATTTGAGCTTATGTTTACTTTCAGGAATTCTTCCCAAGCATGCTATTTATATTTGAAGAGTCGGTACTTCACTAAGGATTAATGTATGCATAAAAAATTTCTCCAAACAGGATAACACACACATACACAGATTCTCATGTTATATAGTTTGTTATATTTTGTTGTTTCCTTTAAGAATAGAATATCAACCCTCTTGCCTAATTCAAGTTTCCTGCATTAACTATAATATACAACTTCAAAAAACACGTCTATACGATCACACCTGTTAGAAATTTTGCATGTGGTTCAGTTTGGTCTCATCTTTTCTTAGTTTTCTCTATGCTTTTTTGTTGTTTTTATATTGAATCAAGTGTGACATGAAGATTTACAAAACTATGGTATCTATTGATTTAATTATCATGTCATCAAAACTTTCCACAAATGCATTTATATAAAATTTATAATTATATAAATTGAGAAAAATGTGAAAGACTATTTGAATACTTGAATGCTTGAATTTTTGCATTACTTTTTGCAAGCATTTCCTAATTTTAAAAAGATACTGTTAAGTTTCATTTTTTCCTTAAAGATGTTTTCTCATAATTTTGGATTTCCATATTAAGACCTCACTGAGTATTGACATAGAAGTGTTTGGATCATTTTATACTTTTGTTCTTATCAAGTTAATTTTATTTAATTTACTCAATGTTGGGAATGTAGTGCAGTGATTTAGGCATAGTAGGCAAACTCTCTATTACTGACTTACCAACTTTAGTTTGTCAGTAACAATGAGTTTGGAAAATAGCTTTGGTAGTGGGACATGAGCTGACCTTTCACAAAGCTCCATGATCAACACTATTCACACAAAAGACATTATTTTATGTCTAAGTCACTTCCATAAATTAAATTTGGCTTGTTTTTTTCCTCTCTGAATTTTTGAAACAATCTCCAAACACCTTTTGAGATTCTGCATTCTGACATATTCACAGCTGCCAATACAATCCCCTGCATCAGTAAACATGTATTAGGCACTTTCATATACAGCCCCTCTATGCCATAAAGAGAATAAACTGTGATGTCTCCTCCTGTGTAGGTTATGATCCAGTGAGAATGAAAAATTAGAGGGTGAGACTCATATATTATAAGTCCTGCTGGGTGGGCCGTAGAAACAAAAAGATCAATTTGATGGTGCAAAGAATGTGAGCATTTTCTTTTTAGAACTGGGAGCAGATTGGGGTTCACAAGAAAGGAAGCTTTTTTGCTGTCACTGGGAGATCAACTGTACTATACACATTCCATAGGCTGGGTATTTTAATATGGTGAAGGTGGATACTAATGTGTGTAGCAGGATGGATAACTAAAATGAGCAGGCCTGATAGAACAGTAAGGAGCTGGTGCTATGTGGATAAGTGGATGAAAGAAGAAATAAATACGCAGTGCTAGGTGGTCAAGTGCACTGTGCTATGATGGTAAGATCTTAGAGGAATTTAATTCTAGTATCAATCCATCAAAGTCAGACTGAATAGGTCAAACACAATTCTAGGATGCAAGACAGCTGGAGTAATCCGAGATTGCTGAAATCTGGAGACATAATGCTAATTGGGTAGAGGAAATGAAGAGCCTAGCTGAGACTGTGGGAGAGCTGAAATTAGCCCACTGATGCCTTAGAAAGAGTATTAGGATGATACGTGAATCAAAATGCAGAAGTAGTTTATTGAAACCATTTGTCATCAATTATTTCTAACATCAAAACCATTCTATTTTCCCCATTAAGCTGAATCCATGAATGTGTGCATATAGAACCAAATTATTTCATTACCAAATTTTTCAAATAGATTGCATTTAAATAGAATATACTTCATATTAAAAACAGTAGTACAAAATAATCTGCTAGTGGAAATCACTTTCAGCTTAATATAATTGTCAATGTCTGTTTTACTGAAAGCAAACTTCAGCAAGATAGGATATATTGATGAAACATCAATAAATTTGTAAGAAACACAAGATGAAGCTGGTACACTCCAGCACCAATGGAAGATAATTTATTGAGAAATGTGAACAAAATCAAGGTGAGATGTGAGTAACACTGAGCTCCATTCTAAGCAATAGTGCAGTGAAGTTATGTGTGTGTGCTTGTTGGAACAGAATTTGTTAACCCAGGAGATGTTTCCAGTACTCTCCAGATATTTGGTCATAATGGCTGCTGATCTCTGATACTGACTTGGGTATTCTTTCCCTCCCCCCTTTCAAGTTATACTGCCCTACACTGTTTCACAAGACAGTAATGACACCACTCTACGTAAATGTTGGAGCCAAAACTTTACTCTAATTTGAGGGGACATCTGATGAATGGAAATGGACTAAAATAGCTCAACCATTTCTGTATCACAGGATTCTAGCCTCAGGCTTATTACTTAGTTTACAATACAAGACACCAATTCCTTCCTGTAGGGCACTTTGAATCCAATAGGAAAGTAGAGTGCACCTGTAGAAGTCATACTGCTGTTGCATGGAGGATCATATTGGTCTGGCACGTCACTGTATTACGCAGGGTCTATAATTGAACAAGAGAGTCAGTGACAAGTCTCCTTAAGCAAGCTGTTCAGTTCCTTCCACAATAGAAGTCAAGGAGCTTTTCCTTCAGTTCAGGATGGATTTCTCCATGTCCTACAACCAAAATATGCGGTGTATTCAGAAAGGCACTACTACATTTTAGTTCTGGCACCCAGATAATAATTGTGATATATAGGATCTTAAGGACCTCCATGTTCAACAACTTGTAGACAGGTAATTTGCTTTGGTAGTGGAATTTTCTACCAGTGATCTTGTAGCTTCAGGAAATGCCTTTTTACCTGTATGCAGTATGCCTGATATTTTTGCTATATTGTCAGGGGATTTCCCAATTCTATAAAACATTCGAAGTTAAGCATCAGATGAGGAAGCCTGCTCACAGAGGGTGTGGGAGCTCTGAAGGCCTGTTTCTATCTTTCCTAAGAAAATGCACATTAATCTTGGGCTGCTAAGGAGATAATAGAGACAAAATGTTAGTAAGGCCAGCTACAACATATAAGTTTCCATGGAACAGTTCCATTCTAGACTATTCTGTGCTAATTGCACTTTTCTGTACCAGGTTATGACTAAAACAGACATTTGGAGTCACTGAATTTTGCATTTAGTTACACTAAAGTGTAAACTTTAGAGATGTATTTTATCATTCACACCATACTCCCAACTTACATCTGATTCTTCCCATGGATTTCAAGTTTTGAGATTATAGAAAAGGCTCTACATTATAGATCTAACCTATATTCTTTTTATTCTTTTTTTTTTTTGGAACACAAGTTGAAAGACAATCCCATATCTTCATCTCATTCTCCATTATTTCTATGCTTCTAAGCAAGTCATACTCTAATGAAGAGGACAGCATCACCATGGCCCCCACTGCAGTTCTTTCTTTAAGTAGACAGGATCTTTCTCATCAGATGCCTAAGCATCAGTTGTACCTCTTCATGCCCACAGCAAAGGCCAGTTTACAAGCCATCTCATACTCACTTCTTTACACACTGAAACATATCATCATAACCTGTATTTCATTAGCTGTTTGGGGGTTGCTATTTCAATACTTGCATTTTCATCATAGATACTCTACCTTTATGTAGATAAGCCTCAGTTGCTTGTCATATCACCCATCATAGGAACCAGGTAACTGCTCCTTTATAGCTCACCTTTATCAGTTCTCATCAGATAGCCAATTATTTCATGTTAATTTTTCTGAGAAAATGAGCTGATGTCCAATACATCAAAGAAACTTTTCCAATCAGGTCTGCCTTGGTGAATCAGTGAATCTCACGTAGCTACCGTCAGAAGCACCAATAAAGGGATTCTTACAATCTTATCATAGGTCATTTAAAGGCAAGAAAGGAAAGCTCAGCCCAGTGTGGTCAGTGCCTCCAGAAATCTGCATCTCTGGAATTCCTTAGCCACTTTGCAGGCAGCTGCTCCAGAGTATGCCCCATGCAACTTTGTGGAAGGGAGCCTCAACTTTGTTACCTTTCTGAGCTTCTTGAATCTTGTAAGTTCTAAGAGCTTCCTGACTCTGTACATTGCTTCAGTTTCCTGTCTTTTATGAGCCCCTCCCACTTTTCTCAAAGAAGGGATGTTCAGTTGAAGACTATCCATGCATCTGCATGCATTAAATTAGCCAGAACGCAGTTCACAAGGGTTATGTAATCACATGTAATCACAAAGGAATTTGAGAAACATAAACTATGTCTGAGATAAGAAGATTAAACTAGTAGTGTAGTATGGTATGTTTGAGCCCTTTGTGTTATAGTATGGGATGTGTGAGCCCTTTGTGTTGTATCTATATTTGAAATGAAGATGCATCTTTTGCAGTGCTGAAATATCAGAGAAGCAGAGTAGGACTCAATTCCTTCTGTCCTGCTTGAGTTGTGCTAGGTTATCACTAGACTCCTTTAAAAAAATGCTAAAAATACCCAGAGAGGTCATCCTAAGAAAATCTTCCAGGTTGTTGAGAGCAAAGTGAAGAAAAATGTATAGGCTGAAGAACTTGATGGACTTAGAACTCATTGATGAGGAAATAAGATTTAAGGGCTGGAATTGTAGTTCAATGAGAAAACTTGCTTACCATGAACAAAAATCTGGGTTTAATTGCCAGAACTGCAAAATATAAATGAACCCATATGTGGTAAGAGAAAAAGTCCAGCATGTAGAAGAAGAATATAATAAGATTTTAATTATAAAATTGTGGACACCGAATAAAATTTCATAACAATGTATTTAATTTAAGCTGCAAAAAAGTGAAGGAAATATTTGGAATTATTGAACCACTGCTCTTGAATATATATAATCCTGTGTTACTACAGTCTGAGATTTGCCATCAGCTCACCATGTTCTGTGCTGTGTGTGGGTATTAGAAAGAATACTTAATCACTCAATCAAATTATTTCTGGTCCTGAACTCTTGTTGTGTGTGAAACAGTGAAGATTACTTCATACACTTTTTTTTACCTGTTAAATTGGAAAACTATGTAAGTACATTGTCCTCTGTCTAAGACCATTTATTTAACATCACCATAAAGAGGTCTGGTTTCATTTGAAATGTTTTAAAATGCCAGCCAAATCATTGTCCTTTCTGTAAATTTATATTTGGAACCACAGAAGGAATAACTTAGCTTTCTGTAATAAAAAAAAACATGGCCCTGTGCTCATGTGTAGGCTGGCTGTCACTATTCTACAACTCTCTATGGCACCACTAATATAATGTTAGAATTGTTAGAGCCCACATTGACCTGTCAACAGTTCCAGAATCAGATGTTTCAAGCAGTTAGATTGTTTTATGTTTTAGTTCCATATTACAAAATTTATACTTTAGAAAGTTCCTGATAAACATGTTTTTCCCTTCCAAATATTGCATTATTGAAATTGAATATTGTTACTTTTACTTACTCACTTTTGCTTGGTGCCTTTGAACCCAAGGGCCTGGGTGATAAATAGATCCATAATTTTACATGATATTTGTCCATGAGTGTTCTCAAGATAATTTGAATTTTAGAGGTAGTCTAAGTATTTTACAACTAAATATGAAGACTCTTGTATGATATGCATCATTTAAACAAAATTTTATGTGTCAAATAGCTTCATTAAGAGAAATTGAAAAAATTTGGACTCTTAAACATTTACTCAGATGTGAGGAATTCTTAGACTGTCATCAGCTCCCTGCTTCCCACTAAGCATCATGTGTTTTCTTTTATAATACTAGTACCTCATAATTAGAACAAACTTCCTTGTCTTGGTACTTTTCTAACAGAAAATTACTTTAATGTGGGATTTTTTTATTAATGAGGAAACTATTGTCATATATTCATGTCCTTTTTCTGATTTTGTACATTCATAATTACTGACCAAATGAGGTTATGAAAGAGAAATGCATAGCTGTCTATTGTAGAAAACCCTCCTAAGGATTCCATAAAGCAAGTGTTCTGTCTGTATATGAATATTTAATTGTTAAGACCTAAAAGTTTCTAATTTAGATCAATTCTTGTGTCAGAGAAGTAATTATGTCTTTGAAAGTCAGCAAGATAAATTATACTTGTATGAAGTTCTGTTGCTTGAGCTATACAAGTTCATCCAAAATTTTGTATCCAGGTAAAATTTTTTGTTAGGAACCAGAAAATTATAAGGAGATTATTCTACTTTGAAAAACACCAATCTAGTATAAATTCCTATAAACAGAGAGTCCTGATGAAAAGCCAAGTTATGTTGTTTAGATATTGGATGTTTGTAGATTTATCTCCAACCCTCTGAACTGCTTAGATATGGTGAACCATTTAGGAACTGAGGGTCAGTGGCAGCAACTTGAAGCCACTGGGAGCATGGCCTTTAAGGAGACATTTCGACATTAACCCTCCTTTTCCTACTTACTTTGTAACCTGGCCTCTGTGATGTGAGCAGCATGCTCTGCCATACACTGACCTCTAGGATGGGCTAAATAGTCTGGCCACGCAACCATTGAAAACTCCAAAACTATGTGCCTACATAAAGCTCTCCTCTATTTGAATTGTCTTAGGTTTCTGTTTTTTTCTGTATCAAAACAGGACTGGTAAGATGAACTAATGATTACTGAAATCAGGAAGTTTCTAAAGCTGAGTATTTGTTGATTTTGACTTTGGGATTACTGGATCTGGCTTCAGTCCAGAATCAGCATCTCTAAAAATTAAATATTACATTTTATTTTGCAATTAAAATAATAAATCTGTAGTTTATAAAGCATTTGCATTATGTGAAGACTCAATTAGCCTCAAGAATTCTGAATATTTTTCCAAAATTAACAATAGTGCATCAACTATTGCCACAATATAAAAACAGTACTTCTTTTTGTAGGGAAAGTAAAATGATTATTAACCTAAGGTTTCTCAGTGTAAATATTTTTAATAGATATTGGCATGTCTTAATTTTTTTCTAGATTATTTTCTTTCATAATAAAAATTTTGGCAATAATATTCAACTTAGAAATTTGATTTATAAATTTATACTTTTATGTATTTAATAATTGAGAATGAATGGGGTACATGAGAGGAATTTGAGGGATAAAATGATGTAAATACAGTACTCAGATGTGAAATTCTCAAAAATCAAACTATTTAAGACAACTGTTATGTGACTGTAACGATGCTCAAAAGTATCTCCCTGTGATGGTGTGTCAGCAATAAGCTTGTACACACTGTCTGGCTTGACAGTACACAACATGGTAGTCACACCTGAGTCTTCCTCCTGAGGATGTCTACCAGGGCATCTTCTCTATCCTGTCAATCCAGCCAAACACTCACATTTTCTGTTTCCCTTGAAGACTGAGTCTTCCATTCCTTATCATTTTTTCTCTGTGTTCATTATTTTATTAACTTAATTTTTACATTCTAATCCAAGTTCTCTCTCCTTCCTTTCCTTCTGCTCCCTCCATTCACTCCTCCTCCCATTTGTTCCATGGAGATGGTAAGGCTTCCCATAGGAAGTCTACTAAATCTGTCCTATCACCTCCTTGAGACAGGACCAAGGCACATCTCTATCCCATACTCTTATGTCTAGGCTGAGCAAATTATCTCTCTCCAGATAGAATGGGCTCCACTAAATCAGTATGTGCAGTAGAGTTAGCTCTTGGACTCACTACCAGTGACTTCATATATTGCCTTAGCCACATTATTGTCACCTACAATAAGAGAGTCTAGTTTGGTCTTATGCAGGTTCCCCATTTGTCAGACCTAAGTCAGTGATCTCTCAGGTCTGGTGAGCTGATTCTGTGGGTTTTCCCACCATAGCCTTTAATCCTTTGTTCATGTTATGTTTCCTTTCTCACTTTGATTGTACTCCAGGAGCTTGGCCCAATGGTTACGTGCGGATTTCTGCATCTGCTTCCATTTGTTTCTGGAAGAGGGTTCAAGCTTCTCTGGGGTTGTGGATTGTAGGCTGGGTACCTTTTGCTTTATGTCTGGTATCCACTTATGAATGAGTACATTCTACATTTGTCTTTCTGGGTTTCAGTTATCTCACTTCAGATGGTTTTCTTTGTCCATATGCCTGAGAATTTTAGGATGTCATTGTATCTTACTGCTGAGTAGTACTCCATTGTGTAAATATACTACATTTTCTTTATCCATTCTTCTTTCAGGGGCATCTAGACTGTTCCCAAGACCTAGCTATTACAAAAAGTATTGCTATGAACATAGCTGAACAAATGTCCTTTGGTATAACTGTGTCTCCTTTGGGTATATGCCTAACAGTGCCATTGCAGGGTCTTTAGGTAGTTTGAACCCTAATTTTCTGAGAAATCATCATACTGATTTCCACAGAGATTGTACACATTTGCACTCCCACCATCAATGAAGGAGTATTCCCCTTTCTCCAGATCCTTTCCAGCATAAGCTGTCATACGTGTTTTTGATATTAGCTATTCTGATCAATGTTAGATGTAATCTCAGAGTGGTTTTGATTTGCATTTCCCTGATGACTAAGGATGTTGAGTTATTTCTGCTTCTGCTTTATGTGAGGATTTATTACAGTACATGGAAGACTATATTACCACTGACAATAGGATTAATGTGAACGTTAGAGAAGAAGGACACAGTGAAAGATGGATCAACATGACCATGAAAGACAGACTGTGAAAACAACACCTGTCAAAATTATCAACATTTTAATAAAAATTGAATATTTTAAAGATGGTTTTAAACTCTTTACACTACCTTTGCAAAGGAAATCTAGGGTAAAAATGACATATTATTTAAATTCTTGCAATCCTGAGGTATCTTTGTCCATCAGTTACTTAAATTATGTTTTTTTTTTGTTTTTGTTTTTGTTTTTTTTTTTTTTTTTTGAGGAGCAGAGGCTCCAAGTAGCCAGTGTTTAGTAATGTCCACGGGTCTAGAAATGAAAAATTACATATACCTCCACATACTGAGCTCACAGTACAAGGAGATTTCTGAGCTTAATGATGTAGGAGAAATATTGGGTGCCATCCTTTCAGGTTTTAATTATAGACAAGATTTTCTCAATTTCTTATCCAATCTATAAAATCTTAAAATGGATTCCCAACTTACTGTCATTTCAAATTGCTAAAAGCTTTTCCATGTTGAAAATGGGCACAGGCATTTTTCAAATTAAATGTTCATAACTAATTATATCATCAATGTACTTTTGGGTACAGGTATTTTATAACAAAATACATGTATCTATCATTTGTTACGGAAAATTTAAAACAAATAAGAGATTCACAATCTGTTGTTTGAATTCTCACTTCTAGATAATGTTGTTTCAGCTGTAGCCTATTTTCCCTGGCTAATTTTCAGTGGTGGTTCACTCTGCCAGTTGGAATATTTTGAAGCAAAACCTTTTACAAGGATAATTTATTTTTCTGGTTACGGTACCTGATTTTGCTGTTGCTACTTAGTTAAGGGAAAGATACATCATATAAACAGTCAGATACTATTGATGCTTACAATGCATGTTTTGGGTTCTGGAAATGAAACTATAAAACAACAACAAAGGATTACTATCATTGCACCCTTTTAAAACCCTTCTCCCAGGTTAACATAGCAGGCAGCCACATTACCCTTTATTTCATACCAAAGAGTAAATTCAGAAAGGTGTGGCAGATGTTAGATATGGGGTAAGGGTAACTTGGTGACTAGACTTATCAGCAGGATATAATAAAACTTGATGCTGGGTCTAGGGAGAGTAAAACACTTGACTACAAAATGTGTTTATGGCAATGCCTATGGTCTTAATTAAGGTTTCTAGTGTTAGATAAAACAGCATGACCAAAAACAACTTGGAGATGGAACGGTTTATTTCAGATTACAGCTTTTAGTCCAGCATCCAAGGAAATCAGGGAAGGGACTTGGAGGCAGGAACTGATGTAGACAGAGGGCAAGGAGGAACTGGATTACTGGGTTGACTGTGGTTTTCTCAGTCTGCTTCCTTATAATAGTACGAGAGTCATCAGATGAGGGGTTTTACTATTCAGAGTGAGCTGTGCCCTGCCACATCATCAATCACTAATCAAAATTTGTGCCATAGGCTTCACCACAGGCAAATATGGTGGAGACATTATTTTTGGATGAAGTTCCCATTTCCCAAATAATTCTATTTTGTGTAAGGCTGGCATAATGCTAGCCAGGACACCTGTGATCTTAGAACTTGTGAGGATGAGGTAGGAGAATCACTGTGAATTCCAGACAGGCTTGAGTTATGAAGTAAGATTGTGTCTTAACAACAATAAATCTATGTCGCAGAAGATGATGGACATCCAAGAAACTCCACATGGACTTTACTTTCTTTGTGGCAAAGGTAAGCCACTGCGTAAGAAAGTGCCCTTGCCTCAACTGCTGATGCCAAACTGGACAAACAGGACACCAAAAGGAGTGAGTGCAAACCTTGCCAAGACAAGGCAGTCCATTCTTTCAGATAATGTCTGTCAGAAATGCTAGGCCTATAGGCTGAAGCTGGATGCCCCAGTGTTGCAGAGCAATCCTGGGCAACTGTCCAGGCAGCCAGCTGTTTCTGTCATTTCTCACATTTTTTTGGAAGTTGCTTACTCCTACTCCTGCTTACTCAGTTAATATTATTTTCTTCTTGGGTCTCTGAGGGAGTTGAAGAATAGATAGTTATAGTTTTCCTTGTTTACCAGACTCAGTAAGAAACTCTCTAAAGATGTGTTAAGTGTAATAGGTTTGAAAGACATTAAAAGATAATTTGATAATTCAAATTAGATTTGAGAGTAGATTAGGTACAAGACTTTCGACGCATCAAGAAAGAATATTTTCTCTGAATTTGTCAAATGTTAATGGACTAGACATTGGTGATGTACTTATTGCCTGTGTATATTATATAGACTTACTGTACTTATTGTATATAGTTTTCTAACATTAGTTATAAACTTTTCTAATTTAGACTAAAAAAGGGGGACATGTGTGGTGATATCTTGCTTGTACAAATAAATAAATAAATCCTGTCTAAACTTCAGAGAATGGAGCTTATCACTAAATAGCAATAGAAGTCTGGAGGTCTGTACAGACAGTAAGTCAGATATCTGGGCAGAAACAGGATATAAGGAGGGGGAAACAGCAACCTACTCCATTGTCTGAGGTGGCAAGGTATGGCTGTGGCTTGCTCCTTCTGTCTGATCTCTCAGCATTTTCCTCTATATCTGACTCCAGGTTTTGTTATCTAGACCAATTAAGAACTACATTTACGGTGGAGGCTCAGAGGTTATGCAATATTCTAAGGTCACAGATGTATGGCATTGAAACCTGGTACCCAGGTTGCTAATTCTGAATCTGGCTCTACATTTATGCCTTCCCTGTCTGGTATGAAAACATATGTAGGAATAGCTTTCTGTGATGCCACTTTTACTTATTACCATATTTTATTCAGTCCCGACAACCAACTTGTTCTGAATTTGAAAGGTTTATGGTTATCAGTAGAATCTCACTCACTAGAATCTCACCGGCCCAAGAGGATATTTTCATCTAGAATGTACAAATAGGATCTCAGCAGGAAGACAACTAAAAAGGAAAAAAAAAGCCCTTAGGCTAAAGGCAGATTGTTAAATTAAAGCAGAGATGAGAAATGCATGGAACATTGATAGTGTGTGAATCTCAGTGCTACTGAAGCATATAATAGGAAAGGGAAGCAGATTTCTCAGCCCAGATTAAAGGTGCCTCTATAAGAGACCATTAGATAAGCCTATATTTTCATTGACTGGAAAAAACAAAACATGTTTCTTTACCATGTATGAAATTAAGGACTGTGGAAAATTTCTTATTTTGTGGTAAACAATTCATGTTGGACCCTTAAGGAGAAGAGTGTTACACCCATGCTCCCTGCCATCCCTCCTGAGCTCCACATCTGTCAAAAAATCCATGCAGCTGAGATTAGCATTTTTATGTGCAAATAAAACATTCTTTTTGTATAAACAGCCTGCAATAAGGAAAAAGGGCATACACAAATGCTTTTGAAGGAAAATGCCTCCCTGTTCTAAGTCTGGCTCTGAATGCCCTTGCCTTTACTCATTGTGAACTTGGGACTTCCAAATCAGCTTGTCCAATCTCCTTAGAGCCTGGGATTTTTCCAAGTCAAATAATCCAGGCTCCCTATTATCCCTTCTCTATCAGTAATGAAAAGAGTAAAATCTACTAGTACCTATTGTCAGAAAGATGCTACATGAATAAGAATTAAAACATGTGCATACATGATGTGACCTTGATGAAGTAAGGAGAGAGTCCTGTGTTCTAAGGCTGGGGAACTGAAGCTTCATCTGAAGAAATGTTTTGTAATAGGCAGAAGTTTAATCCAAAGGACCTTCAGTGTCCTACCAGATAGCATTTTGTACTTCATAACTATAAGATTCTGTGCCAATGTAATTATTGTTTCTGTTGTCAATGAAAGAAACACAGTTCTCACCTGAAAGGTCATAAGAAATAATTTATTCTGTAGCCAAAATTGAGAGATCACAGCCAAAGTACACAGATTCGGGTCATTCTGGAATTTGTGTTCCAGTGTGATTGCAGTTTCATGAAATTTTTATAGGGAGAGAACAAAGAAAGTCATAAAGCAGCATGATTTTAAAGTGTGCTGATGGAAATATCAGGCAGGTGGGTTTTAGCAAAACAGTCATTGAACTGAATATTTAATATGTATTTTATCAATTGTGTTTTATAATGCTTATCTAATAAAAATAAGTATGGTATTGAAAGAACTAATGATCTGGGAGGTGTTGCCAGTATTGTAGTGCTACTCAAAGCAAGACTAAAGATTTCAGTGCAGCAGGCCTTATTCTCATTTTTGAAGTATTTCAGGGTATAAGTATTTCAGGGTATAAGAAGTATTTCAGGGTATTCAGGTCAAGAACAGGATGACACCCACCAACAGAAGCTTTCCCATCTCCATGTGAATTTTCTAAGTCATTTGACATCATCATCACTGTTATTCTGCTCAAATTGAGAAGCCAACAGAGAAGCCTTTATAAGAATGTCCATGGTCCTGACCAGGACAAATACATATGACATCTCCTTTCGCTTCACCTCAAAACACTGAATCATGAAACAGAACTGTGGTAAAATAGGCAGACACCAAACAATAGGCCACTGTGGGTGGAATAAGAGATGAAGGTTTTTGACAGTTAGTTCTCTGCCTCAGGATAATGCATAAAAGAAAAAGCCCACAATATATACGATAAATAACATTGTTGTTTTAAAAATACCCCAAAAGACTGTGAGGAAATGTGTATAGGTGGAGAAGACAGACTGCAAGAAGACAGGAACATTATACGTTCTCCTTTGTATTTAGTGAGAACCTCATGTGTCATACTTGCAATCATATTTTCTAACATATTACAGCAGAGGTATCCTTGTGTGGAAAAAGACCTAGGAGAGGAAATTGTATGTATGAATGAAGTTGTACACCACTAGAAAGAATGGCAGAATGAGAGTGTGAGGTTCACACATGAATGCAAACACGAGCCTGTCCCTCATGCATCATTATGAAGGATACAAAGGGCACTAAGGTATTAAATTTTATTTGTACAACAAAGAGTCTTTTGAAAGTCATATTTGGAAAGTGAATTTATTTTTAACATAGTCTTCCCTCTTACATAAGCATGTGGAGTTTGCTCCTTGCCAAGAGTGATATGAAGGTGTGTCCATGTCTGACTAAGGAGTTCCACCCAGCTCTAGATCACCTGTCAAAATGTAAGATACTCCATAACTTTGGCTGACTTTTGGTTAAAAAAAACAAAGCAAAAACCATAAGCATCAAAGTGGAAAAAAATATCAAGAAAAGAAAAACAAAATCAGGTGTGAATCAGTCTCTGTGAGTAAAATGGAAAAGAACATGCAAGCTGTGTTTTTGACATCTTGGAAACTCTCAGGTAAGAAAGGAATTGCATTTTTTTTTCTTTGACTGTAAAGGGAAATAGACATCAAGGAGTAGGGCAAACAGGAGAGATTATGTTGATTCTACAAAAGACTTTCTGTTCATGTATCAAAGATGCAGTAGAAAGCACAAAACGAAGAATTCACCTCAGTAGAAGGCTTGAAGAAACTAGAGGCATAGTCCATGGCAGAGTGGGTGTCAGGCATCAATCCTAAATTTGAGATTTCCTTTCACTATATGAATGTTACAAGACCCGACTCATTCATAGCTTCAGAAGAATGTTCTGGGGTGTATTTATTGCTTGATTTATATATCTTCCAGTTTTTGAGAATGTCATATGAAGGTGCTACAATTCAAGGGATCCTATTGCTTTGTCACAGGACACTGTAAATGTATTGCTCATTCTTTCTATTCTAAACTTAAAACAAAAGAAAGTTATTTCTTATGGAGAGGAGACATTACTCAGGTCTCTAAAATCCCAAGGTATCAAGGCAAGGGCAAATATTTTAACAAATCCA
This sequence comes from Cricetiscus sungorus, assembly GCA_030556225.1. NCBI lineage: Eukaryota > Metazoa > Chordata > Mammalia > Rodentia > Cricetidae > Cricetiscus > Cricetiscus sungorus. The sequence continues at coordinate 8,275,123 of JANBXA010000651.1, read as the reverse complement.
CTTTGTGGACAGAAGATATACAGCGCAAATCTATATGCTTAAGGCAAAGGTTCCATGGCAGCAGAGGGGCAGAAGAGGGCCATGCCTTTTGACTTCCAAGACATGATCTAGTTCCTTCACTATAGCTGTCTTCCAAAATTTCAGCTTTCATGTTGATTAGTGCTATTTTAAACCTTCCACTGGGATTTCAAAATTATTGGCCTGAAGCTTCAAGAGGAATAAAGTATAAAATCACTTTTCTCTGCCCAGAGAGAGGATTAGTAAAGAAAGCAAAAGGAAATTGAAAACTACAAAAAGTATTGAAACACATATCAAATCAATTAAGGACACTGTAGTATCAAAAGCTGTTAAATAAGGTATTTATTTTAAAATCTGACAAAGCTTGGTTAGTGAATTTATTATAATACTATAAGAGTAGTTTCTGTTGGATTGTTACTTTTTTATTTGTTTTCATTTTCTTGAGACAGGGTTTCTCTATGTAACAGCCCTGACTGTCCTGAAACTCAATCTATAGAGCCAGGCTGGCATCAAACTGACTGAAATCTGTCTATCTCTGCCTTCTGGGTGCTGAGACAAAGGTGTGAGCCAGCATTATTACTTTTTAATTAACCAGATTAGCTGCAACTAACCCAATTTTGGCCATCATGTATCCTCTTAACCTACCTTAAAACTGTCATCACCAAACTCTGAAAGTGCATCTCCTCAGCATCAAATCTATTAGCATAGCCTAGTTTACCCTGTCCATACACACTGTGTAACTTGAGGCACTCATTGCTCAGAAGCCTTCAAGGCCTTCTGCCAAATACAAGCCCAAATGACTAAGCCCATAATTGCTATCATTGAAGGAGCCATGTTTTCTAGCTTCTGAAAGCGACTTTCTCTGCATGCTACAAAAGTTATACACTCTTAATAAATACTTTTGCTATGCTTCAAGACAGTTCAAATCTAAGATTTTCTTTATATTTTAATTTTAATTTTCCTGAAACAGAATCTCACCATGCATCTCTACTCTGGCTGGCCTGGAACTCACTGAAATCTATCTATATCTGCCTCCCCTGCTCTTTGTGGTCTATTCAGGAGTCATGGCTTCATGAAGTCTTCATGTTTGTATGTTAAATAATGCATAACACCTATCCATGGCTGTACTTTATACTAACAGCCACGGTACCATCAAAACAATGTAAAATCTCATTTGGATGAAAATGATGTCAATAGTTGGTTATAAAAGTAACTTAACACTGAAAAGGCAAACTAAGAAACAAAGAACTAGCAGACACTCTGGTCCTGTGCCTTTCCCAATCATTCCACCTTCTTTTCTGAGATGCTTCCCGAGCCTTCTGTTTAAGGGTTCCATTTAGATAATTCAATAGGGGGGGTGGCATCCTGCAGACATGTCTTCTCTAAATTGTGACCAGTGTGGATTTCTGTTATAGTCTCCACCTATTATATAAACAAACTCCTTCGATGAGGGTCAAGTGCTATACTCACCTGAACATTTCTCACAAAGCACCACTGACTATGACAGAAAAATGTGAAGTATTTGCAATCCTAAACATTCAGAATAAATAGAGACCCGAAAGCAGTACACATGCACTTGTTGTGTGTGTACGTGCGTACGTGCGTGCGTGTGTGTATGTGTGTTTGTGTTCAATAGATTTGGTGTAATGTCACATCACTGCCTTAAAATTCTTCAGAAAGGACAATGTCCTTCAGAAATGACAGTGTTGTTTCACTATACCAGACTCCCATAATCTAGAATTCCTTCTAGATAAACACTCATAATTAAATTACCATGACTGTCACACCTTTATTATATGATAGCCACTGGTACATGTGTTTCATATCTTTCCATTAGAACAAGCAGTGCAAGCACTCTTAGATTAGTACAAAAATAAATGGTGCATAAAGGTGCTCTTATTACTTGTGAAATTTCATAAATTAAAAACATGAGTTATTAAATTCACATTTGGTAGATAAAATTCTGAACAGTGAACAAAAAGTCATATGGGGTGTTTTGTGCTCTAAAAGTATCAGTGTGTGTAATATGATTTGGTGCAAACATGAGGCCCTGAGGTAGGAAATCCAGGCCCCAAGGCAAGGCTACACATAGTAGCATGTGTCTGTAACCCCAGCACTGGTGAGGATCATGCCAAGGAGAGACAGGGAGATCTAAGACCCCCACTGGTCATCTAGTCTAGCAAAACAGCTATCTATAGGTTTGTCAATATAAGCTGTCTCAAAATGAAGATAGAGAGACAGAGGAAGAACTGATGTGGACCTGTCTTCTGTGTGTCAGTACTTAGATTTACATGCCTGTTTACATGGTATACACATGCATGCACACAAAAACAAATTTTTGAAAATCCAATTTTGGAAATGAAGTGTATAAGATTAAAATAGTTGTCACTTTAATTTATTTAACATATATTGCTTAGAAGAAAGAGAGTTTCCACCACACAAGCCACTATCTCAGGGAATAGTAGCAGGAATCTTTAAATTAAATTAGCTATATTTTAAAGTATCCTGCATAGAGAAAATAATAATCAGAAAAGCATTGTCCTATTTCCCGACTTTTCTTTCTTTCTTTTTTATTCAAATCATCTTCTTTCAGTGGAGAGAACAAATACACAGTAAGGTTGCCCATCTTCCATTGGGTGACTAGACCAGGGTACTGGAATAGCCTAGATTGGTCTACGCAGAGGAAACCCAGGATTCCAGTGCTCTAGAGGCAGAGACAGCAGATCTCCTGGGTAAGCTGTTAGTCTAGACTCTGACTCAGCAAATACAGTGGAGTAATAAAAAAAAAAAAAAAAGCTCATATCAACTCCTGTCTTTAATATGCAAATATCCCCAAACACACATGGGCCTACTCACATGCAAACATGCATACCACATATACATATTGCATGTCTGCACAAAGTAAGTAATCCATAAGTAAAAGCTAAAACCCACAGAAACTGTACAGAGTTACAGAAAACGCAAAAACAATAAAAAGATAAATGAGAAACAAGCTAGAGATATGGCAGCTCAATCAGACTTTGAAAGAGAATAAAACAGAGAAAAGGATAAAAATAAAAAGAAAGAGAAATAAAAAGAAGAAGACCAGAAACCGAGAAAATTTTATACTGACAAAATACATGTCAAGGCATCAAGGGAGGTAGGAAAATCTGTGGGACAATCAACTTCACACATTTCCTAGCAAAACTTCTGAAAACTAAACACAGAGAGGAAAACTGTCAAGCATTCAGAGAGGAAAGACCCTGTCATGACAACCCCAAGGAAGTTACAAGTGATTTCTAAACAAGAGGAATGCAAATGAAAAGACAATGGAATGGTATCTCTAATAACAAAAAGGAAATGCCTGTAGCCCCTAACTCCTTGGTTAATAAAAATTGCACGTAAAAGATGAAGGCAACATTAAAAATATTTTTTGAGACAAGCAATAATTTACCACCAAAAAATGCACTAAAAGAAACAGCAGTGGGCATCATAAATCATCATGAATAGGATAGATTAGTCAATAAGTGGCATAATCTGCTATTCATACAAAAAATAATGAGGAGGTGTCTACTAAATAAACTATATGATTAAAAACCTGCTGTGAAAATGTAAGTTTATCTTTTAAGAAAAGTACTTGGTAGAAGAACATCTCTATGACCTCATGGCAGGGAAAAATACCATAAGCATAAAAACATTTTTAAGTGGTAAAATTCTGGTAATAATATTATATATTTCCAAATGAAACCCCATATCTGAGATTAGCTTAAAGCATACAATGGAAGGAAAGTTCTTGTTTACATACAATTGATGAAATTTCTTAACCAAAGCATTTATACTCCCTGGACAACAGAAGACAAATTTTCCTAAACAAATATGTTTGCGGTAAATCTAAGTAGTCACGACAAACATGAGTGACTGAAAAACATTTGACACTATGAGATACTTATAAGCAAAACAGAATCAAAATGACCCCCCAAAAGGCTCCCACCACAAAAATTAATCTAATATTGACCATAGAGGACTGAAAATGCCAGTGACAGCATGCTGGGGCAGCCTCCTGTCTATCTCCAGTAATGCAGAAAAGAATAATTATAAAACAAAATCATAAAAATACCATTGAAGCAAACATGAAACTAAAATTTCTCAAAAATGGTATAAGAGAATTTCTAATTTTGTGCTAGATTTATCCATGTTATGCGAAACTCATTCCACAAAAAAACATAAACTAAGGAATCTGTGCTTATCAAAATTACAACTTCTACAGTCTTTAAGTTACTGATAAATAAGAAAAGACAAGCCAAACAACTAGAAGAAAATGTGTAGAACTTACATTGTTGATGATCAGAATAAATGAAGAATGGTGAAAACTTCATTTGTTCTATTGGTCAGGTTGTTATTTGGTACATGGTACCTGAGAAATGAAATTAAACACAGTCAACCAATGATCAGCATTTCACTTCTTCTCTTTACTCAAGAGGAATAAAGTCAAATATCTGTATAAAATCATGTACATAGCAATCTTGTTTCCAATATCTTAAAATTGAAAATTTCCTAGATAACTGTCAATAAATAAATAAACAGATTCTGATATCCAGGGGTGGAATTGTGATAGGGAGTAATTGTTAAGTACAAGAGGCAGTCAATGATGACAACAAAACTGTTTCCCAGACACAGAGAGACAGCTAGGCTCCTGAACTATAAGCAGTTTTGACAGCATGCACAACACCTGCAACATTAAAGCCACATCCAATCCCAGCATGGAGGGGGGGAGGGGCTGATGACAATCGGAGGGGTCTGGGAGGGGGAACATCTGTTTTCTTTAAGAGTATGGCTCCATGAGAGTCCATCATACTCCAGAAAAAGGCCACATAGCCATGATTATGTGGGCAGCACAATCTGATGCTAGAAAGCTAAAAGAAAAGAAGGTACAAAAGCTGTGTGGACAGCAAAGTGAGGTATTTTGAAGAAGATGGAAAAAGAGAGGAATATAATTAAAATTCAGGGTATTAAATTCTCATAAAATTAATTAAAAACACTTTCATAAAAGTATCTTTAAAACTATCATTCCAAAATGAAGTTTGGAGGCTATTAGATGAGCAGGGCTTGTGTGTATTTTAAGATAACTGCCTAGTTAAATGCACTTCCGAACTGCATATGAGAAGATAACAAGAAATTCTAACCTTTACCCCATAAAACCATTAATATCTTTTATTGGTAGTTACAGCAGAGAAACTGTCACAAATGAACAACAAACTTTGCCCTTAGAAAGAAACCTAGTCATCTATCATGACAACCCAGTGAAGTACAGCTTAGTGTTCAGAAGGTTTTGCACACTGGAGAATGTCTGTTTTATCTTGTTCAAATTCCTTTGACCTGCCTTCCCTTCTCATTTAAAAGTCCTGTGAAATGTCAGTTTCTTCAGAGCATGCGATCAGAAATGCCCACATATATATTATCCTGAGTTGTAAATATTCCAAGTGACATTATTTTGCTTTCTTGGTTTCTGAATTTGTTGTTAATCAACAGGATAAACCAAGGATGGGGGGTTTACTCATTCAGTAAGATATCCTTAAATATTTTTTTTTTTAAAAAAAAGTACTGTTGAGGGTAAGTGACAGGTCAGTGCTCAGTCATAAACAAGATATGTAAAGCATCCCCTGTAAGGCTCCAGGAACATTGCAGAAGAGGGATCAGAAAGAATGCAACAGGAAGAGACAGGACGAAGGGCTGCTGTCTTTTGGATAAGACATGGCATTGGAATCATGAAGTCATAGTTATTGTGGATGCCTGCACATGGTCTAGAGAAGGCTGTTTGATTACTTGTGATTGAGAAACCCAGTAAAAAGAGTGTTTGCCTCCAGTGTTGCCCCATTGATGACCCCAGCAGTGTTTAATGTATAATTTCAAATAGTCACACAGATGCTTAAACTAAATGGTTCACAAAGCCAACCCGAGGGAGAGTGAGGCCTTCCATGGGGAGTCTTCAAAGTCTGTCATATAATTTGGAGCAGGGCCCAGGCCCTCCACCATGTGTCTAAACTGAGGGAGTTTTCCTCTATGTGAAATGGGCTCCCGAAGTCCATTCGAATTCTAGGGATAAATACTGATACATTACCAGAGACCCCATGCATTGTATTAATTTTTAAAAACACAATAGTTAAATCTGTGGAAGTTTGAGCTGCCCAGGAGCTTATGGAACCTGGAGGAGGGAATAGTCAGAAACACAGGTAATTATAAGTTATTTGATTTTTAAAAATGAAAGCTAAACAATTAGGCAAAGGAGACTGACATGTCATTCTGTAGCTTTCGAAGGAATATTTAAATAGAAACTCTTGCTAAGAACATTTCATGTCTGTGGTTGTGTCATGGGTATCTACTGATACCAGAATGCATTGCCTTGTATACGTTACACATGCTCTCTTGCTCATGTGTCTCTTATACTGTAATAAGGTGGATTGAAAACACTCTTATTAATATGTAACAGAAGTGATTTAAAACTGGGTTTGAGAAATGGGAGGAGGCCACTGGAATTAATGAAATCTTTTAAAACGTCATTTCTGATAATGCCTAGGAAATGATTTTCAAACAGTATAAATTTATAACACTGAAGAAATTATTGTTATTATAAATTATCCCATTTCAGCTCTCAGTAAATAGGACATTTCACAGCATGGTGGAGTTTTGCACATGTAAAGCTTTCAAAATATGTCACCGACTGCCAACTCCTGTCATCCTTTCAAATATTTGTTTTCCTTGTAGGAAAAAAAAGTCTTCATAAGTAAACATTTCACCCACAAGGGACAATAAAGTGTATTTGATATTCTACTGAGGCCAGTGTCTGGACAAAGCTTGAAGTCACTGATGTGCCTTTTCTTTTTCTATATTATGTGGTATGCAGAACTCTGGTCTGTCAAAGACAGTGACATTCTAAGCACTAGAGCCCAGAATAGGTAAAGTTGTATGTCAAAGGATAATTAAGGTAGCTAATGATATTTTCATTAGTTCACTTTGAAAAAGGTAGATTATTATTTCTGTTACCTGGGTGGACTCAATGAGATCCTAAACCGCCTTGCTTGTTTTATGCTGTAGCACTGTGGAAAGAATCCAGAATCTTGCACGTGTTAAATAAACACCCTACGCATGAGCCACAGTCCATTTCCACATAGCCTCTTAAATGTGGGAGAAGCTTATAGAAGTATCAATTAGAATGATGCAATATGGGGAAAGTTTATATGAGAGTTATTCTTATTCAAAACACTATAGTTTCTATCTGCTTCAAAGAGAAACTTATTTGGAGAGAGGTGAGACCTACAGTTACCTGTGGGTATAAAGAAAAATATTTAGAACCAGGAATTGTGCTGGTTATTTGTGGTAGTAGTAGGCTCTCTTCCAATATACTTGACTTACCAGGACCAGAAAGCCATGTAGGTTTCCAATATTAGGCATAGTTTCAATCATGGTGAGAGGGCTCTAAGTCCAATTCAACTCTATATTTTTTTTGGCTACAATGTAAGTAATATAAACATTATAGAAATATTATGGTTTACTTCTCAAAATTTAAGCTTAGCATTGAATTGCTATTGTAAGAATACCTCTCATATGTTACAACCCAAAGGATTAAAATTTCTATCTCAAATAACTGTCAGCACTCCATGATCACAGAAACATCCATATTGAACTAAAATACAGAAGCAACTGATGCATTTTTTTTCCCTGTGGTACAAAGGATCGAATATAAGGCTTTGTGCTTAGACATTCTAGACACATCCCCAACTCCTGTGTTTTCTTTTTCTTTTTGAGATTGTGTCTCACTCCACTGTTTAGACTGACCTTAATTTCACTGGCCATCGAAGGCATCCCTCAAAATAAGAGTTCCCCTGCTTACACAGACATGTACCTCATCATCAAGAGTCTTTTTGTGGCTGTACCAGGATAAATAAACTATGGTTAATGCACACAACACAACTCTTTTACTTTTTAAAAATAAAGAAATCTTTTCTACTTATGACAGGAAAATAAATTTGGAGGTCCAAATAAGTTTAACCAGTCACAAAAAGGCATATACTGTGTAATCTTGCTTTTGTGAAGAATTTAAAATAATGAAAAAGAGCTTAATTCACAGAAGCATGGTTCAACAGTAGTTTCCAAGAAGAGTGGAAGAAAATGAGGTGTTTTGTTTGTTTTGATTGTTTTACAATCCTTAGATGATTTTTTTAAATTTTTTATTATATATATATAAATATGCATATATTTATTTCTTATTTTACATATCGATCCCAGTTCCCTCTCCCTCGCTCCTATGCCCCATTTCCCACCCACTCCACACAGAGGGTGATGCCTTCCAGGAGAGATCATCAAAAGCTGTCAAGTCATTTGGAGTAGGGACTAGGCCCTCCCTCCTGCCTCTAGGCTAAGGGAGTATCCCTCAATGGGGAATGTGCTCCCAAAGTCCTTTTATGTACCAGGGATACCTCCTGGTTCCACTGTCAGAGGTCCCTTAGACTTCTAACTGAGCCCCATGTCAGGGGATCTGGGTTGGTCAAATGCTGGTTTCCCAGTCTGGGGGTCCATGAGCTCCTCCTTGTTCAGTTCAGCTGTCTCTGTAGGTTTCTATAGCCGGGTCTTGACCCCTTTTCTTATCATTTCTCTGTAACTGGATTTAGGAGTTCGGCTCAGTATTTAGCTGTGGGTATCTGCTTCTGTTTCCATCATATAGTTGATGCAGGCTCTATGATAGCATATAAGTTAGTTATCAATCTCATTATCAGGGAAAGCATTTAAGGTAGCCTTTCCACTGTTGCCAGATTGTTAGTTGGGGTCATCTTGTAGGTCTCTGAACATTTCTCTAGAGTCAGTTTTCTCTAGGAACCTATAATGGCTCCCTCTTTTATGATCTCTTTCTCTCTCCCTCCCTCCCTCTTCCGTTCCCTTCCTCCCTCCCTCCCTACCCCCTCTCTTCTCTTACTTATTCCTCCCCTGACTCAATCTTCCTAGTCTCACATGCTTTCCTCCCCTTTTCTTTCTCCTAGCTCTACACACTGCCCCCCTCCCCCACTCCCAATGTGCTCAGGAGATCTTGTTCCTTTCCCGTTCTGTGAGAGACCTTGTATGAATCTCTTAGAATTGTCCTTGTATCCTAGTTTCTCTGGCGGTGTGAATTATAGACTGGTGATCCATTGCTCTATATCTAAAACCCATATATGAGTGAGTACATACCATGTTCCTTTTTTTGTGACTGGGTTACCTCATTCAGATGGTTTCTTCAAGTTCCATCCATTTGCTTGTAAATTTCAAGATTCCATTGTTTTTGTTTTTGTTTTTTTCCGCAGAGTAGTATTCCAATATGTAAATGTTACGCATGTGTTTCCTTCCCGCCTGCTCCATCCCGCCTGCTGCCAGTCTAGGCCCATTTCTGACACCATTATGTTACAGCAGGTTCTTCCCGCAGTCCTGCCGCCATGGTCCCGCTGCCATGTGAACCCCAAATAACACTCAGAGACTCTGTATTTGATATAATCCTGTTGGCCAGTTATCATTATTGTTAATGGGCTAGCTCTGCCTTAATTATTAACCCATTTCTACTTATCTCAGTATTTCCACGTGGTCTTCTTATGGGGAGCCGCGGCGGGCGTCTTCCTTCCTCCCTGGGCTACATCTCGACCCCTCCCTACTACTTCCTCTTTCCTCCTCCTAGTCTCCTAGCCCTGCCTATCTTGTTTCCTATTGGCCACAGTGCTTTATTTATTAACCAGTATGAGAAACATATATACAGAATAACATCTCCCATCATCTCCTCTTTTCTGTCTAAAGTAAAAGAAGGGGTTTAACCTTAACATAGCAAAATATACCATACAACAGTTATCAAATAAGAATCACAGTTAACAATATTTAGTCCATTAACATTTTGTAAGACTTAAAGAAAATATCATCTCTCCTATCTTTGTGAGTCTAAAGTCCTATATGTAACTTATCTTTAATCCTAAGGAAAACTATAACTATAACTATCTGTCTTCAACTCCTTCAAAGACCACAGAAGGATAATATATAAACTCTAGAAATGACAGGGACAACTCACTGCCTGGTCAGTCACCCGAAGTTCTTCTGTAATGTTCCATCTTCAGCCCATAGGCCATAGTGTGTCTCCAGACTCCTCAACAAAGCAGGAGACTTTACATTATCCACCTGCATTGACAGTTTGTCAGTCATTTTCCTCTGTGTCCTGTAGACTGTCTGGCTGTCTGGCAGCCTCTTCCATGAAGCAGAAACCCTGTAGTAATGTCCATCTTGCATCAGCAGTCATCTTTTTGTGGGTCCTGCATGTCCAGTTTCTACAACATAAAGTCAAACAGTCCAGAAGAGCAGTACCTTGCCCAAATGGCTAGTCTTGCCATATTAGAAGCAAACTCCATAATGTGTTTCTTCGATGTCCATCTTTCTTTCTTCTGTAGGTGGTGTTACCAGGAGCAGTTGTGCCTTATTGTCAAGAAAAACCCTAAACCATTTTAAATGCCATATTCTGTAGGTCTTTGAAAGGTTTGAAGAATACCTATCCATCTTAAATACATCTCTGTATATCTAGAAATCCTAACTCAATTAGCTCTAAGTTTTAACTATCATAGGTAACTCTCTATAATCTGTATTAATTTATACATTACATTTTCCAATGAGCTATATAAACACAATACCTAAACAAGAGGAGAAATTGACATATCACACAATTGACCTTAAATTGTATCAATAAAAGAAAATCCATTTCAAAGCAAAGTATTCCTATCTATACCATAATTCCCTTTTTACCTTTAAAAAGATTGTTTGTGGTTATAGCCATTTATAACCAAGTCCATTTAAATGAAAACAAACATTTATAAACAATATTTGGGAATTTGGGCGTCATTCTTTCCAAACTACTTCCTGCTGGTAGGGGGTGCTGTCATGGGGATCCTAAGAAGATGCAGAAATTTTGGCTGTAGTTTGCAAGGCTTTGTCTCAACTGCTTTGAATGTTGTTTCAGGGGATCTGTTGTTTCAGGGAGCTGTTTCAGGGGGTCTTGCTTGATCAAACCATATAAGTCTGGAAAGAATCCATACCTTTTCATTTTCTGTAGAAACAAAAATAGAAATCCTTTTCCCCAGTAACTTGTCCTTAGGCTTAATTTTGGAGTCAAAGCATTTTAAAAATATATAAATTGAATTAATCCAGTAGCATTTCTTTTATCAGTGGTTATTTTCTCAGCAATCACATAATTTAAAGACAACAGAAGCACGTATAGTATCCAAAATTTCTTTGTGCTTTCCATTTTTACGTGGCTTTTTTATTATTCTATTTATTCTACTTCTAATTTTACATATTTTGAGACAGGGTTTCTCTGTGTAACTTTTATCTATCCTGGAATTCATTGCATACCAGGTTTACTTTGAAATCACAGAGATCTGCTTGCCTCTGTCTGCTGAGTGCTGGGATTAATGGCGTGCACCACCACACCCATCCATTCTATTTTCTTTTTTCTTTTTTAAATCATTGTATCCTGTTTCTTTTTCTCTCCCAAGCCAGCGTATTTTTTAAAACACAGTGTAAACCTTCATTGCAGCTCTTGTACACACCAATGAATTGTTAGCAGAGCTCTTTAAAAGCAAGGTGGCTTTTTTGCCGCTTATGCTAATTTTGGAAACCTCCCTTAAACTAGCTGCGCAACTCTCTGTCTACAGCAAAACAAATCTAACCGAGAAAATGCTGCTACCAAGAAGTCTTGCTAGTCTCTCTTCCCTTGTTTCTAAAAACTATTTTTTAAGCTTTTGTTAAGTTTTAAGGGAAAGTTCTCAATCCCACTTCTGACACCATTATGTTACCCATGTGTTTTCTTCCCGCCTGCTCCATCCCTTATATCTGTCCTGGAATTTCCTCTGAATACCAGGTTTACTTTGAAATCATAGAGATCTGTTTGCATCTGACTTCCCATAAATGTGCCATATCTTTATCCATTCTTCAGTGAGGGGCATCTAGGTTGCTTCCAGGTTCTATGAACATAGTTGAACACATGTCTTTGTTGCATGGATGTGGATTATTTGGGTATATGACTAAGAGGGGATTGCTAATGTATGGTGTTTCATATGCTTGTTAAGAAATAGAATAATATGTGAAAATATGATACATAATACCACACTGAGAAACTATTTTGAGATAAATGATAGTAAAGATTGGAATATGAAAGATTTGTATAATTTGTCTCTTCCTCTTCCTACATCTGAATGACTAACCTGAGAAATTATTCATTAAAGCATATTGTGCAATTTTAAATAATGTGTTTTTCTCTCTGCAGCCACACTGTCTCCACATCCCCAGTGGAGACATTGTACTCTTGGTGATGATCGATACAGCTCAGCAGATGTTATTGCCTTATTGCCAGGCTTTCATATAATTTATTCTTTTATCAGTTCCTTGTTCTTAATGCTTCTAGGTTGCATTTCATTACAGTATAAAAGAGAGTGCACCATTGGGATCCAGGAAGGGCTGTCTAATGTTTAAGTCTAAAGGAGCTCAGAAGAGTAAGTTGTGCCCTTGGTGCCAGGAAATGTAAAGGCATTATTGTGAGGATGGCAATTATAATAACTTAAGATGCTAAAATGTAAATCCCTACCATAATTTTATTAATTACAGCAATGCAATGGATGAGCTCTCTGAGCTAGGGAAAGTTTTAATAACTTCCTTGGGATCACATAGCAATTAAGGTACTGAGATTCGTATTTATATTGACATGGAAACTATCACCACACATTCTTTGCTTTGCTTTGCAAAGGATCATTAAATACATAACAATATTACAAGTATTTTTGATTTACTTCTATGTCTCAGAATTTTCTCTGAGCATTTCACTAACAATTATTGAGAGTTCTTGTACTTTCTTCTTCTGGATCTACTTAAACACAATTTCTCTAATTAGAATTCCAGAGAATGTATTTTAAACAAAATATCTGAATAATTTTCATAAAGTAAATCTGAGAGCCACCTTTGACCACCTTTGTAGCTTCTGACATGGGAAGGGTTTTTGTTTTGTTTTTTTCTGTTAGTAAGATGTTAAGATTCACTTCCAAACTTCTACAACTGAATGCATTTTTTAAGCACTATCATTTTTTCAAAGTATTATCATCCAACACTGTGATTTTAGCTTTGGTCTTTTTGTTCTTCGTTTTATTTGAGTCAAAATAATTAACATTTCTCTCATTATGATTTTCAGATTATTATAAATTAGCATTAGCTATAATTCCTCATGGTACCACAGAGCTGTAGAGTGTCCATTCTAATAACTTTTAAAACAATTTCAGCAACAGTAGAAAGGCATAAATGCCCTTCCCTGATAATGAGATTGATGACTAATTTATCCACCATCATAGAGTCCTTATCTAGTAGTTGATAGAAACAGAAGCAGACACCCACAGCTAAACACTGAGCCAAAATGGAATCAAAATACAGAGAGGGATGACAAGACCAGGCTACAGAAACCCACAGAGACAGCTTACCTGAACAAGGAGGAGCTAATGGGCCCCCAGACTGATAGCTAGGAATCCAGCATTGGATCAACTCAGACTCCCTGAACATGGGTCTCAGTTAGAAGGCCTGGGTAGTCTAAGGGACCTCTGACAGTGGAACCAGGATGTATCCCTGGTACATAAAAGGACTTTGGGAGCACGTTCCCCATTGAGGGATACTCCCTTAGTCTAGAGGCAGGAGGGAGGGCCTAGTCCTTACTCCAAATGACTTGACAGATTTTGGTGACCCCTCTGGGAAGGCATCACCCTATCTGTGAAGGTTGGGAGGATATGGGATGGGAGGGTGGTCGGGGGGCATAGGAGAATGGAAGACAAGGAGGGAGAGAAGGATGGAGAGGGAACTAGGATTAATATGTAAAATAAGAAAAATAAATAAAATAAATGAATTAAAATAAAATATAATTATATATACATTTATGTAAAAAAAAAGAAGGAAAAGAAAACCCATGCATTAATGAATCCTTAAAATGATGCCTGTTGTGAGTCTGAAGAGAATACACAGGTCCAAGGCATTTTCCCATGGTGCAGAAGCTATTCTGCAACACATGGCTATAGTTTGTTCCTTTTTTGCAAAGTTTCATTAATTCCCACAGGGAAGACAAATCCCAAATTTCTTGATGTTTTCCATTCTTGCCCTGAGTGCTGCTGAACCTCAATTCTGGGCTTCAGAATTGTGTGATCTTAGTTGAGTCCTCAGTCTTCCAGATGAGAATCCATTGAAGTACTAGGAAAGGTTTTCATTGTTGTGACAATTTCCCATGCCCACAGCTTTCAGTCACTTCCTGTCTCACTCTAGATCACATTTGGATTTCAGAAACTTGTTAAGGTTTTTTAAAATATAATTTATCTTTTATTAATTGTATGCACATTGGTATTTTGCCTACATGTACGTCTGTTTGAGGAAGCCTGATCACTAAAACAAAAGTTATAGACAGTTGTGAACTGCCATGTGGGTGGTGGAATTGAACCTGGGTCCTCTGGAAGAACAGCCATCTCTCAAGCCCTGTGAATCAATCAATCTTTCTCCTTTCATTCTCTTTCTTTCTTTCTTTCTTTCTTTCTTTCTTTCTTTCTTTCCTTCTTTTCTTCCTTCCTTTCTTTCTTCCTTCCTTTCTCTCTTTCTGTTTTCAAGACAGGGATTTTTTACATAGCCCTTGCTGTCCTGGAACTCTATAAACCAGGCTGGCATCAAATTCACCAAGGTCTGCCTGCCTCTGCCTCTGAGTGCTGGGATTAAGTCCTGTAACACCATGCCTAAAATTTAGTGAGATTTTTATTGGAATTATCTCTAGCTTATATTATACAGGCCCAGGGAAGAGAGTGATTGTTTATACCCATCCAAGTAAGATGGTCTTACTTTCTCTCAGCCACATGGGCTTCTTCCCAATTCCAGCCTCTTATTTATCTTTTCTTAGAACATTCACTTTAAAATGCTTATAAGTACTTTTTTCATCTGAGGACAAATCTGTTTGGAAAGCTTGTCACCATTTAAAAACCCGGGATATTTTTCTCCAGGACCTGGGAGCTATACATATTAAATATAAGTTCCAAAGGAGAAAGTGTTTCTGTCTTCCAGAATTTTCCTTTATAAAACTCATTATCAGTAGATTCCTGACTGCGAGATAACTATAATCCATATACAGTGCATGGTGGCTCATGCCTGTAATCCCAGCTCTTGAAGGCTGAGACCAAAGGCTGCTATGTAGGCTGCCTATGCTACAGAAAGAGACATTATACCGACCCCTACTCCTAGTATCCTCAAAATACCCAGGAAAGTAAATTATAAAGACAATAAAATAACCATCACACTTTTCAAATCAACTTATCAAAGCAAGCTAGTTTCTTCCAGAATTGTTAGGTAAAAACATTTATTGAAGTATCTTGATATAAAATTCCCAAAATACAAGCAAAAAAAAAAAGGTATAGATTTGGACAGTTGGGGAGATGGGGATCTGGGAGAAGTTGAGAGAAGGAGAAACTGTAATCAGAATATATTGTATGAAAAACATCTATCTTTGATTAAAACAAAAATAAAAGTGATGTATAATATGTCTATGTTTAAAGCTTATGATTTGATGATGTTTTTGATTTGGCTATATTTTGCCAAATATAATGTCTTCTTTTAATACTTTCCCAAGTCCCTGCCCATCATGAACACAGAACTAGTGATCTGCTAGGTAACTGCATATGAACTCTAAAGAAATTTATATAAATGGAATCCCGAAATATAACTATGTTTTTCTAATTTTATTCACTACCTTTAATTTCCAAGTTGTATGTATTGTGGAGATCTACCACAAAGTTACTTTTTACATGGGTCTGTGTGAAGTTGTTTATCTTTTGTAGCCACCAAAACTGAAAAACTTCAACTCTTTCAAAAGGCCTTTGAATAAAAATGCACACTTCATTTTGCCTCAGTATATACAGTTATCAAGTGGCTAGGATGTGTGGTAGGTGCTTGTTTAGTCTTCTAAGAAGCAGAAGTTTTCCGTAATTATTGAGTTACATTGTCTCTATACTTTGCAATCATCAATTTTTTTTGACTTAGCTCATTTGACATTACTATACAATGAACTGAATTTTAGAAGGGTAAAATTTTATACCTCCTGTTAAATTATCAACTGCATTTTTGTGACTTGCAAATCTAAGTCATAAGACAGAGCTTGTGTCTTCTCCAGCTCATTTTACTCCTGTTGAATTCTATTTGTTTCTTGCGGCTATTTCTTGGCTAACATTTCCTGTTTTTCATTGTTTCACAGTTTGAATAGTCACTTATTGATGCGTTTTAATGTTTGCATCTTTAAAATCTGTCCATCAAGTTTATTATTCCCACCATTTTGTGTTAGTGCAGAGATACTCAGCCTTCCTAATGCTGTGACCCTTTAATACAGACCACCAACTACAAAAATATTTTCTTGTTACTTCATAACTGTAATTTTGCTACTGTTATTAGTCAGAATGTCAACATCTGTGTTTTATTATGGTTTTACTAACCCCTGTGAAAAGGTCATTTAACCTCTGAAAGGGACAAGAGCCACATATTGAGCACTGTTTTGTTAGTGGCTAACAAGATTTTCTTGTTAACTTTCTTGTTTCTTGGTATAATGAGAATGTTTGCTAGACACCTGGATGTTTATTTTATTTAAACTCCTATTCCAGTTCTTTTCCAGAAGAGCCTTGGAAAGTACTTGGAGGGCCTTTAAGCTGCCCTGTGGAAGAGTAAGTTCAGGCTCCTAACTCCACCAAGCCTACTTGTCCCCTCTGATGCCAGGGTAAGCACCTCACTCCTCGGAAATGGCAGGAAAGGCCTGCTCCTCTAGGTCTCCAATGATATGCCACGTGTGCAGAAGTGCTTCACACTTCACACTGCTTGTCTCTGAAGAAAAGTCTGGCCCTCGCAGTGTTTCTTGGTAAATGGCTTACAAGAGTCAAGTTAGTGGTTTCTTACATCAAGGTTCTTTGATGAGAGTTGTCTTTCTATGCATCTGTTTTTCTTACTGGTTAATTTGGGCCAATGGCCAATGAGGCAGAAAGAAAGGCAGGACTAGGAGTGGAGGAGAATTCTGGGATATGCAGGCAGGGTAATCGTGATGCTGTGCTGGAGTAACACCGTGCATGGCATTACCAGGTAAGCCACAGCCTGGTGGCAATACATAGATTGATGGAAATGGGTTAATAATTCAGATAGAGCTAGCCAATAAGAAGCCGTAGTCATCAGCCAACAGATTCATAGTTAATATAGCATCTGTGTGTTTAATGTGGCTCAAGGGCCATGGGACCTGCCAGGCCAGAATCATTCACAGTACAGTTAGTGAATTAGTATATTCTTGAAGATGGATTGCTCTTCCTTTTCTGAGATGCTCACTAAAGGGTAGTGGATCTTGCCATAAAAGCTCTGTTTCTCTAAGGTGTCCGTTTTTATTATTATTTTTTTCTATGTAGAGAGAAATAGCTCCTTCTTTTGAGAAAAATAAAGGGATACATGTGACCCATCCTTAAGCATGTGAGTATCTGTTGACAAGGTCTGGAATATGTGAGGAGACAAAGCAATACAGAAAACATTCCATCATGTAATTCCTTGAGTTGTAAAGCCAGTAGGCAGTCACCCTTAACATTTTACTCTTTGGTGTGTCCCATTCCTTGTCTTACATACGACATCCAGATTTCCTACTTATACACAATAAGAATAATAGGGATAGATGACTATTTAATTGTCCTAAAGCAGAAATCGTGAAGCAGAATTAAAAGGCAAATAAATTAAAGGTGATCCTGGCATTTTATATTTAACCACGACGAGTTTCAATGCATTACAGAGCATTTCTTTAATCTTAATAGACATTGTAGCTGTCTCCTCTCCACAAATTCAGTTTCAACGGTTTTTGAAGTCTGTACAACTCTAGAACATTACAGGTTCTTCTCTTTTGTCTTGAACACATGGTTTCCAGTTCGAAGATGCTTATTGCCTAATCTATATTTTACATCAGTTGGGTGTCTGTAGGGAGCACCTTCCTGCTTGTTTTCATACTTGATGTTCTAATTATATTCCAAATACTGCAAATATTTCATGCTGGATCTTAGGCAATGTCAGCTTTTAATAAATATTCATGACCTTTGTTCTGCACCATCCTTACATTGCTTTCAGATCTGTTTCATTTTGGAATTTGTGACTTTATGTTTTATGAGGTGGCATTAGAATAGCATTTGGCATAGGCTTTATTTTTCTCCCTTTTGAAAAGTGATTTCTCCAAGTAATCATCTCACTGCCTGTGACTAATAGTGGCTAAATTATCTAGCCAAATAGCAATGTTTTAGGTTCTTACATTACTGTAGTGATGTTCTTCATTGGTGCCTTGGATCCTCCCTATGTCTTGGGATAAAAATATACACATATTCATGAGGAAGACAAAATTCCTCTCAGGAGAACCGCTGCAGATCTCAGGAGTTTTGTCTCTCACTGCTTTCGCCTTATCATCACTCCACAAACAAATATCACTGAGGACAGTTACTAGAAGAATATATTAAGCTCTGCATATTATTATATTTTTCCATCTAAAGCCATCTTAAAATTCTTTTAGAGTTTTAAAACTTTTGTTTTTAAAAAAGTGTGAATACTTCAGAGTGCATTTGCACAGGCATTGGCAAGAGCAATGTATTAAATAAACAAAATGTTGCTAAGAAAAATTCCAGAAAGTTTAAATATAGCCATAAGCCAACCAACCAGACTCAATATGAATAGAATTATTTCAAAATATGTTAATTAATCCCATAAAACTAAAAACACCCAACATAATTTTTAAATTAATATTGTGAGGCTTATTTTATTATGATTTAAACTACAGTTTATTCTTCTACATGTCAACATCCAGTTTTGCCAGCACCATTTGTTGAAGCTAGGATTTTAGCTTCTTTGTCAAAAATTGGGTATTCATATGTGTGGATTAATGTCAGGTTCCTTCAATTCAATTCCATTGATGCATGTGTCTGTTTTTATGTCAGTACCAAGATGCTTTTATTACTATTGCTCTATAGTAAAGCTTAAATTCAGGGATGGAGATGCTGCCCTATGTAAAAGAATGCAAATAGTCCATATCTCTATTGCCATGTACAAAACTCAAGCCCACGTGGATCAAAGACCTCAATATAAATTCAATAACACTGAATCGGATAGAAGAGAAAATGGAAAGTATCCTTGAATATATAAATATAATATATATAAATATAAATATATATAAATATATATAAATATAAATATAAATATAAATATAAATATATATAAATATAAATATAATACCGGTAGACTTGACACCTAGAACAACATTTAATAAATGCCTCTTAAAACTGAGGAGCTTTAAAATGGGAAAATATCTTCACCAACCCCACATCTTACAGAGGGCTGATATCCAAAGTGTATAAAGAACTCAAGAAACTAGACATTAAAATACAAAATAATCCAATTAAAAAATAGCATACAGATCTGAACAGAGAATTCTCAACAGAAGAATCTCAAATGGCAAAAAGACATTTAAAGAATTGTTCAACATCCTTAGTCATCAGGGAAATGAAAACCACAGGGAAATGGAAACCAAAATAACTCTGAGATACTATCTTATACCTGCCAGAATGGCTAAGATCAAAAACACTGATGACAGTTTATGTTGGAGAGGATGTGGAGTAAAGGTAGTACTACTTCACTGCTGGTAGGAGTTCACACTTGAACAGCTGCTTTGGAAATCAGTAAGGTGGTTTCTCAGAAAACTGAGAATCAATCTACTTCAAGACCCCGTGATACCACTATTTGGCGTATGCACAAAGGATGAACAATCATACCACAAGGACACTTGCCCAACTATATTTTTAGTAGAATTATTTGTAATAGCCAGAATGTGAAAACAACCTAGATGCCCCTCAACTTAATAATAAATAAAGAAATTTAGATTTACACAATGGAGTATTATTCAGTTATAAAAATACAATGACATGAAATTTGTAGGCAAATGGATGGAATTAGAAAAAAACATCTTGAGCAAGGTAACCCAGGTCCTGAAAGACAAACACAATATATACTCACTCATAAGTGGATATTAGATGTAAAACAAAGGATAACCAGGTAATGGAGGATGTACTCCTGTATGCTATGAATATTTGTTTCTCTTTGGTTGATAAATAAAGAAGCTTTGGCCAATGGACAGGCAGGATGCAGCCAGGCAGCAAAATTGAACTGTGGTGGAAGGTGCCTAAACTGGCCAACTCCTAAAATCAGATTGGTGAGTAACCCTATCATCATAGAACCTTCATCCAGTACCTATGGACTCTGGACTGAGAGCTGGGGAGACTGCATGAGGCATAACTAGGCCCTCTGTATGTTAGTGACAGTTATGTGGCTAGGTATGTTTATAGGATCCCTGGCTGTGGGATCAGAATGCATAAACTGGCCTTTTTGGAGCCTATGCCCTATGTTGGGATAACTTTCTCAGCCTTGATGAAGTGGGAAGGGCCTTGTTCCTGTCACAACTTGATATGCCAAGCTTAGTTAACTCCCCATGGGAGGCCTTACCCTCTCTGAGGTGTGGATGTGGGTAGGGAAAGGTAGGATCAGAAGGGGGAGGGAAGGAAGAGGGAACTTTGGCAGGTATGTAAAATAAATAAAATATTTAAAATAAACTACAGTTCAATTTTGCTATGCATACATAGTAAAAGTATATAGTATTTAGATATTTTGGCCTAGGAAGTCTATATTTTACAATGTGTATAAAGATAGTTAGAAAAAAACCCATAGATATGTAGAAATTTAAGAGTGTTTTAATAAATTTGACTTTTCAAGTTATACATTGCACGTAATGCATATATGACTTCAAATATGTCAATTGAATGTGATTATATCCCTAAAGCTTATTATTCTTTGGCTTCAAGAGTAATTAAGGTTTCTTCCTTTGGATAATGACATCATTTTTCCAAATGCTGGCAATAAAGGGAAAAATGTAAATGGAATATCTTCCACCATATCCTGATCTTTCTCAATGATAATGAGTCATTGTAAGTGCATTGCGCATCATAGTTATCATCTGACAGAGGGATGATTTTCAAAATACATAAAGAGCTGAAAAAGCTAGTTATTAAAATACCAAATAGTCCAATTAAAAAGTGGGGTACAGAATTAAATAGAGACTTCTCCATTGAGGAATCTAAAACTGCTGAAAGACACTTAAGAAAGTACTCAACAGCTTTAGTCATGAGGGAAATGCAACTTAAGGCAACTCTGATATACCATCTTACTTCTGTCAGAATGGTTAAAATCAAAAACACCAAAAACAGTTTATGTTGGTGAGGATGTGGAGAAAGGGCATCACTCCTTCACTGTTGGTGGGACTACAAACTCATACAGCCAATTTAGAAATTAACATTTCAGTTCCTCAGGAACATGGAATCAGTCCACCTCAAAATCCAGTAATGCCACCCTTAGGCATATACCCAAAAGATGCACATTCATACAATAAGGACATCTGTTCAACTATGTTCATAGCAGCATTATTTGTAATAGCCAGAACCTGGAAGCAACCTAAATTCCCTTCAACTGAAGAATGGATGGAGAAAATGTGGTACATTTTCACATTGGGTTACTACTCAGCAGAAAACACAATGAAATCTTGAAATTCCTTGGCAAATGAATGGTACTAGAAGAAACCATCCCAAGTGAGGTGACAAAAGACCAAACACCATATGTACTTACTCATATATAGTTTTTAGACATAGAGCAAAGAATTAGTAGCCTACAATCCACACCGCCAGAAAACAAGGAGGATACTAAGAGAAACATACACTGTTCCCTGGAGAAGTAGAAAGGGACAAGATATCCCAAGCAAATTGGGAGCTTGGGGGGAGGAAAGAGGGATTTGGAGAAAGAGGAGGGGAGAGGTAGGCATGAGGGAGCATAAAGATTGAGTCGAGGACAGAATAATGGAGAGCAAGAAAAATGATACCATAATAGAGGGAGACATTATGGGTTTTAAGAGAAATCTGGCACTAGGGAAATGTCCAGAGATTTACACGGATGAAACCAACAAACAATCTAAGCAATAGTGGAGAGGTTACCTTAAATGCCCTTCCCCAATAATGAGAATGAAAACTATCTTATATGTTAGGCAGGTTCTTCCTACCCGCCCGCCGGCACCATCCTGCTTGCCGCCAGTCTGGGCCCACAGCCGCACCAGCCCTAAGTAACACTCAGAGAATCTGTATTTGATACAATGCTGTTGGCCAGTTACCATTATTGTTAATGGGCTAGCTTTGTCTTAGTTATTAACCCATTTCTACTTATCTAAGTATTTCCACGTGGTCATCTTATCGGGGAGCCGGGGCGGGCGTCTTCCTTCCTCCCTGGGCTACATCTCGACTCCTCCTTCCCACTTCCTCTTTCCTCCTTGTCTCCTAGCCCCACCTATCTTACTATCTCATTGGCCACAGAGCTTTACTAGCCAGTATGAGAAACATATATACAGAATAACATCTCCCATCACTTATATCCCATCCTAGAGACTTCATCTAGTAGCTGATGGAACCACAAGAAGACACCCATAGATAAACACTGAGCCAAACTCCCGGAATCCAGTTGGAGAGAGGGAGGAGTGATAATCAAAGAGGCCAAGACCAGGCTGGAGAAACCCACAGAAACTGCTGACCTGAACAATAGGGAGCTCATGGACTCCAGTCTGATAGTTGAGAAACCAGCATAGGACCAACCCAGATTCCCTGAATGTGGCGTTAGTTGTGAAGGCTGGACAGTATACAAATAGACTTTGGGAGCTCATTCCACATAGAGGGATATTCCCTCAGCCTAGACACATGGGAAAGGGCCTAGACCCTGCTCCAAACAGACTTTGAAGACTCCGCTTGGAAGGCCTTATCCTTCCTGGGGAGCAGAAAAAAGATGGGATGGAGGTGGGTAGGAGGAACCAGAGAGAATGGGATGGTGTGAGAACTTGGATTGAGATGTAAAACAATCTTGTTTCAAATTTAAATAAAAAATGATATAAAAATAAAAATGACAAGCTGTCACCAACATCTATAGGTCAATCTTCTTATATTATGGAAGTGTTCCACTCCTGTAAAGCAATATCTCGTTCCATTCCCTTACTCCCTTACTCCCTTACTCCCCAGACTCTGACAACTCCCATCCTGTTCTTTCTTTGAATTTACCTATTTAGTCAATTCATAATCATGCAGCATATTTCCTTTTATGGCTGAACCATTTCACTTAGCATAACATTCCTCTGAATTATTCTAGTTAACATAAATCATAAACAACAAAGGCAAATTAATAAAATGTAACTTCATAAAACCAAAAAGCTTCTATACAGAAAATAAAAGCAGAGATAATACAAAAATACAAAATGGAAGGAACCATATTCAGGAAAGAATTAATATCTAAATTATACACACTATTCCCACAATTCAATAGGACAATAATATTAAATAGCATTACTAACAATGAACAAAATCTTGAATGTCTTTTGTAAAAAGGCCAATAAGCATATAGAATGATTGAACAATCATCAATCATTTGGGAGATGAACATAAAAGTCCAGAGAAAGACCAAATGTATCAGGATGGCATTTATCAGGAAAACAAAACGTGAAATATCACACATGTTAGAAAGAATGTGAGAAAGCTAGAATCCTTGAAACTTGTTTGGGAAAGTGTGAAAATATAGCCACTTCAAAAAACATTGCATGGCTTTACTCAAAACAAGAAAGCAAATACAATAGAGTGACTATGCATGGAAATGAGGAAGAGGAGAAGGGCAGAAGAAAGAAGGGTGGGAGATTATATGATTTTGTTGTTTATTGTTTTTCTGTAAACTGAATAAGCTGATTCTATATAAAAAATGAAGGGACTAAGACAGTAACTGCAAAGGTACTGATCATCAATTCAGTGAAGTCACTGTTTGCAAGATGCAAACTTCCAGGGATTATTTTGATCAGGGTCACTAAGGTCTGAAGACCCACCTTAACTGTGGGCTAGGGTCCTGGATTAATTTCACAGGGCACAGTAGTCTGAATCCAGCATTACTCCCTCCACTTCCTGAGTGGGTATGAGCTGACCTGCTCTCTGCCTCTGCTTTTGCTGCCAGGATTCTCCATATATCATGCAGTGTACTCTTGAAGTGTGAGCCAAAGTAAATCCCTTCTTACTCAATTTACTCTTTGCAAAAGATTTTGTTGCAGTAAAAAGTAATTAGAACAGATACTAAGATTTTGAGAAAAAATAGTTAAATTTACAATCCTATTATTGTTTAATTCTAGTATGTACATCAAAGCTACAAGAATCAAATCCTACAAGTATTCATTTACATCTAATATTAGGTCTAGTATTACAACTAATAAATATCATTAGGTCTAATATTAGACCTAACAAATATCATTATGTATATTGATAGATTTTCTTCAAACATAAAATAATCAATGAGACAAGAATATTTGAGAGAATAATTGATCAATATAAAAACTAAACACTAGCTCTATCTCACACAAACCCAAAATAACCTACAATAGATCATACTCCTGAGAATAAAGAAAATAGGGAGCAATGTTAGGTGACAAAGAAGTTATCAGTAAAGTCAAAATAAGGAAAAATATGCTAAGTAGAATATAAGAACAACCTTTAAAAGAAAGACAGTCTTCATTAAAATGAAAATCTATCTGGATTGTATATACATATATATGTTACCACATGTATATGCTTTATAACCACATGAATTCTTATATTTTATTAATATGAAAACCAGAAAAATATAAGAAAATCTTTCTTTGTAGAAGATTCCTAAATATATAAGACAAAAACTTCAAAACATAGTCAAAAGTATCTATATGCCACTGACATATGTGATTTAAATTTTTGTGATTTAGAGCGAGATAGTACTGAACACAAATAAAAATGAATTAAATTAAATATTTTAAAAACCAACTGCTAAAATGAATATGTAACAACTGGAATTTTTTAACATTCATAGTAGAGATATAAATAATGTTCCTATTTGAGGGAATCATTTAGCAGCTTTTTCAACAGTTATGTATACACTTATAACAGCACTCTGTAATTCACTACTAGATAGCTGCTCCCAATGAAATTAAAACCTATAACTACAAAAAACCCAAACAATTTGAAAAGAATTTTACAATAACTTTATCTATAAATGTCAAATGATTCAATTCTCAGTAGCTCAAGTGTTTATCAACATACGGAGAAAAAGGCAATAAGCTGTAGAAAATATATCGTCATTAAAATTTTATATTCCAAGAAAGCAGCCATACTCAAAAGAGTTCACATTAGTTGCTTGCATCTTTTGTGAAATTCCAGGCCAGGCAAAATTAATTTATAGTGGAAGGAAGGAAATCAGCCATTGCCTGAAGCATGGATTGGAGAAATGACCAGCAAAGGGCGCAGGGAAGCATTTCAGGGTGGTTTAAATGTCAGTTGCATTGGTGGTTATATGGGTGAGTTTATATATCAAAATCTAACTCAGAACTTAAAATGGGATCATGTATTATATGTACATCACACCACAATAAAGTCATTTACAATTACTACCACTTGTGGTTGATTTTCAATCAACTTGACCCAAATCTAGAGTTATTTGGGAAGAAGCTCAATTGAGAAAATGTCTCCAACAGATTGTCAGTAAGTAAATATCTAGGAATTTCTCTATTAGTGACTAATGTGTGAGGATCCAGTCCAGTGAAGGTGGTGCTGCCCCTGGGTAGGTGATCCTTGATGGTGTAGGAAAAACTGGCCAAGCAAGCTCTATGGAGCAAGCTGATAAGCAATGTACCTACATGGTTTCTGCTTCAGTTCTTGCCTACAGTCCCTTCCTCGAGTTTGTGCCCTTTGATGATATAAGAAATCAAATGTAAATGTAAGCTGAAATAAGCCCTCTCCTCCCCAAGTTGCTTTTTGTCATAGTGTTTTATCAGAACTACAAAATCCCTAACCAAGGCACCATCTTTTCCTTAATTAGGCAGGACTTTGTTAGCAATGGATTCATGGTTATTGACTCCTCCTTACACAGCCAGAAAAGTGATAACTATCCAGCCCACAGTAGACAACTAATTTCCCTGAAATCAAATACTCTGTAGGAAGATTTATGAGTAGAGCCACACAATATAATGAGGATCCTAAAGTGAAAAACTCTGAGAGGATAAAAATAAGTTTGTGAGTCAGTACCATATTAATCTCTTAAAAAAAACATACAAACTCTATGAAAATGTATACTCATGCTTGTCAGATGAACTACTGTCTTAAACTTGAGAGGTAAGAAGATAAAATCTTTGGAAGGAAAATATAAATTTTTAATAAACTAAAGTATACAAAATTGTCCTGGATGGAATTTGAATGAGTGTGTGTGCTCCCTCACTTAAAATTATGCTCTCAACCATCCTGTTATAGTTTGAGTTTCATTAGTCTATATTAATATCACACAGAATACAGTACACAGTTTGGAATGTCTATTGTAGTTTTGATATATTATAGCCATTGTTGAGTTACAAAGAATAATTCAACAAAAGCTTTCCCATAAAGGACCAAAAAATAGAACTGGAAAACAGATGTGTGTAAAAATAATTCCAAGGCAAGTACAAAGAAGTCATAAAGGAATAATAACAAAGTATCCCAGGTAATAAAAAAAATCCAGAAAGTACATTTATGATGCAGACAAAACTTTCACAGACTTCTGAACAGGCACTCTTTTCAGAAAAATGATGTTAAATAGATATCATCTAAGAACATTCTCTTTGTCAGCATCTGCAAATCTCTCCTTTCAAAGAGGCTTAAATAGTATGTGGAATTATAAGCAGCATCCAGTTTCAAATTAGTACTGAAATGAAGGGTCACAACCTAAGGAACCAGCTTCAGAAGAGAACACCAGAGAATAATTTAGTTATCATATTTTTATTTAAATGAAATAACATACACCATTTTAATGGGTTTTTCCTTAAAAGTCCCTTCAGGTTTGCAACAAAATAACCCCAAATTACCATGCCTTCAATTAAACACTATCTTGATGCTCTTGATAGATTGGATTTGAATGCAATGTATACTAATATGCAAAGTTGTGGGGGAGACACCATAGATGCCCCATTTAGGGCTGAGCACACATGGTCATTTATTCTCAACAGTTAGGAGTCTCTGTATAAACTATTGCCTACCACAAAAAAATGAACATTTTTAACCAAGGTAGAGACCAAGAGAAGAGACCAAATATACCTCTCTCTTCTACCTGTACTGACTTAACCAATATAGATTTCACTCATCACCAGGAGAAATTTCCCCAATTAAGACTAAGACAAGTATTTGTCTACATGCTTATAGACAAGCATCTGCATCTAGAAGGCAGCTTGGACTGTGTTAGTTTATCTAACCCACGTTTTAAAAAATTTGATCTACACTACTAAGCATCGGTTCTTTCATGTGAAAGTTGCCTCTAAACCAATCACAGAGTACTTAGTTGCTCCCTAATAGTCATACCACTATTGTATCAGTGGGAACATCTTGTCTGGCCAGCTGGAGTTCATAGTTCTCTCAGCTCAATAATTATGGCTGTTGGCATGTTTCCTCTCCAGCAGCCTCCACTAAACATCATGGTATGAAAGCTGACAACTAGGGAGGAAGCTTCCAGCAAACTTCTAGTTGATTTCTCTATATCTTGCAGCCAAAGTGTCTGGTGTCTTCAACAATAGTACATCATTTCCTTGAACAAGCATCCAAGAATAATAGAATGGGTCTGTACTGTTTTGGAGACCTATGGCACCTATCTCACACCTGACACTGTTAATTTAGTTTAATAATTCTTGACATCAAACCAGGCAGGATATCACAATTCTAGCTCTTACAGTTTTGTGGCTTTCAAAGTAATAGGTTTCCATATAGCTTTTTGTTGTATCCCTCCTTTGGGTTAAGCCTTTCTCTGTTTACTTTACCTCCCCATCTTCTGGACCATATCCATGCTTAAAATATTTCCAGTATTCATTCTCTGTATTTTCATAGTATCCCTTTTCCGCTATGACCCCTCTGTGGAGCCATCTCCTACCCTAAGGAGCATTTAGCTTCCTGGCTTTTATAGGTATTCTATGTTAAAAATACAAATACTAAGATTTGAAACTAGGATTCAATTATGAGAGAAAATACTTTTCTATTCCTGTATCTGGGTTACCCCACAGTATAATTTTTTAAAATTCTATCAATCTACCTGGAATTTTCATAATTGCATTTAATTACATTAAAGATGAATGTAATTCATATATATATATATATATATATTATATATATATCATTTATTTTTTTTACTATCTAGTCATTTGTTGATGGACATCAAGGACAATTCTATTTTCTGACTACTGGGAAAAGAGCAACCATGAACATGGCTGAGCATATATCTCTATAATAGGGTTCAGAGTCCCTTGGGTGTATTCCAAGGAGTGGTATTTCTGGGTCATATGTTTTTTCTATTTCTTTCTTCTTTGGGAATGACCACACTGATTTCTATAATGGCTTTGCCAGTTTATAGCGCCATAAACAGTGAATAGGGTTTCCTCTCTCTCACCACCTTGCAGCATTTGTTGTCATTTGATTTTTTAAATAATAGTATTCCATCTGGAGTGTTGTAGAATTTTAAAAATCCTTTAAATTATACAATTCAATCATACAATTCTAAGTATGATCAAAAGTCATGAAGCTACCACCACAGTTCATTCTATAACATTTTCTTACCTAAAAAAGCAACTCTAAACACATATCCTTTATTAGTTTCTCTTCTACTGACCAACCTGTAATTTTCGTATACCCTATCAATTCAGGCAATTACCTATTTATTTTCTGCATGTATGTATTTGTATTCTCTACTTTTCTCTAAGTCAGATGATCTGGTTTTTGAGCGGCATATACGATTTCATGAGAAGAAATGAAAATCTCTCTTTGAACATCTTTACCATCTCCTAGTTTCCCATTCTTGAATGGAACATCCATTGTAGATACAAATTTAAGGAATCATGCTCCATGTTACTGGATTTCACTCAAAGATACATATCATGACAAAGTGTTATGTTAGTGTCCTTGACAACTGTGCCCAGTAAAGAAACAACTAGCATAGCAATAAAATGTCTATCTGTGAAAAATGAGAGTTCTACATAAAAATTTAGCATAATTACTGTTATTATAATTTCATTTGAAAGGAAATTTTGGCCCTAGTGAAGAAAACTAAGACATAAAATTATGTCTTAGCATTCTCAAATAGTTCTTTCCTAATTTCATGATTTCTTTTAAAGTCACAAACAACTTGAAAGAAGAAATGGAAGGAAGAAATGCACAAGAAAGTAGAAAGTACAACATGGGAAGCAGAGTAATACCGGTAACATGAAGTAGGCAGAGTGTATAAAGGCAGTTTAGAGTAGAAATAACACAATTGCATTCTTTTACACACAGGCTCTGTTATTACTGAGTTATATATTCAAGCAAGATGAGAACAAGTAAGATTACTGTAGTGTTTCAAATATTGGTGAAATTTCCCTTGCAATCTTCCAATAAGA
Source organism: Cricetiscus sungorus (assembly GCA_030556225.1). NCBI lineage: Eukaryota > Metazoa > Chordata > Mammalia > Rodentia > Cricetidae > Cricetiscus > Cricetiscus sungorus. The sequence goes on along the minus strand of JANBXA010000651.1, from coordinate 8,245,506 downwards.
AGAAGTACTATAACACAATAAATAAAAGACCCAGAGACTGATATTAGGGTTCAAACTTCAAGCTGAAGATCCAAGAAGCAAAGCAGCCAGCCACTAGCACTTACTCTACCATAGACTGAAACATGGTCCTAGCTCCACCAAACCTCAGACTTCTGCATCTCCTCAGCATAGCTGGAGAATCCTGACTTCAATGTCTTCCTATCCTCAAAGTGGCTGGAGAATGAATGCTTGCTCAGAAACCCTGTTCCTGTCTTAGATACATCTCATGAGTTCTGGAATTAAAGGTGCGTGACGCCAAGTGCTGATTTCACCTTTGTGTAAGCTGTTTCTCTTTATGACTGCATATATTTCTTGTAGCTAAGTGTCGCCTTGAACTAACAGAGATCCATCTACCACCACCTGGTTTCTATAGCTTGTGGCTGACTTTGATTCTTAAATCCTTGAGCAAGTTTTAATAAATCATAAATAATGTATCACCACAAAATACTTTGTGAAAAGTATGGTCCTGGAAGGATGTTGCTCATCTCTAAATGGAAAATGATCTAATAAAAATAGTTGATTAACAAACCCCATCTCACCATAGAATTCAAGTAGGCAAGGGCATGAGGGAGAAATTGCCTCTGATTGTTTCTCACCATTGACTGATGTTTGTAGCTGGTTCATTTCTTCTTAAATGCATAATTTTGATTGAGAACTCCCCTGATATCTGAAACATGTTATTACCATACTGAAGTCTTAGAATGTAGGAAAAGCCCAAGTTTCACTTTCTTTTCTTTCACTAGTTTCTGACTATCATCATTCTCTAAGGCCAAAGACTACTGTTCCAGATGAGGAACCAACAATTATAATATTTGATATTTAACCCCCTGTGTTTTGGTGTCGTTTGTTCTGGTCCTTTCCTTGCTGTCCTAGTTTTCATCCCCTTTAGAATGGGCTTATTTACTCAACAGCACTGCAGAGTGGTGTAATTTGGCTCCATCACCACCACAGTTGTTCCAAGTTAAGAGTTTGCATTGTCTTAAAAAAGACTTTGGAATTTTGAATAGTGTTGGAATTTTGAATGGTGTTGGATTTCTTTAGACTTGGGGGAGGGGTATTTAAAGTTTGACTAAATGCATTTTGCCTTAAAAATGGCCCATAAACTAGGAAAGAAGTCAGGAATAGAGTATACAATTTAACTATCCAAATAATAATGTGTTATTATTAACATGTGATAATAAACATATACCACAGTGTGTTGAATAATTGGTCTTAAATTGGTGGTATGGTTTTTGAAAGTTGTGGAATATTTAATACATAAGGTCTGGGTGGTAGAAATGACAGGATGACGACCAACTTTTGAAGATGAAATACACCCATGTTTCCATCTGAGCCCTACTTTCTAGTCAGCTACCAGGCTGTGCCACTAGTTCTCTTGAGCACTCTGATTCAACAACTTCACTGTAGTGTTAAACCATATCCATGAGCTGTAGTAGGAACAGACCACTCCATTCATAACTTGTTTATGTCAGGTATTTGGTTCCAAAAATATAAAATTGTGACTACAGAGAATTTTCACTTATGCATTTTCACCATTGTGTATTGCTAGTCTTAAATAGTTTATTTATGTAGCAATTATCTATCGTGAAATATATCTATGGAAAAAATATTTAGTAATAATTGATTTATAAAAAGAATTGTATCAGAAAACCATAAACATTTATAGTAATGTACAATTTATAAAGATTAGTGCAAAAACAGTTTATTCAAGTAAACTTGATGGAAACCACTTTTAAAACCTGCTTCTTAATGTGGAAATCCACTAATAGTATTGTGTGTTGACAGAGACATGTGTCCTTTTTTTAACCACATCTATAGCTCTGCATTTGTAAGTTCTGTGGCTGTAGAAATATTCTGATAGAAAATACAACCAAGTATTAATGGATCTTGCAAATGCATTTATTTTCCCTTTTCTTAATTTTCAAGTTGTCTTAAAAAGATACATTACTTATTTAAATGCAAAATATTTTGAATTATTTTAAATTCTACAGTTGCTTTTGTTCAGTGATGATTAAAATGTGCTCTTAAAAAATACATAGAACTATACTATGGAAGGAGCTGTGACAGGTTGGTGTGTCAAATAGAGCTGGCCCTTAAGGAGCAGAGTCTGTTTGGATAGATGGACTTGATAGCAGCAACCAATGCTGTTTGATGGCTGTGAAATCAAAGAGGAAACACTGGAAAATCCCTGAGCAAAAATGAGAATAACAAATCCCTAGGGAGTAACCATTCAAACACTTGGTCTACTCTTGAGGTTTGACTCAGGATTCTCAAAACAAGGGCACTCAGAAACCCGAAGTATCAAGGAGAAATGTGAGTAACTGTGTATCTCTAGTAAGAGCTGTGAGCTTAGGAACTGAAAAGCTGGAGCAGGTACATGCTTATTCTTCCCTACTTCAGAGAAACCACAAAAATAACAGGGACCATGACCTGGAATTAAACATATCTTCCTGGAACAAAGGATAAAGTTAAAATGGGCATATACTCCTAATATGTGAAATGACTATATTTTAATGAACTACATTGCTTTTCAGTAATTTAAATGCTCATTAGAATTGTGTTATGAACACTTTCCCATCAGCCTGGTCCCAGAGCCACATCAGCCCCTACTGACATGCAAAAACACTGTCGTAATTATAAAACTGTTGACCTATTATTAGCGTTTCTTAATAGCTAGTTCTGTCTTAAGTATTAACCTATTTCTATCAATCTAAGTGTTTCCCCTTGCTCTTATCTTACCGGAGAGAGGTTCCAGACATATTACGTCTCTCACATCCTAAATCTTGACTCCTCTCTCTACATCTCCCAGAATCCTCCTTGTCTTCCAGAACTACCTACCTTGTCTTCCTATTTGCCAACAGTGCTTTATTCATTAACCAATAACAGAAACATTTACAGATTGATATCTCCCATCCTCTCCTCTTTTCTATCTAAAATAAAAAGAAGGGTTTTAACTTTAACATTGTAAAATATATAACAAAACGGTTAGCTAATACAAACTATAGTTAACAACATTTAGTTCATTAACATTATCACGAATAAAAGAAAATGTTCTATCATCTATCCTATCTTTGTGAATCTAAAGTGTTATATGTAACTTATCTTTAACCCTAACTAAGGAACACTATAACTATAACCATAACTATATGTCTTCAACTCCATCAAAGACCAAGGAAGGATAATATATAATCTCTAGAATTGGCAGAGACAACTGCTCTAGTCAGTCACCAGAAGTTCCTCTGTAATGTTCCATCTTAAGCCTATAGACCATAGTGTGTCTGGAAGACACCTCAGCAAAGCAGGAAACTTTAAGCTGTCCACGTTTATTGGAAGTTCATCAGTCACTTTTCTCTGTCTGGCAGACATCTCCATGAAGCAGGAAGGAACCCTGTTGCACTGTCCATCCTGTTTCAGCAGTCATTTTTCTGTGGGTCCTGCTTGTCCAGTTTATACAAAATAAAGTCAAATAGTTCAGACAAGAGCAGTTTCTTGCACAAATGGCTAGTTTTGCCATATTTGGAGTAACTTCCACAAAAAGTTTCTTAATGTCCATCTTCTTTTGTGTCACAGATGGTATTGCGAGGAGCAGTTATGTCTCACTGTCAAGAAAAACCCTAAACTATTTTAAATGCCATATTCTGTAGGTCTTTAAATATATCTTTATATGTCTAGAAAACCTAACCAACCTAACCATAAACTTTGACTGTCATAGGTAACTATCTACAATCTGTATTTAAATATACATCACATGTTTAATGAGCTATGCAAACAAAATACCTAAACAATAAGAAAAATATACTTATCACAAAAATTGACCTTAAATTTGGATCGATAAATGAAAATCTATTCCAAAACAAAGCATTCATTTCTATACCATAATCCCCTTTTTACCTTTAAAAGGAGGTTGGTTGTGATCATTAACCATTCATAAACAATCCCATTTAAATGAAAACAAAGATTTATAGACAATATTTTGGAATTTGGGCATCAGTTTTTCCAAACTGCTTCCTGCTGGTTGGGGACACTGTAATATCATGGGAATCCTAAGAAGATGCAGAAATCTTGGCTGTAGTCTGCAAGGCTGCCTTGTCTCAGCTGTTTTTAATGTTGGGTCACCTGGGACACTGTTTCAGGGGATCTTGCTTGATCAAACCAGTTAGCCAGGAAGGAATCCACATAGCCTTTCATTTTCTGTGAAAACAAAAATAGAAATTCTTTTCCCTAGTAACCTGTCCTTGCAGTTAAATTTTGAAGTCAATGCATTTTTAAAATATATAAATTGGATTAATTCATCAGCATGGATAACCAAATGTATTTTAGCAGTTGTTGATCCTACCTTAGCAATTGAGCAATTCAAAGACATCACAATAGCATACAGTATCCAGATTCTCTGTGTACTTTCCATCTTCACTTGGCTTTTTTTATTACTCTATTTATTTTACTTTTATTTTCTTCATTTTCTGAGACAGGGTTTCTCTGTGAACTTTGGTCTGTCCTGAAATTCACTCTTTACACCATGCTCTCTTTGAAATCACAGAAATCTGCCTGCTTCTGCCTCCTGAGTGCTGGAATTAAAGGTGTGCGCCACCACTGCCCAGTCACTTTTTTTTTTTTTAATCAAATATCCTTTTTATGTTTTCTCCCAACACACTGTAAAAACCTTTTAGGTTTTATTTTATCTGAATCTGTCTTTACTGTATATCTCTAACATTTTTAGTCACAAGTCTTGTATCTGCAAATCAGCATTGCTAAAATTAAAATGGTGGCTGTTTTGTCAGTTGGCTTTCCAATATGGCAGGGATACATTTACTGCCAGCACTGAGAGCTGTGCTCACTGCCTTGGTCTATACTGCTATCAAGCAGCATGCTGCCACCTTGGAGATGTGCTCACTGCTACTGCCAACTGCTCATATACAATAAGCCTTTGGAATCCTCCACACTTTACCTCTGAGTGCTGGGATTATAAGCATCCACTACCACGTAACTCTACTTTTTACATGTTTTCTGGGGGATTGAGCTTAAGTACTCAAATTTGTCCAGAAATTGAGCTATCACCTCAGCCCCAAGAGACTTTCAAAAACTTTTATATTTTACTCCATTTTTTATTATCACAGTGTATGAAATATATTTAAATGTGTATCAAGTATGTAGGAGAGGAATTTGTTTAGCTCATGAAATGTGCAATTACAATTTCTGGCTGAAAAGTTCAGTTCTGAAAGTTTAAGTTTGAAGTCTTTCCAACAGTTTTGAAAATCCATCAAGTTATTGGCCTAACACATCTCAGAATAATTATAATTTGTCTCTATATTTAATATTTCAGCTGGCAACTTATGGCCCAGAGTTTTGGTTGTGGTTTTATTTATCAAATAAATTAGCAAAATGACAAACATCATCCTCTGTGTATATTTATAATAGATTATTTATTTACTATGGAAGAGAGGTGAAAGAGATTAATGTGTATGTAGGCTGAGCATACCAGGATGTGGAAAAAATCACAGTTGTCTTTTTTTTTCTTTCCATGGTGGTATTCAGTAATGAACTACAGTGGTCAACTTCACACAGCAGACATGTTTATTCATTGAGCCAACTCTCTGACCCCTATACAATGAAATTTAATACAGAATGATATTTACTTTTTAGTTAGGAGAGATTTTATTTACTCTTCTTGTATCTTTACTCTGAATCTTACCAATTATTTTCCCCATTGTAGTCCTTAGTTAATATTATGTTCCATATGCAGATGTGCTCAACTGTGGGTATATGTGTGGAGTCCAGAAGTTGACACTATGTAACTTCTTCAGTTGCTGTCTACCTTATAGTTTTTCAGACCAAATCTCTCACTAAATTTGGAGGGTCCATTCTCACTACACTGGCTGGCCAGAGAGACTCCAAGATCCCCCTACCTCAGTATCCCCACCACAGCCACAGCTGACTGTAATCTAAGTAAACGAATCCAGACCCTGGACCTCATGCTTTAGAATCAAGTGTGCTGTAAGCCATTTCTCAAGTTCCAAACATGGCATTCAGAAATTTTAAAATGTAGGCTGGATGGTGGTATCACATGCCTTTAATCCCAGCACTCAGAAGGCAGAGGCAGGTGGATCTCTGTGAGTTCAAGGCCAGCCTGATCTACAGAGAGAGTTCTATGATTGCCTCCAAAGTTACAGAGAAACCCTGTCTCAAAAAACAAAACAAAACAAAACAAAAAAGAAAGAAAGAAATGAAGGAAGGAAGGAAGGAAGAAAAAGAATGAAAGAAAGAAAGATAATTTTAAGGTGTTTGCTATTGCTCATAAAATGTAGGAGGCTTTCTAATGGAACAAAACTGATTAATTCATCTGAATGCCTCTTGGAGGTACTAATGTGTAAACAGGGAGAAATAAATAATTAGAATTTGTTTCTATTGGCAGAAAAAGTACTTCTTAAAGGTAAGAAATGTATTTTTACTAGTTCTTATTGAGAAAGGAAGAAATGAGAAGGTTCTTATTGACTCAGAAAATCCCAAAGCAGAATAGATAATTTTCTATTTATATAATTTCTGAGGAGGTTAGATAACTCCTCTACACAGTTTGTAATTATCTGTGTTGAATGTTTGGGGGAGGGGTGTCTATATTTTTCATGCCAGGACTGTGCCTTCTTTCTTCTTTCTATGAAAAAGAAATTTTAAAGTATCTTTTTAAAAGAAATATCCCATAAGTCCCTAGTCCTAGTCTTATTCTGATGATAGTTTGCCCTCATCACCCTGCTTGATTTCAAAATTAAAGCTATGTGGTCACATCTTGAAAACTTAGGTAGAAACTCTAGGCAGTCCTTTATTAAAGAAGAAATATGTAAATATAAAGAGTCTAGAAAAGAAGCTTTCATAAAGTATGTGGATAGGTGATCATGATTTCTGAGAACAAACAGTTCAAAAGAGAAAGACTGAAATAAGGTAACAGACAAGTGTTATTGCATTTTAAATACTATTAGTTATGTACAAACTATATCAGTATATTTGAAACCCAATGAAACAGAAAAGAACACTGTTAGTATATGAGAAGACAAACCATTTCTGGCAATACAGTAGCCTTTGGTATCCGTAGGGATTCATACAAGATTCTGTAGATGCTAGAAATAATGTATTGTATTGTTCTGTACTATTCAGTACTATTTTGTATTGATTTTTTTCTGTACATATACACTCAAATTTAATGCCTTTTGCATTTTATCAAGCCACTTGCTATTCACTCTGTAACCATGCCTTTTGTAGACTGAGGTGTGAATGATAGAAAAAGCATTATACATTTCTTTCCTTCTTCAGAATTTCACAGGTAGAAGTATTTTCTTCCCATGGAACTTAGCAGCTTTGGCATACAATTTCATTTATCACCTTAAGAAGCAACTTAGTTTTTCATGTTCAGAAAGCACTCTAACTTTCTCTTTGACATATATAAATTTCAAGCATCACTACAATTTCATTTTGTTGCTATTATTAAATAAAACTATTATTATTTGAATACAAGCATGGTGATAACATAATGATAGATACAATAACAGACAATTACTAAGGGATCAGTGTGGTAGGACAGTGTTCACAGAATGGATATATTAATGAAAGAAATGGTTCACATGCTTTAAACAATAGCGAGACTAGCAAGGGGTTCATCCTTGTGTTCAGAAAAAAAGTAATTATTAGCATGTTACAAATTATATTGGGAACATTTCATTTAGTATATTTTTACTGTAGCTGATCACAGTTAACTAAAATATAGAAGACAAGTGGCAGAAAATATGACTATTAGGCAACTATAAGCTAAGTCCCCTTTGTTGTGATATAGTGCAATGTCAATAATTCCAGATCTGAAATAAACACCAAGACTATTTTACCTGGAGCTAGCCAAAGTTTGCTCATTCAAATAGTATAGGCAAACAGAAAAACAATTTAAAGTAAGCTATAGGAAAGTGAAAAGACAAATCCTGAATGTGGACTTTCCTTGGTGATAATTTCTACAATGTCTTCTTAAAGTCAAGGATCAGAAACATGAAAACATATTTGTTTGAGGTTAGACTGTGGGAGGGTAGGGATGGGGACAGGAGGAAATCGGGTAGATGGTGAAAAGGACAGGAGGCAGCAGAGATAATTGGGATTTGAGGGTATTTGGGGAATGATATGGAAACACGGTGCAGTGAAAACTCCCTGGTACTCAAGAGAGTAATCTATGAAAGTCTCCTAGCAATGGGGGATACAAAGCCTAAAACATCTAAGCTTCTGAAGCAAGGCTTCCAGTGATAGAACTGGGACACCAACCCAGCCACAAACCCTTGGACCTACAATATGTCCTTCCTGCAAGATGTAAAGTTGGCCCAGAACTTGTGGGAATAATCAGCCAATGACTGGCCTATGTGAGCTAAAGAGGCCTCAGCTGGAGAGTACCAGGTCCCAGCTAGATCTGCCTATCAAGGCCTATTGGTGCAGAAACATTCTGAGTATCAGCCCAGCCTTTGTCCCCCATGGCCAGGCCTTGGCTAGAGGTGAGTCTGGTTCCAATTCAGGTGGACTCTCCCCTACACCCTTCCCCAGGAACTCCCTGGGTTGGCCCCTGTGCCCTGTCCCTATCAAGAGTGCTCTTGGAGCTCTGATACACCCCCACCCACCCCCACCGAGAGTCTGCCCTACCCTGTGGCCTACCTGCCCACTATCCCACTGCTCTGCTTGAGCACTGGCACAGAGGGTGGAGCCAACAATCCAGCCACCTTCAGGAAACTTCCTGGAGCTGCTCTGAGACCTGCCTATCCATGCTGGACCATCCACAATTTCCACCTGCCTGGTCTTTGACCCCCACCACCAGTCCTCTACTGGAGTTCCTGGCCCTTCCCAGAGATCCGCCTACCTCTGCAGGGCCTCTCTGAGTTCCTGTGGGCTGGACCCTTGACCCCCATTGTAGGACCTCTACTAAAGAGGCCTCACTTAGCTGGAGAGTGCCAGGTTCCAGCTAGACCCTGTATCCCTGAGGAAACATCCTGCGGGCTGGCCTCTGCCAAAGAGGCCTCAGCTGTCCTCTGCTGGAGCCTGATCTTTGATGCCTATCGCCAGGCCCTTGCCTGTGGAGAGACCTCCTAGAGAGCTTGGCCCACTCAGAACTACAGACATCGAACCTCTGACCCACCTAAGCCCACTGGGGGAAGTACCATAGAGAGAGGGAGAGATTTCACCAACACCTACTGGAAGAAGCTATTGGAAGAGGGCAATACAATAAAACACCTAACAACAGAAAGACAAGCATAACACCACCAGAATCTAGGGAATCTACACCAACTTTGTTCCAACACAACAAAGTAGATGAAGCAGAAGAGAATGACTGAAAAATTATTGTCATAAAAATTATAGAGGCCCTCAAAGAAGATGTGAGAAACTTCCTTAAAGAAATGGAAGAAAAAACAAACAAAAAATTGGAAGAAATGAACAAATTTCTTAAAGAAAGTACAGAAAGCCAAGAAAAAACAAACAGGTGAAGGAAACGGTTCAAGACTTGAAAAACTGAAATAGAGACAATAACAAAAACACAACCCGAAGGAATGCTGGAAATAGAAAAACTGAGCAAATGATCAGGAACTACAGGCACAAGCATAACCAACAGAATACAAGAGATGGAAGAAAGAATCTCAGGCGCAGAAGATAAACTAGAGGTAATAGATTCATCAACCAAAGAAAATCGTAATTACAAAAAATCCTTAACACAAAACATCCAGGAAATGTGGGACACTGTGAAAAGGCCAAATGTAAGAATAATAGGCATAGAGGAAGGTGAGAAGCCCAGCTCAAAAGTGCCGAAAACATATTCAACAAAATCATTGAGGATAACTTTCCCAATCTGAAGAAGGACATGCTCATGAAAGTACAAGAAGCATACCGAACACCAAATAGAATGGACTGAAGAAAAAAGTCCCCTCAACATATAATGATCAAAACGACTACAAGTTTTTTTAAAGACATTTTATTTAAAGCAAATATAAAATGTATCTTCCAGAACACTGGAAAAATAACCAGAATAACTTTCTAAATGCTTCTGTATATTAGTTTGTTAGTATATCAACAAAGGATTAGTTATTTTATAAAATATTTTATTTTAGGGATAAGATGGAAGTATTTAGGTTTAATGTAATAAAGTTAACTAAAATACCATTAAGATATAGGCATTTCATTATAATTCGATAAAACCAAAGCAAATACAACTAGATGATGATTGAAACATCTTGAAGTTTATCACTGACTCTTCACTGTTATGTTCCCCCAACTTTCGTATTTTCAGTTGTCAAGTCATAAGCTGGTATTTGTAATTTGTATTTTCAAGTCTTGAGTGCTAGCTCATGTACCACTGAAGAGGAAAAGGAGGCAAAAATTAAGATATGGGAACTTTAGTTGTGGTCATTACAACCCCAGAGACATGAAGAGCTAAAAAGATATGCATGCCTCAGAATCATTGGCATTGCTCTGTTCTTATGTTTCACAAGGAGTGCAAGGTAGTTGAAGACTTGAGTTTTCTGTTACAAAGTACACATGCAGTAAGAGGTGAAATTAAATCAGGAGTTAGAAAACTGTATGCTCCATGTTTTAAAAGAAAGTTTATCTGTTACAGGAGGTGATTATCCCTACTTCCTAATGAGAAATTAGATTAATTTGTCTACTATTGCAGCTTCTGTATCTGAGGAAAGAAAAAAAAAATTCACTGTGGTTACTGGTAAACTGTGGTGTCGGGAAGGCTCATAGGAATTACTGTGCTGGGAAGAAGAACTACACGGTGTCCTTACACTTATATTTTTGGAGAGAAAAATCTCCAATATAAAAATAACTCTTTGTAAAGGATGTGAAAATACAGCTCAAGATAAAAGGAACATGGTGACTTAAAACATGAGCAAGATTTTTCCTTCCATTTTTTTTACACCTCTAAGAACATTCTCTTTTAAAAGATATGGCAAAGCAAAGACAGTGTCAATAAACTAGTTTCCCACACTTAATTCAATCATGTAATAACTGAAAAATCCTAGTCATGAAATAATGATTCCTTTTTTCTTGAAAGAACCTTTAACCTTGGAGTTAAGAGAAATGAGAGGGGAGGGAATTTGGTTCTTACTGACAAGAGAAATCTTGTGGGCAGACTAAATAAAAAGACCTAGTATAGGTCAAACTTAGAGCTCTGCTTCTTTGTAGGTTCCAAGAAACACTTGGTACCTACAACCTCATCCAATGGATAGTCATAGACACTTGTCAGAGAAAAAAGGCTGGACACTTGAATTATTAGTAATCTCAGATGAATCATGTCTGAATTGTCAGAGAAATCAAATGAATACAACCTGGGCTGTGATCTTCCCAGGAGATCTTGAGACCAAGAGAAAGGCTAGCACTTCCAGGGAAGTCTGATTATGTCATAATTGGTCTGTTTATCCCAAGGTCGCTGTATGAAGAATGCAGAGTTAAAAGGTAGCCACAGTTATGTCTAATAGTGTTGTTGTGTGAGTCTAAAAGTCCTAAATAAGAGCAAACTCTTCACATGCTGCTAGGAAGAATGAGTTATAGGGGAACAAAGGCAGAAAAGACAACAAGGATGCCTAGAAGAGACATTAAAATGTTCTAGGAGAAAAAGAACCACTGCAAACAACTGGCATTCTGAAAGAATTCAAAAAAGACCTCAGTCTGCTGTATTCTTTCCATTTCAATACTCATGAAAATGAGTAACCAGTACCAGTAACTCAAGAAAATGTGTAACCAGTGAGCAGCAGAAGCAATAAGATGGCAGAGGAGGTGAAGTCACATTTGCCTTGATTTTCTATCCCAAAGGACCACCATGGAAAGAACAGTTAACATACCCAAGAAATCTTAAAGTAGAATTACCTGTTATCTAAAATTAGGTAAAAATTCATGTTTGCTGGAGTTTTAATTTAGAGACAGGAACATTTGATCCTCACTGAATGAAATGTTAAGGTCTACAAGTAAACAAAAATAAGATTGGTTCCTTTATCAAGGATCATTTTTTAATATAATACAACAAATAATTTCTGGTTTTCTTACTCTGTAGGAAGTTTGAATTCTGCTATATATCCTAAGGCATCCCACACACAGATGAGGGGGTGTACGATCCCAATGGAGTTGAGAATAAGTTTTCTCTGTCTATTGTCCCTCTACAGACAGTCAGTCCTAGAGTATTAATTTTGCCTAGAAATCTTGCAGCCCTGCAGATTCCATTACTAAATATGGAAGTTTATCTAATACTCCAGTAATCTTGTGTGGCATGCAAACATTCAAAACTTTTGAAAAAATGAATAGACATTGAATTAACATAGTTATAGAGAACCTAAAGAGGTAGCCACATCATGACTGCTAAAGAAACTTTCCTTGAGGCTCAAGGACCTTTCTGTATGAAACATAATACTATCAGGTCTGAAAGCTTTCAATTGAAATCCCTTCAGTCATTAATCCAGTTAAGAAAATAATGATATTATAGAACATCAATAATTTTAGATTTGATGTCTTTTACTAAATTTAACTTTCATCTGTAGTCTTATTTTACATAGATATTTGATATGAAATTAAAAATGGGTACATCTTCTCTGTATTGATTGGGTTCATTGTTGGAATCTTCACAGAAGCAAATATATAATTGATAATTATAAACCAAAAGAATATATTTAAAAGTATATAAAGTATACGGTGGATTAAGAGAGAGATTCAGAAGTGCCTAATTACAGGTTGAATTTTATATGTGCAACATAAAGGGTAAGGAAGCCTATGGTAGTCCCCATGTCCCATGCTTGTAGATGTAGTTACTCACTGAAATGTAGGCTGTTAGAGAGACATGTATTTGGATGAGGAGAATATCGTACCAATTCACGTTTTATTAAATTTGATTATTTTGAGACTGTCTGTGAACACTTGAATGAGAAATGGCCTTATGTATATTTTTATATATACTTCACATTCAAGCTTAAAATTTTAATTAACTGAAACTATGTAATAGAAGACTCAAATTGAGTCTGAATATATAACATAACAAAAGAGGCATCTCAACATTATGAGGATGCAAATACTTAAGAAAGGATAGTGAATCTTGTCAAAAAGGAAGACTCATGACATTTAAACAGAAAGAAATAATTTTTTCTGGTGTCTGACAGTAATCTTCATCCCAGATACCCATTACTCCACCATGCTAGCTAGCAAAGAGCCCGTTCCAGAGTTTTCATTCAAAAGTAAAATATTTCACCTGCTTTTCCAAAGACTGTAATGAGCCTAAAATGTTATTGCTTTGTTCTTTATTTGTCCATTCTCTGATTAACTTATGTGCCTCCTCCCACCCACATCTCAGAAAGCAGTAACTGAATCTTAGTCATAAGCACAAGACCTTTGCTGTCTTGTAATTTAGAATGCATGTAGTTAGAGAGTCTAACTGTTTAATCTGCCAGACTCCCAAGCACATGTGAGTCATAAGAACAATGATGCAAGTTATGTTAGAGCAAACGTTTATTTCATATGACACCAAATGAGTCATGACCTAATCCTACCAGTGAGATTTTCCATAATAAGGTATAACTATCTAAAGTATTTGAACCGAATTGAGAAAATTTCTGTAGCTAAGTGCTTCCCCATCAAGGGTCACAAAATCCAGGAGATGGTTGTTCAACATCTTGAAGTACAGCTAGATAAAGAAAATAGTCAACTTGTTATTTATGTAAAAAAAATATTTTCAGCATAGCAAAGTAGAAATTTGATTTATTTTTCTTTTAGTCTCTATTTTATTGATTTATTCTTAATATTTTTATTTATGGTCACCTTAGTACTTTCCTTTTTTTAAAGTGGTTCTAATTTTCTTTTTTCATACAATATCTTTTAATCATGTTTTCCTTTCTGAGATTCTCTGAAACCATCTCTATCTTAAGTATCTACTGAAGTTCATATTTCTTCTTTCAAAAAATAAAGCAATACCAATAAACCTGTCAGAGTAGAAAAAGAAAAGCTCACTGGGCTTACAGAAAGAAGTATGGACAACTAAGAAATGTTGAGAACCAGAAAAATAGTCTTCACCAGGGAAGAACAGATCAATTATTGGCTGTCCAGTGTCAAATGGTCAGTCCTGAAAACATGCACAGGTAGCATTATATGTACTAAGCAGGATATATATATATATATATATATATATATATATATATATATATATATATATATATGCACATACGTAATATGTATGTATGTATGTATGTATGCATATAAACAGAAGAGGCCTTTAATTTGAAGGAGAATTGGGAAGGGATTTATGGGAGAATTCAAAGGGAGGAAATTATATTTATACTATAATCTAATAAAACAATGAAAATCAAACAAAAAAAGACAAAATGCAAAAACAAAACAAAATAAAGCAAAGAAGCACTAGGAAGATTTTTGTGTTGACTAGACATTCCTTACTTTCAGTAAGAGTTTGAGATTTGCTGCTTGTCTTCAAGATCCTGGAAATACTCTTAGATTGTCTGTTTGGGACATCTCAGATTTTATTTTTATTCCTTATTATAATAAACATTCCTGATAGGAGTGCCTTATATGTGTCCCAAGATTCTGGCAAACAGTATTTTCATTTTCATTTGATGCTATTGCCTTTGTGATTTCTTGGAGGACCCACTGTTCCATTAACTATGTATTGTTTAGTTTCCAGGTATTTCTGCGGGATCTCTTACTATTGAATTATACTTTGATTGTGTCACTATCTAACAGGACATTAGAAATCACCTCTTTAAAAAAATAACAGAAATTGAACAATTTCCTTCTTTCCCTTTCTTCCTCCAAGCTCTCCCATATATCCCTTCTTGCTCTTTCTTTTAAATTTATAGCCTATTTGCTTTCATTGGCTCTTCTTAGATGTACACATATGTATAATCAAAGATACGTATGCACAGTCTGCTTAGTGTGGATAATGCTAATTGTGTGCATGTTTTCAGTCTGATTGTAGCTACCTAAGTTCCCCATTTTAAGGTATCTACTGACACTATATTTTCTCTTACCTGATTAATTTTGGAGAAGATTCCATGTGTCCCTGAGGAAAAATAATTCCCTATCTCTTGGGTGAAATACTTTGTACATAATCATCAATTCTGATTGATCTATATTGTGTTTTAGCTTTTAGTTTATTTTTAGTTTGGAAGACTTACCTGAATATGAGAGTGGGGTATTAAAATGCCCCACTTGTTACTATGTCTGATGTGTCATTTTTATACTTTTACTATTTTTAAATAGACTCCAGCGCTCTGATATTTAGTGCATATTTACCTTCTTATTGATATGTTCCCTTTATTAATATGAATTCCTCCTCTTTATAGCTCTAATTGGTTTTGATTAGAAGTCTACATCTTCAAACATAAAGATCGCTAACCTGCCATTTTTCTTGGTAGCTTATTTTCCTCATTTAATAGTGATTGTTTTTGTATTTTTGCTAGGTAAAAATATTTCTTAGAGACAATATTCATTTGGTTCTTTTTAAAATCGATTTCATTAGTCTGCATCTATTTATTTAATTGAAAATAGATTTTTCTCTCATAAAGAACACTCCAACCACAGTTTCTCCTCCCTCCACTTCTACCTGCTCCCTTCAATTTCCTTCTTTGCCCTGATCCATTTCCCGGCAGGCCTCCAAGAGACAACAATGAAACACGATAAAACAAAATACAGTAAGACAAGGCAAAATTCCTCACACTGAGTCAGGAAAAGGCAACCCAACAGGACAAAAATAATCCCAAGAGTGGGCACAAGAGTCAAAGACACAGCTATTCCCACAGTTTGAAGTTCCACAAAACACAATGCTAACAGCCACAGTGTTTTAATAATTTAGAACATGTACATCTGTTTATTATGGGAGGCCCCTTTCCAATACATTTATTAGTAAAATGTATTGTTTTCCTGGATGGTTCATATTTCTTCATATCATGTTTAAGATTATTTTTCAATTTCTGTGAAAAAATAGTTTAATTTTGGTAAGGATTGTCTACTCTTTGGGGTCTTGTTTCTTCCTCTTTTCACTCTTATTTTCTTCTTATTCTTTTTAACAGTTGCAAGTATATTCAAAGTTACTAATATGAGATCATTCTAGGTTTATTTTATGGAAGCATTTAGTTCCATGAATTTTTTTCCTAGCATGTCTTTCATTTTGTCCCATACATTTTAGTACATTGGTTCTCACTTTCATTAAGTTTTATGGAATTTTAAATTTCCTTCTTGATTTCTGCTTTGACTCAGTAGCAAGGTGTTTTTTCTTTGTTTGCTTGCTTATATGCCACCATAGAGCCTTCATCTAGTAGCTGACAGAAGCAAAAGCAGACACCCACATATAAACACTGAGCTGAACTCTTGGAATCTAGTTGCAGAGAGAGAAGAGTGATGAATAAAGGGGTCAAGACCAGGCTGGAGAAACCCATAGAAACTGCTGACATGAGCAAGGAGGAGCTCATGAACCCCAGACTGAGAACTAGGAAACCAACATAGGTCTGACCCAGACTCCTTGAATGTGGATGTTAGTTAGGAGGAGTGGACAGTCTATAGGGCCTCTGGTAGTGTATCAGTATTTATCCTTAATATATAAATGGTCTTTGGGAGTACATTCCATATGAAGGAATATTCTCTCAGCCTAGACACATGAGAGAGGACCTAGGCCCTGCTCCAAGTGATATGACAGACTTCGAAGATCCCCCATGGAAGGCCTCACCCCCTGGGAAGCAGAGGGGGTTTTGTGATGGGGGAAATTCCAAAAAAGAAAATAATGTATTCTTTAGTGTTTGGGTAGAATATTTATAGAAGACTATTGAGTCTATTAGATTGCTGATATTAGTTAACTGCATAGTTTTTCTGTTTAGTTTTTACCTGAATGATCTTTCTATCGGTGAAAGATGGTATTGCAGTCACCCACTATCACTGCATTCGGGCCAATTAATGATAGTAGATGTAATAGTATTTCGTGTATAAAAATCACATATATTTTATTTAATGCATAAATATTTAGAACTGTTATATCCTCTTGGTGGTTTTTTCTGATAATGAATAGTGTTCTTTAAAGTTGAGGAATAGGTGAGTATGCTTTGTGTTTTGTGTTTCAGGGTACAGACCACAAGTGATATCAGTAATAGGGTGGCAGGCGTTCTACTCAGACCTCCACATTCATGATTCAAGTAGTCCCAGAATGGGGAAATGGTAGAGAAGGTTAGCAGGCAGGGCAATCAGACTAGCTCTCTGGTCCCTTAAATAGGGCTAACAATTGATCTTTGCATGGTCTCAGTCCTATAGCCCAATGAGTTTTGGGCTGACTAGAAGTGAAAGGAGAGGAAACTGGTTCTGAGAATACCTACTTGAAGTTCTGGTTGGAAATCCAGATCAAACCCAAATAATTTCAGATCAACACAGTAGGATGATAGGTGGTAGACATATAGAAAGAGGAAAAAGACTAATTCAGGGGTGGGGGGCTTAAGTGGGGTTTAGTATCCAGCTCCCTGTGGTTAGTCTAGGGAATGTTCTTAAGGTATTAGTCAGGTTAAAGCTTTCTGAACAAAAATTTAGTACCTAGCCCAACATATTAACAATAGGAATCATATGAAAGAAAGAAGGTTTTGTATTCCAAATGAATCATCATCAAACAAACTGTATAAAACGAGAGGAAAAACTTCCCAGTTATATCCATACAGGCTAATATCCAAAATTTACAAAGAACTGCAGAAGTTAAATACCCAGAAAATAAGATGTTCAATTAATAAGTGAGCTAATGGAATGAATAGCTATCTTACAGAAGAAAATCTGAATAGAATTTTAAAAAGTGTTCAAAATCCCCAGTCATCAGGAAGATGCAAACTAACATAGAAACACTAACTTTACACAAGTCAGAATAGCTATAATTAACATACTTAACAACAAATGTTGGAGAGGATGTGGGAAAAAGGGTCTCCTTAATCAATGGTCTTGAGAGAGCAATAGATTTTTTTGATAATATTTTTTATTTAAATTTGAAACAAGCTTGTTTTACATGTCAATCCCAGTTCCCCCACCCTCCCTTCCTTTCCTGTTCCTCCCACCAACCACCCTCTAATTCCCATTCTTCTCCCCAGGGAGCAGGGGCCTTCCAAGGGGAGTCTTCATGTCTGTCATATCATTTGGAGCAGGGCCCAGGCCCTCCCCCATATGTCTAGGCTGAGAGAGTATCATTCTACATGGAATGGGCTCCCAAAGTCTATTCATATACAAGGGATAAATACTGATCTGCTACCAGAGGCCCCATAGACTGCCCAGATCTCCCAACTAACATCACATTCAAAGAATCTGGGTCTGTTCTATGCTGGTTTCCCAGATATCAGACTGAAATCCATGAGCTCCCCCTTTTTCAGGTCAGCAGTTTCTATAGGTTTCTCCGGCCTGGTCTTGACCCTTTTGCTCATCACTCCTCCCTCGCTGTAACTGGATTCTAGGAGTTCTGCTCAGTGTTTAGCTGTGGGTGTCTGCTTCTGCTTCCATCAGCTACTAGATAAAGGCTCTAGGATGGTAAATAAAGTAGTCATCAATCTCATTTTTGGGGAAGGGCATTTAAGGTAGTCTTTCCACTATTGCTTAGATTGTTAGTTGGGGTCATCTTTGTAGATTTTTGGACATTTTCCTAGTGTCATATTTCTCCTTAAATCTAAAATGTCTCCTTCTATTATGGTATCTCTTTTTTTGCTCTCCTCTATTCTCCTGACTCAATCTTCCTGTTCTCTCATGTCTTCCTCTCCCCTCCTCTTCTCCTCTTCTCTTTCTCCTAACTCCCTCTCCCTTCCCTCCATGCTCCCAATATTCTCAGGAGATCTTGTCCCTTTCCCCTTCTGTGGAGGATTATGTATGTTCCCTTTGGTTCCTCCTTATTTCCTAGCTTTTCTGGTTATGTGAATTGTAGGCTGGTAATCCTTTGCTCTATATATAAAATCCATATATGAGTGAGTACATACTGTGTGTGTTTTTTTTTGTGACTGGGTTTCTTCTAGTTGCATCCTTTTGCCTGGGAATTTCAAGATTCCATTTTTTTTTCTCCTGAGTAGTACTCCATTGTGTAAATGTACCACATTTTCATCATCACTTCTTCAGTTGAGGGGCATTAGGTTGCTTCTAGCTTCTGGCTATTACAAATAATGCTGCTATGAACATAGTTGAACAGATACCCTTGTTGTATGGATATGCATCTTTTGAGTATACGCGTAAGAGTGAAATTACTAGATCTTGTGGTAGACTGATTTCCATTTTCCTGATGAACTCTCATACTGATTTCCCAAGTAGCTGCATGAGTTTACAGTTCCATCAACAGTGGAGGAGTGTTCCCCTTTCTCCACATTCTCTCCAACATAAACTGTCTTTGGTGTTTTTGATTTTAGCCATTCTGACAGGTAGCATCAGAGTTGTTTTGATTTGTATTTCCTTGATGACTAAGGATTTTGAACACTTTCTTAAGTGTCTTTCATCCATTTTAGTATCATCCATTGAGAATTCTCTATTTAGTTCTGTGCACCACTTTTTAATTGGATTATTTAGTATTTTGGTGAGTAGCTTCCTGCATTCTTTGAATATTTTGGAGTTCTGCCCTCTGTCAGATCTGAGGTTGGTGAATATCTTTTCCCATTCTGTGGGCTGCCATTTTTTCTTATTGACTGTGTCCTTTGCCATACAAAAGCTTTTCAATTTCAGGGGGACCCATTCATTAATTGTTGATCTCAATGTCTGTGCTACTTGTGTTTTGTCCAGAAAGTGGTCTTCTGTACAAATTTGATCAAGGGTATCTCCCACTTTCTCTTCTAAGAAATTTAGTGTGGCTGCATTTACATTGAGGTTTTTGATCAATTTGGATTTAAGTTTTGTTTATGGCAATTGATATGGATCAATTGAAAACTGAAAGATAGTTTCAGTCTTCTACTTACTAGCATCCAATTATACCAGCACCATTTGTTGAAGATGTTTTCTTTTTTTCCATTTTGTAATTTTAGTCTTTGTCAAAAATCAGGTGATCATAGGTGTGTGGAATAATATCAGGGTTTTCAATTTGATTCCATTGGTCTACCTGTCATTTTTGTGCCATAGAGAGCAATATTTTTAACACAGGGTCTTACTATGTAGTCCCAGCTATCCTGAATCTCACCACGTAGATCTGGATCACCTAGAATTCTGAGTGTTAGGGATTCCTCTCCCTCCCAAGTTCTGAGATGAAAGGTATGTGTCACTATGGCCACATTACTTGTTTTTGTAATTATTAGTAGTACAAAATATAAGAGTAAAAATTCAAATAGCATTTATGATAGCTTCAAAGCCACACCTACTTAAGAATGAATATGAGAAGATAAGTAACAAATTTTGTGATGGAAATTAAATGACAGTAGTGAAATTCTCATTTTAAAATCACATATCGAAGCAGAGATATACATTTTCAAAGACTAGAAGATGTTTACATTTTCAGTTCGCCCCCAATCATGTGTTATTATCCCAATAAAGTCCCAATGTCGTTCTCTTCTTTTTAGTTGAAATTAAACAATCTTCCTGTAAAATTTATATGGAAGAGCTAATTATCATGAATGTCAAGATACCTTTTAAGAAGAAATTATGTAAATTAATACTAAGGCTAAACATAACCTATGTATTTGTATGAGAATATGTGAAATTACATGTAATTGGAACAGAACAGGTAGTATAGAAGCACACACATGCATACACTTGTATTTTCTTGATAGGAACAAAGGTATTCAATGGAGAAAAGATAGTTTTGTTACCAAAGATCTTAGAAGAATTTTGAAGTTTAAACATAGTACTCTACTGTTGGATTATTTCTTTATCCATATTAAAAACAACCTCAAATATGTTCAAACCTAAAATTAAAAAATTAAAGTTATAAAACCCCTAGAAGGAGACAGAGGAGGAAAGATTGCTAAATAGGTGAAATTTCTTCAGAACAAAATATATGAATCATAGAATATACATAAACTGTTGCATACAAAATATAAATAAACACTGTTCAAAATGTTTAGAAATATATAGTTAAACCTTAAATCTGAATATTAACAAGACATGTATCTTATGAATAACATAGGACATAATGCAAAAATAACTTTTGTGACTCAAAGATAACATTTTAACTACCCAATGTAAAAACAGCAGTTTAAAGTATGAACAAATATGGAGGCATTGATACATATGGGTGACAAGAACATTTAAGAAATTCAGTGTACTCTGTCATAGAAATATGAATTATCCTAAAGTCAGAGAGCTTTCCAGGGAAAGGCTAATCTGAAAACTGAAAGCCCCTGTGTACTGTTGGTGGAGATAGATAAGGAACAAGATGTGATTGTTCAGTCAGAAAAGAGTTTTACAGGATTTTATAAAGTTAGATACTGTGATGCAATGATCCTGTTTCTCCAGGTGTATGCAGGGCATTAGCTTTCATGGACCCAAGACTCTTCAGAATGTTTTTACCAGTTCCATTCATATCAGCCCAAATACAGAAAGTAAAAGTAAATGAAAACCAGTCAACCAAGAAACAAAAAAACTCAGAAAATCAACTGGCAAGAGAATAAAGCATGGTTATGATGTGCAACCTTAATAAACAATTCTGAACATCATTAAAAAGGAGTGAACCACATATGTGTGCAATAAATTCAGCAAAAGATAAATATTTTGAAATAAACTTAGAAACAAAAAAATCCTATTACAATGTATGATTCCATTCCTATGGTATTTCCAAAAAGGTGAAAGATACCCATAGAAATGAAATCAGGTGGCACACATTCAAATCAGGAACACAGTATTGATTTTTTGAAAACTGAAATATGATGATATAGAGTGATATGAATATTTTATATTTTATTGTGATGCTTTGCACAACTGGATATGTTTGCATACACTTCTTGATCTGAATATTTACCCAAGAAGGAAGGAATTTTAATGTATAAAAATTTTACCTCTACACACATGACATTTATTAAAGCTTTAATTCATTTATTTGTGTGTGTGTGTGTGTGTGTGTGTGTGTGTGTGTGTGTGTGTGTGTGTGTGTGAGCTACAGTACTCATATGGAGTTGGCTCCTTATCTACATGTTTACATGGCCTTCAGAGTTCAAACATGCATCCACAGGGTTGCATAAAAATTGCCTTTACCTTCTGAAACACCTCAACATTCCAACAAACACATACACACACACACACACACACACACACACACACACACACACTCACATGCATGTGCATGCACATACATTCAACACATGTTCCAATTGTTTGCTTTTATCTAGCTCTCTGATAGGGAAATATAATTTTATTATGTTTTATTATTTATACATAATTTTTAATTTAAATTAGAAGTAAGCTTGTTTTACGTATTAATCCTAGTTCAAGCATCCTCCAGTCCTTCCCTGTTCCTCCCACCAACCCCCCCTATAATCCCATTCTGCTCCCCAGGGAGCAGGGGCCTTCCAAGGTGAGGCTTTAAAGTCTGTCAATATCATTTGGAGTAGGGCCCAGGCCCTCCCCCATATGTCTAGGCTAAGAAAGTACCCCTCTATGTGGAATGGTCTCCCAAAGTCTATTCATATACAAGGGATAAATACTGATCTGCTACCAGAGGCCCCATAGACTGCCCAGACCTCCCAACTAACATCACATTAAGGTAATTTGGGTCGGTCCTATGCTGGTTTTCCAGTTATCAGACTGGAATCCATGAGCTCCCCCTTGTTCAGATCAGCAGTTTCTGTGGGTTTCTCCAGCCTGGTCTTGACCCCTTTGCTCATCACTCCTCTCTCTCTGCAATTGGATTCCAAGATTTCAGCTCAGTGTTTAGCTCTGGGTGTCTGCTTCTGTTTCTATTAGCTACAGGATGAGGACTCTATGATCATTTATGAGGTAGTTGTCAATCTCATTATCGTGGAAGGACACTAAAGGTAGCCTCTCCACTATTTCTTAGATTGTTAAGTGGGGTCATCCTTGTAGATCTCTGGTCATTTCCCTAGTGCTAGATTTCTCTTAATACCTATAATGGCTTTTTAAAACAGTGTCTGAATCTTTTTCTCCCCAAAAACAATATAATGATTTTAAGCTGATAAATAACAATTGTTCCCTCTGCTTAATAGTAGTAATTATAATAATTTAATGAACAAACCAAATAAGTTATACATAGTTTCTGTTTTTTAACTCATTAATTTAAGTCTTTTATCTAAAATTCCTATAGCACCTTTAAACTTCAAAAATATTCTTTAGAAGAAATGTGTCTGGAGAACATTCCAAATTGCTCAGTTATTGGCAACAGCTAGATTTGAAAAATTGTATTCCAAGATCTATTCCAATAACTAGTTTTTCTTTTTTGTAAAGATGTAGTATTCCAGGATTGAATCATATCCCTATCATGAACAGAAGGTGCCAAAAACTCAGCTAAGTCTAATTCTTAACCATTTAATTTGGGATTTATAAAAAATATAGTATGGGAGTGAGAAACCACAAATAAAGAAAATATGCAAGTGTTACACATGGTACAAGCAGTGATAGATCCTACTGTTGTGAAATTGTATGTCAGTTTCCAATAGAACTTTAAAAATGGATCATTTTTTGAAAGACCAAATATTTAATAAAAAAATCAAGGGCCAATTACTTACAACTGGACTGTTGCAGATTATTTGTGAAAGAATTTTAGTATTTATGGTTACTGATGAATTGAGACCTAGCATATTCTGAGAGGAGCAAAATCATTATATTTCTTTAAATCATTTCTAATTCAGAAAATAATCTCTAAATCTATCTTTTAGCTTAAACAAATACTTGTGGTCAGGGAACGCATACTTCAGTGCACAGTCCATTGTTTGATACATATGACAAACACAGTTAGAACACAATGTTCTCAATGTGGAAAGTGTGGAAATATGAATATTTTTAATCATTTCCTACATTCACATCCACTCACCTTGAGAATGAGACAACATGTAATTAAGGACTTCAAATAGTACAGATATATTTGAAAAATGTGATTTCAATATGTTAGACTTTCTGGTTTTTGACAAGGAAATGATTGTGAGTATTAAAACTCTATCTACATACAAGACCTGAACCTTTATTATGACTTTAAGCTGCCCCTATGATGATTCTATTGATGTCTGGAAGACGCAAGAAATGTTTTCACCTGGAAACATCACTTTCTAAATGTCTGTGTTATATTTAGAGTGAAGCAGAAAACTTAAAGATCCATTCATGTACCTTGCCCTCTCCAATGTCAATGTAATTCAGTCTCATCCTGTTTCCTTTCTCTCTATTGTTCTGATTGTAGTAGCAAAATAGTTCTCAAATCTCATTCTTCCTCCCAGTTCCTATCAGAATTTTTGTTACTTTTTACATTACTGAAAATATTCTGTTCTGATCATACTAGTTTCAAAATAGATGATTCCAGAATTATCTGTCCGTAATCCAAAATCTCCCACTTGAGTCTTCCACTGATTACATATCAGTGGCTCCAAATTGCCTACATGTTTAATAAAAACATGTCAACACTTTTGTTATCTAACCTTTCTTGTTGCTATAACTAGTCTTGGCTTCTCTCTGCTTTGAGTACTTATATATGTATTATACTATGTTTCTCATCTTTTATCCCCAGATCATACTACTCTTCCTGGGAGTATAGCTATAGTGCCTATAGCTATATCTTTGTCTGTGTTCCTGGTGTGTATTGAACTGTAATTTTGAAGAATTATCTTACCACAAATTGCCCGCCTCTGATCTCTAGGTTTAGATTAGCCTTTGACATTCACTTTCTGAGACTCATACCCCTGCCTGTTTACATCCTCATTATTTCCATGTTGTTGTACAATTCATTTAGCTTTTGTATTTCCTATCTTCCTTATGTTGTTGGATCCTCAAAGTTATACTGTCTTGTTTCCATTAAACTCATAGAGACTAGAGTAGTGTTGTGTACATCACAGGTATATAAATGTTTATTGAAGAATAAAACTAATAAGCAGACATTGAAAATGCCAGTGAACAGCTTAGAAAATTCAGTGAATATGCTTTTAACCTTACTCTGTGAGATCTCCACTAGAGTTTATGAAGGTGGAATCCTAATATTTGGAATGTCACCATAGAATATGCAGATTTAAAACTCTTAAAATGGTTCCTACTATAGCATAAGGTAGAAATTAAATTTGAATATGATAAACTAGACAGAAAGTAATAATCTATATTTATATAATGTTATTTTTTTCTAAGCTGAGCAGTGTGACATATGCCTCCAATTCCAGCACCTAGAGGCTGAATGCAAGAGGATAAGAAGTTCAGTGTTGACCTCTACTATTTTGGAAGCTTGAGACCAGCCTGTGCTACAAGGCTTCCTCTTAAAAAGTATATTTTTCCAAAACTAATGCAATAATTTTACTATGTGTACTAAAGGACCAGTCAGAAGATTAATTGTGCAGTTTCTCCTCTAACATATCTGAAACATTGTCAACCTTATGTCTGTTTCCCTGATTTCTCAAAACAATTCTTTTCCAAAACCAGAAAACAGATATAGGAAATTTTCCTAGGGAAACTGAAGATTAAATATATACTGATGCAGGAGACTTTGTGTCTGCCTCCTGAACACTGTGCTCTCCAAGGTCAGAAGATTTATACAGCACAAAACTCCTGAAAGCAATTTTTAAAGATACAGATTAGTTATAACATGTGCTGTGTTAATTACTTCTAAAAATATCCCAAACATTTTTTTTTCTTTTAGCACTTAAACATCTGTTGGTGTAGTCAAAGATCTTCTTGGATTCCATGATAAATAAAATGATGTTTTCCTTGAAAGGAGTCTAGAATCTGGCAATAGTCTACCATAAGTTTGTCTAAATAGAGTCACTGTCAGTCAGGGATTCACATGGGAATAGGCATATTTTGGAATATGTGAAATTTGTTTCTTTTACATCAGTACATTTTTTAAAAGTTCTATAAGTGGAAATTTAAGTTTATAAAATAAACTCAATCTTTCATCTTAATATAACAGAACATATTATTCAGATTCCTTTATGCTGCACTAGAAGGTAACCTCTCTAGGAGTTTTGAGGAATATTGTATCAATAGATGTATCATTGGTTTCCTGGTGTCTTTTGCAAAGAAATTTACTAAGAGACTCAGCACCAAAACAGAAGACTACCCTACATTCAACCATCAAAACTCAGAATGTACTCTTTTTTATATTTCTTAGTAGCCATTGTCATTAGACACTAGTGTGACATTAAGGATCAGACATTATTCCAGTGCGTCTCCTCTGTGAAGAAATCCAACTTCTAGATAGATTGGCATGTAAGAGAATTGTACCAGGCATTCATTTTATGCTATCTCACATAACAAACTTTTGGAGGGATCTCAGTGATAAAGATAACAACATAGAAAGAGAAAATAAAAAATGCTGTGCCATAGTTTGTTTATTAAAAGTAAAAACAATATCAAAAATTTAACCATTAGGAAAAAACATGAAACAGTGAACAATTTGAGAATGCATCAGTTTTTTTTTTTTTTGAGGGGGGAGTATTCTTCATTTTTCGGAGGCAGGCATTTTTTAGTGTCAATGACATAATGGCATTTGTATTTGTGATGCCCGCAAAAGGTCCTGACTCCTGTTGTCAGCCCCAACAGAAGGTATAACTTTCTGTACCTTCCCCAGGACAAACATATTGCATATATCCCACAATAGCCACCAATTCAGCCTATCACAAAAGAATGAGGCACTTAAAATATCATGGTTTGTTTCAAAAATATGCAAGTGTAATACACTTTCACAGTTCTTGATCATAAAGCTTTTAGATCTAAATATTATGCTATTTCAAAATGTTAAACACACCTAGAACAAAAATTGCAATGTAGTTTTATATTGGGCTGTTTTACAAATGCTGCCAGGTTAATGCTGTGATTCTGTTCACAATTTCTTATGTATATATCCATGAATTTAAGTTAAATATATATTAAATTATTAGGAAACATTATACATTTTAATACTCTACCTTGCTGGGGTTTTTCCCCTGTTTTTAGTTTTGTCTTTCTTTTTTCTTTTTGCACTTGCACTGTCCTTTGCTACCAGCTACCTGAGGTACTCTCTCGGTTGATTTCTAGCATGAAATGCTGATGGTGACATTTAAATTAAGGTAAGGTTGTTCAGGGCAATGTTCTCTTACCATGTGCCTAGACATGCCTTTTCTTTGTTTTATTGCCTTAGACCTTTCCTGGTTTCTTTTAAAGTATTTTAATTCCATATGCTTTTAAGAATTTTCCTTTTTTAAATTATCAAGAATTTTAAGATTGTGTGTGATGGGAGATATTCTGTAAATATGTTTCTCTTATTGGTTAATGAATGAAGCACTGTTGGCAAATAGGGAGGCAAGATAGGCAGGATAGGAGACAAGGAAGATTCTGGGAGAAATAGTGAGGAGAGTCAAGATGGAGAGACTAGAGAGAAGAGGTCCGGACCCTCTCTCCATTAAGATAAGACCACATGGAAATACTTAGTTTAATAGAAATGGGTTAATATTTAAGAAAAGGCTAGCCAATAAGAAATGCTAGTAACAGACCAACAGCTTTATATCTAATACAGCATCTCTGTGTGTTATTTGGGGCTGATGTGCCTCTGGGACCAGGCTGCACATAACAGGTATGCCCCTGTATTTTTTCTTTCCAATGTTATCATACCTTAAAAATTCTTTAAATTGGGTTTTGAAATTTTTTAACCATTATTCAATCACGCAAAGTTTGAGCCCCATTTCTCCCTACTTCTGCTGGGATATTGAATTACATATATTTCCATGCTTATTTTCTGTTCCATATATATCTTATTCCTTTATCTGCTTCCTTTTTTTCTACATTCATCATTAGGGCTTTTCTGTAATTCATTAGTAGAGTATGTGCTTATCATGCATAAGACTTTTGGTTACATCCAGTGTGAGATAGACATCCAGGGTGGGGTAGAGAGAATGAGAGAGTGTCAGAGACAGGTCACAGAAAATGGAGAGTGACCAAGAAAGTGTTTTGAGAACAATTCTAAAAAAGAGAAAAAAAATTATGACTGGAGACATCTTAGACTCTTTGACCATAAGCAAAACCCAAGATTACTGCTTAGTGAATCAATCCCACATTTAACTAAAGAATGGAAAATCTTTCTCTTGGGGTACTTTAGAGTAAGAGCAGCCCAGATCTGAATTTCCCACTTCTCTCCTTTTGTCTTCAGTCTGTCTATTATCTGTAGTCTGTGACCTATCTAATAGTCTGTTGTGTGTGAGTCTAATATCCGTCTATCCCTAAATGGAATAAGTTCTATTTTAGTGAACAGCACAGATAATGTGGTATGAGGAAGGAAAGATAACTCTTCTTTACAGAAATTTAAATATAGTTTTACAAGGGAACACAACCTCAAGTAACCCAGAATATTCAAATTCACACACAAATATCATCAACCCAGGTCCACATGTTGTTCCCAACATTTATGGTGAATATTTATTTTCTTCAAGGTTGTTTTCAATCTGTTAGCTGCTTTCAGAAAGTAATTAGTACAACACACACACACACTATTCTTGTTGAGGGGCATGGAAGACTACATAGTTGAAGATGAAAACTATATAGTTCTCTTAGGCTGATTACATGGAAAATCCAGGACACAGTAATCTTGGTTACATTGTTTCCTTAAGGACAGGCTACACCTAAAGAGGCTGAATACACAATAGGGAAACTGAGTACATAGATTTATGTGATCTCAAGGCATATTATTAACTTGGCTGCAAGGTCTATAAACCCTGGTTTTCAAGGACAAGGGATAGTTTCAGAAGAAGCTATTCCTACAATTAACTGAACAGACACAACATAAAATCACTCCTCAGTTTCTGTTTATATTCACAAAGACTCTTGTCAACCTTAAAAAGCGAAACTTCTCATTGTAGTTAACAAAGGTAAAGGTGAAGACCATGGATGCACAAGATGTTGAGAATAAAGTACAGCTAATGGCTGAGCCCTGAAACAAACAATTTTTACCACTCCCTTTAAGGCTCAGAGAACACTGAGAAAGATGGGACAGAAAGAATGCCAATGTTGCGGAACAGAGAGAGTGCGGAGAACAGAGAGAGTGTCTTGTCTAAGCAAGACAAGAACATGGGAAATACATACTTACAGCTGCTGAACATGCTGGCACTGCACCTACAGTTGTCATCCCTACTAACTGTTTGCTATGGAGGCTGGAATAGACCCCAGAGCCCTATCACTTAGTGCTTATGTGTTGCAAACAGAAGTTCAAGGAAGGGCGGGACATGGTATTGAGTTGTAGTCCCACTGGCAGCCCCAAAAGGGTCTAATGGTACCAAACTCAAAGTCATCTAAATGGCCCTGATAAACTCTGTGGAACACTAAACAAAATCAGGGCTAGTATATAGGGGGGGGAGTTTATAGGGAGGAGGAGCTAGTAGAGGTCGAAACAAGTAACAAGAATAAGGGTAAAAATTATATAGTATACATGTAAGATCTACTAATAAAAATACAAATAGTAAACAGATGAAATAAATTAGTATCATTTAATATGTAATCAATATAAAATTAATTAATTTAAAAACAGTTCATTTTGTACAGTCACTTTGCAAATACTACACATACAAGTGTCTTAAATGTCTCCATTTAGACAGTGCTAGTCTACATTAGTAGTCATTCAGTATGACTCCACTATTGAATCTCTACATTCATTATTAAGCTTGATATTTAATTCATATTTGATTCTGATAACTTCAGTTTTCTATGGCACCTTCTATTTTCTTGAATCAATTAATTATATATACTTTACATATTTATATGATGATTTCCATGTACCAGTGAATGCTTGTATCTATTATCCACTCTCTTTTTGTGAGATCCATTTCTTCAGCGTGACTTTGATTCTCTTACTGAATGCCCTATGATATGTGTAAAAACCATAGTGACCTTCTCCATCACAAATTTTCCCAACAACAAAGATTTTTCCCAGAGAAGAAACAACTCTCTTTATTTATCTAGAAACACAGAACAAGTAGGTATTGGAAAAGAATGCGGCTGTTGACCAAAATTCTCCTCTTTGATAACCACAGAATTCCAATGCTTGTCTCTGTGGTGTTACAAGCTTTCCAGTTTCTTCTGAGGTTTCCTTTATCAACGTCTTTGTATCCTAATAATATTTTTAATTTGATAATTGAGAAAAACACAAATTAAAATACTTTCATTGTTGATATATCTATATCAATGTCTATATCTATATCTATATCAATATATTGCAAGATGAAAACTAGGCTTTGGCCAGACTTGATATGAATGTTTGTGCCTACTCTAATTGCATCTTGTTACCCCATGTTCAGCTGATATCCCTGGGAGGCCTGCTCTTTTCTGAAGGGAAACAGAGCAGCTGGTCTAGGGTAGATGGGTGTGGGGAGTAACTTGGAGTAGTAGAAGGATAGAAGGATGAGATTGGAATATATCATATAATAGAAGAATTGGGGGGGAAATCAATTTGAGTTCACAACTCTTATTGGGTGTCCATAACTATTTCAAGCTTCCCCAGGATAATATCCTCTTTCAGGTATCTTTTTAAAAAAAAACTGAAAAGGGACTTTAATTATACCTCAAAAGCCGTTCATCTTGGTTATATACTACTGATTAGGAGTAAGATACAAGTCTCAATCCAAATTATAAAATCATAGAAGTGTATGTACATCATTAGTGACCCTCTTCATATTCTGGTTGTCACATGCAGAGATTTTAAGGAGAAGGATCAGTTTTTAAATAAGTCATTCTGAAAGCATAGCTTTTTCTCATTACCATAGGCTTAATTAAGGCAGGAGTGTGTATATTTTAAAGGCACTGGGGTATATTTAAATGATACAAAGTATTTCACCAATTAAAGAGGTAGAAAGATATTCCTTCACCTGACTCAATGAGTGTATGACTCACTTCTAATAACAAAATTGGCCAGATTATAGTTTGTCACTTCCTGGGCAGGTTTTGCTCTATTGGTTAGGATAGGATACCCTGCACAGTCCGGCATTGCTATATAAGAAATAGCACATCTCTGAGACTTCCAGGCTGGCAAAAAAAAAAACCCTTCAGCTTATGTTAACAGACCATGTGTACTGATGGGCAACCTAGCTGGAGTACTGGTCAACATTTAGCTAATTGAAGTATTTTCAGATGATTCTATCGCTCACACTTTGCATTATGCCCTTCCTGAAAGTCTTTCTATCAGAGATCAGCACAAAGCCAATCAAAAGGCCTTTCATAATGCATGCCCTGTTAATTTGTAGAAAAAAATAAAATAGTGGCATTAAGTTGCTAAAATGGTATAATCTAATATGCAAATAGTAACAGGAACTGGTGCAATCTGAGAATGACATTATTATCTTTAGGTCATTTGATTGGCACTGAGTTCCCCAATAGCTTGGTGGCTTTTCTTTTGCTGTGCTTAGACACACTGTGACCAAGGGAACTTATAAAAGAAGATGTTTGGTTTGGCGCTCACAGCTTCAGAATGTTATAGTCAAGATAGGGAGCATGGCAGCAGGCAAGTAAGCATGATCCTGGAAGAGTGGCTGCAAGCTTACCTCTTGATATACAAGCATAAAGTGAAGGTAACTAGAAACTTCATGAGCTTTTGAAACCTCAAAGCCTGCTCCCAGTGACATACCTCCTCCACTAAGGTCATACCTCCTAATCTTTTCTAAACAGTCCTACCAACTGGGGACCAAGCATTCCAATATGTGATCCTACAGGAAGGATTCTCTTGCAAACCACTACTCTCAACATGAAGACCTAACTTATTAGAAAAATACAAAGAAGTAGTTTACAGGGTCATCAAGTATAGTTATAGGACAACTTAAATATCCATTTAAGTTAGAAATGAGAGATATTGTGTTTGCAGAAAAAAAAATTCCTGTGAAGAATAAGAAAAAAAAATGGTACCCAGAAGAGGAAGTATAAAGGCCTGGATATAAGAGAGCATGTAGCTTCTTAGTCATAGCAGAAACTTGAATACCATGGTAATAAAAATGTGTAAGGTGAGAGCTGAACCTTGTCTCTAATACCAGGGACTCCAGAGGCTGAAACACAAGGCTGTAAGTTCAAGGCCATCCAAGGTGGCAGTGGCAGAACTTGGCTACTTTTCCTATGCAGCCTCTTTCCATCATTAAAGCTGTGCTGCACACTCATTGCTTGTTCTGAAATCATAAAGCCAAATTTTTATATTTCATATTCAGAAAACTAATTACCATGTGACTCATGTACACAACAAATAAATTTAGTCCAATTAGAGACACTTTGTTTTACTTTAAGGGTAATTTAATTTTTACTTACCTTTTGAATTGAAACATTAATCTTTTATTCATGCCATCTTGTTCTTTCTCCCCCATTTGGTACTATATTCTTACTCTTTTCTAGCACCTTCCTCTTTGTCCTTGTCTCCTCCGCTGTGTTGAAAGTGACACATTCCATCTTGCATATTATGTAAATAATTCATTTTACAAAATGGATTAAAGTATGAAAATGACTAACAAATAATTAGCATTACAGTTGCAAGATGACTAAGTGTTACTGGTATCAGCTAGAACCCTTTTCGGGTTTGTCTACTTTACTTTCGTTATTAATCAGCTGTATTGCCCATTTTTCCTTGTTCATCATCCTGCTTTTCATTAGAGAGTATGTGATCTTTTATTTCTTTTGTAAACTTGTGCTATCAGATGTGTTCTAAGCTCTTCATGACTATTCACTATTGTAGTCAGAGTATCTGTCATATATGCAGGGCTTTCATAAAAACATTTGTTTCATTATTACTTTTTGAGAATTTCAGACAATAGTACTGTGTTTACATCACTTCCACCTCCTACTGTCACTATTTAAACTCCTCTAGTGTCACCCCATCTCCTCCCAGCTTCTTGACCTTACACACACACACACACACACACACACACACACACACACACACACACACACACGCATGCACAAACACATGTAACCTACTGAGTCCATTTAGTGTTGCTCATATATGTGCTTAGAACAGACTACTTGAGTATGGATAGATTATCAAGGGCTTGCTCCTGGAGAAGACTGATTAAAGTATCTCATAGCAGCCAAAGTTCATATAAAACCATAAATGATCCAATGCCCAAATAAATGTTGAGCTAAATGACAATTCTGGAGAGATTATCACACCAACTTTCAAGATAAATAACACAGTTACAGTAAAAGATAATCATGGTACTGACACAGAAACATACAGTCAAATAAATAGAGTGAAGCATATAACCCAAACATGAGTATAAGTAAGAAAAGCTGCTGGATATTTGAGAAAGAGGCCAAATATTATAGAATGAAGAAAAGAAAGCATCTTCAACAAATGGTACTGGGAAAACAGAAAGTCCACAAATGGAAGAATTAAATGCCCTTTACTCTTCACAAAATGTAATTTCAAAATGAAACAAAGACCTCAACATGAAACATAAAATCCTGGAACTTTTAGAGAAAATACAGACAGCAATGTCCAAGGCATGGGCAGGAAATAACTTTCTGAATAAAATTCCATTTGGCCAGCAATTAAATCCAACAATTTAAACATGAGAGCTCATAAAATTGAAACACTTCTGTACATAAAAGGAAACAATCAACTGAATGAATAAGAAGCCTACAGAATGGGAGAGAAACTTGGCCAGTATATAGCTAATAAAGGATTGATATTCATATTATAATAGTGTCTGTCCTCTTTAAATATTTATTTATTATGTATACAATGTTCTGCCTACATGTATCCCTGCAGGCCAGAAGAGGGCACCAGATATCATTACAGGTTGTGAACCATGTAGTTACTGGGAATTGAACTCAGGTCCTCTGGAAGAGCAAGCAGTGCTCTTTACTGCTGAGCCAGATCTTCAGCCCATAATATTTATACAAACAACAATAACAAAAGGAAACAAATGGTCCAATTAAAAATAGGCTAAGGATTTGATTAGAGAGTTTTCAACAGAAGAAACCAAAGTGGTTAACAATCAAGCATTCTTAGGAATTAGGGAAATGGGAATTTAAACTACCTTGAAATTTCACCTTACTCTAATCAGAGTGGCCAGCATCAATAAAACAATGTCAATAAATGCTGATGTGAAGGTGGGTAGGGGGAAATCAGGGACCTTCATTCACTGTTTATGGGATTGAAAATTGATACAGAAATAGTTGTGGAGCATTTTCAAAAAGCTAAAAGTGGATCTACCATATGATCTGGCTTTACCAGTCCATAGACTTGACATACTACTCTACAGATACTTTCTCAGCCATATCCAGAGCCACTATATCTACAATAGCTAGGAAATAGAAAGAAATTAAATGCCCTTCAGCTGATGAATATGTCATGAAAATGTTGAAAATACACACAATGAAATTGTATTCAGCTGTAAAGAAAGACAACATCATAAAATTTACTGGCAAATAAAAAGAACAAGAAAATAATTGACAGTGATATAACACAGACCCAGAAGAATAAATGCTGAATATTCTTCCTTATTTGTGGATCCTAGCTTCACATCATTAGATGTGAATATGTAATGTATAATACTTATTACACAATGTACATTAACCACAGACACCAGTGTAGCACAAATAACAAAAACTCAGAGACAGATACTGAGTTTCAAGCTTAAAATTGGAGAAGCAAAGCAGTCAGCCACTAGAGAGTTCTCACCTCTACTAATGCTCAGACTGAAGGGGCGATTCCCTGGGCCTCACACTGTACTGCTCTTCAGATTCACTCAGACTGCAGTGCTCTCCTCAGTGTGGCTTAATTGCCCTCTTGTCCTCAACATGGCTGGACACTGAATGCCAATCCTATCCTCTACATCATGGCCGGAGGCTGATTCCCATATCTGAGACTCTGCTCCTTTCTTATACACCTCTCTAGTGCTGGGATTAAAGGCATGAGCTCTGTTTCTCTTTTAGACCTATTCACTCTCATGTAGCCCTAGGTGGCCTTGAACTTACAAAGATACATCTACTTCTGTCTTCTGAGTCCTAGGATTAAAGGTGTGTACACCACTGCACAGC
Organism: Cricetiscus sungorus; assembly: GCA_030556225.1. Taxonomy (NCBI): domain Eukaryota; kingdom Metazoa; phylum Chordata; class Mammalia; order Rodentia; family Cricetidae; genus Cricetiscus; species Cricetiscus sungorus. The sequence goes on along the minus strand of JANBXA010000651.1, from coordinate 8,210,385 downwards.
TTCTATGCCTAACTAGTATGGCTGCTGGGATTAAACATGTGTACCACCATTGACTGGCCTCTATGGCGGTGGCTTGTTTTGCATTCTTATCTTCAGGCAAACTTTATTAAATTTTAAACAGTATATCATCACACACCAGAAAATTTAAAATAGACCATAGGTAAATATAAGTGTGTCACTTGAAGATAATGCTACCCTAAGAGCCACAGAATATCTCACAAGAATTCCAGTGGCAAGCATGAGAACCATTCTTCAAATTGTTGATCAATTAAGTCTACAATACTCACAAAATGATATAGGCAATTGCTGTTACTCTTGGTGCCTTTCAGAATTTGAAGGTAAAAACTATTGCTGAAGACACCACTCACTCTGGACACAGGACTTGGAGGAATCAAGCCAGACTGACCTTGGATCACTGTCTGTGAGGACCTATCCTTGTGTTTATAGATGAGTGCAGCCCACACCATGTGCTTAGAAATTTATTATTTAGAACATGATTCCAAGTTTGTTGAGGAAAGGAGATGGCTAAAAGGAAGCAGATAGCATATGCTTTCTTAGCCATTAAGTATTAGAAACAGTCTTTCTCTCTCATTGATTCAAAAGACCCATTTGACAAGATATGAAAGTCAAGAGTGACAATCTTCCTCTTCAAAACTGAAGTTTTCTCCTGTTGTTTCATGCTTTTGAAAATCAGAGGTTTTTGCCTACGTGCTGTGTAAAAAAAAAAAAAAAAAAAAAGCCAGGTAGTTTAGTTAAGTGTTTTTGCCTGAGGACATTTGTTTCAACTATTTTTTTCCATAGTTACACTTGAAGATATGTGCTTTGATCAACATTGTCTGATGTTACATTAAAGAAATAAATCTTCTGCTCTGATTTTAACTCAGGTTTTCATTTTTAAAAATGTTCCATTTGGTTTGTTGGTGTTCGATAAAGAAATTCCACAATTATGAATTTTCAGATTTGTTTTATTTATACTTTTCTTAATATTGGGTTTCACGTACCTGCCTGGCTTTACAGTTGCTATTCAATAGATGATGACTTTGTTCCCCAGCCTCCAAATTCCAAGTTCTTGAAGTATATTCATGTGACACTACAACAAAGCTTTTTCAGCACTAGGGATCAAAGTCAGCTGAGCTACAACCTGTCTTTTCTTTAAAAATAAAATAAATCTTTTTAGTACAATTTTGGAAGATATTCCCAAGTATGTTTACATGCCCATGTCACTCAGCATAGTTTGATTTCTATCATGTTCAGTTCTGACTTATTTGCAATGTGTGTTTCACTTTTTTTTTTATAAGATGTCTTATAATTGACTTCCCCTTTGTGTGGCATGCAGCTGCTGTTTTATCTACAGATATTCTTTATAGAAGCCTTCCTCCTATTCCATGAACTTCTATCTCTTAGTACAGTGGTTCTTAAGCTTTGTAATGCTGTGACCCTTTAATACAGTTCCTCATGGTGTAGTGACCCCAATCATAAAATTGTTTCCATTGTTACTTGATAACTGTAACTTTGCTACTGCTATAAATCATAATGTAATATCTGTATTTTCTGATGGTCTTGGGTGACCACGTTGAAAGGTTGTTTGACTCCTCAAGGAGGTTGGACCTACATGTACAGAACTGCTGCCCTAGTGTTATTTTCTGAAGAATTCAAATAATTCCAGGAAACTTTTGTCTAACTAATTAAATTCTACACAGAAAAATTCTGTCCTTCTGACCTTTCTTTTGAGCCATGGAATAATTTTATGGGGTGGATTGAAGAGATTAAACCCATTTCTTTTCTTTTTCCTTTATTTATTTAAATTTGAAACAAGGTTGTTTTACATGTCTATCCCAGTTCCCTCACCATCTCATCCATCCCTATCACCCCCAACAAACCCAAACCCATCCCTTTTCTGCTCCCCAGGGAAAGTGAGGCCTTCCATGGGGAGTCTTCAAAGTCTATCATATCATTTGGAGCAGGGCCCAGGCCCTAGCCCATGAGTCTAGGCTGAGAAAGTATCCATTTTAGTGGGATGGGCTCCCAAAGTCCATTCATATACTAGGGATAAATACTGATCCACTACTAGAGGCCCCATAGACTTCCCAGTCCTCCTAACACCCATATTCAGGGGTTCTGGGTCAGCCTTATGCTGGTTTCCCAGCTATCAGAGTGGGGTGCATGAAGTTCTCCTTTTTCAGGTCAGCTGATATGGGTTTTGCCAGCCTAGTCTTGACCAGTTTGTTCATCACTCCTCCCCCTCTTTAACTAGATTCCAGGAGTTCACCTAGTGTTTATCTGTGGGTATCTGCTTCTACTTCCATCAGCTACTAGATGAAGGCTTTAGGATGGCATATAAAGTAGTCATCAATCTCATTATCAGGGAAGGGAATTTAAGGTAGCCTCTCCACTGTTGCTTAGATTATTAGTTGGGTTCATCCTTGTAGATCTCTGGGCATTTCCCTAGCCAGGTTTCTTCTTAAAATCTACAATGGCCCCCTCTATTATGGTATCTGTGTTCTTGTTCTCCTCTCCCAGTATCAATCTTCCTGTTTCCTCATGCCCATCTCTCCCTTCCCCTTCTACCATTCTCTTTCTCCTAACTCCCTCTCCACTCCCTCCATGCTCCAAATTTGCCTGGGGGAACTTGTCCCTTTTCCCTTCTCCAGGAGACCATGTATGTCTCTCTTAGAGTCATCCTTGTTTCCTAGTAATTCTATGCTCCATGTCTAAAATGCATATATGAGTGAGTACATACCGTGTTTCTCTTTTTGTGACTGGGTTACCTCAGGTTGGTTTCTTCTAGTTCCATCCATTTTCCTGCGAATTTCAGGATTCCATTGTTTTTTTCCACTGAGTAATACTCCATTGTGTAAATGTACCACATTTTCTCCATCCTTCTTCAGTTGAGGGGCATGATAGATCCATGTCTATCATCATGCACAAAACTTAAGTTCAAATGGCTTAAAGACCTCAACATAAACACAGTCACACTGAACCTCTTAGAAGAGAAAGTAGGAGGCATCCTTAATGGAATTGGTACAGGAGACTGCTTCCTGAACATAACACCAATAGCATAGACACTGAGCCAATAATTAATAAATGGAACCTCATGAAAGTGTGAAGCTGGTTTAAGGCAAAGGGTATAATCAACAAGACAAAACGGCAGCCCACAGAATGTGAAAATATATTCACCAACCCCACATCTGACAGAGGGATGATTCCCAAAATATACAAATCACTCAAGAAGCTAGTTACAAAAACACAAAATAATTCAATTAAAAAGTGGGGTACAGAATTAAATAGAGACTTCTCAATGGAGGAAACTAAAATGGCTGAAAGACACTTAAGAAAGTACTCAATATCCTTAGCCATCAGGGAAATGCAAATTATCAACTCTCAGATACCATCATACTACTATCAGAATGACTAAAATAAAAAACAACAAAGACAGTTTATGCTGGAGATAATGTGGAAAATGGGGAACACTCCTCCACTGCTGATGGGACTACAAACTTGGACAGCCACTTTGAAATCAATATGGTGCTTCCTCTTAGGCATATACCCAAAAGATACATATTCACACAATAGGACATCTGTTCAACTATGTTCATAGCAGCATTATTTGTAATAGCCAGAACATAAACCCAGTTCTTGAGCTCATTCTTTGCACATGCTAAGTAAGCCATTTACCATTGAGTTACCCTCCCAACTCTTAAAAGTTATTTTTAGACATATTTTAGTATCAATGCCTGGAACTGGCTGTGCTCCTGTCTCATTTGCTCAGGTGCTTGAATTTAGGTGTCAATAAAAGTTTAATTAGTCAGTCTAAGATCTTTCCATACATTCTGAGAAATGTAGGATCCATGCAAACTTACTTTTTTGGAACAATTGGATAATGGGTTCCTTTTGTTTCACTCTTTTGATTTAGCTGTTAAGCCCCACTTACTTCATCTAGTGAACAAATTATGACCCTCTCAGCTCCCAGAAGGACTGTTTTCCTCTTTTGTCAGTTCATGGGTATCTGCTGTTTTTGACCAGCTGTAATTTGTAGGAATCAGACATACTAGAATTCTTCATGTTTCTGCAATTGCAAATAGTGATTATCAAACATTCAACAAGTATTCTAAAAATGTTTCATTATTTACTATCTGTAAGTGTTCTATTGGAATCCACATATGCAGCCATGATCAAAATAGGCAGAACACATGACCTTAACCTTAGGGAGCTCATAGAAGTCAATAACTAATTACTGACTCACAGGTATGAATAAAAACTCTGACTGACATAACATGCTATCTCTTTTAACTAAAAATCTTCACTGAGTATCTTCTCAATGCCAAACACTATTTTAGATTTTGTAAACATGCAGTCTCAGGCTTTCCTTTTGGCTGCCAGCACACAAATAATGACATGGAGATTTCTTAATTATGATAGCTTGGTTTTAGCTTAAGCTTTTTTCCAACTAGCTCTTACATATTAAATTAACCTGTATTTACTAATCTACATTCTGCCATGTTACCTCTCCTCTGTAACACTTGTCTAACTTTCTAGTATCTCAATGTCATCTCAACCTCCCTTCTTCCCAGAGTCCTCTCTCTCTCTCTCTGGAAATCCTGCCTACTCTCTCCTGCCTAGCTACTGGTCATTCAACCCTCTATTCAACCAATCAGAAGATGTCTTAGGCAGAGACCCACCTTTACAATGTAAACACATACTCAACAACAGAATAGATCAGAAAAAAGGGGGGAAGACAAGCTTCCTACTTGTTATAATAGTTTTAGTTTATTCTAAGGAATAATATCTTGGTAAAGAGAATGTATAAAATGATAACTGATCATCCACATATTCAGGCATGATTGCTAGGATATTTGTGTCATTGTGTAGGGTTGTGAAAAATAAGTATGAATCCAGCCATTAACACATGAAGAGTATGATGAGAATAAGAACATTCTAGGCAAAAGTAACAGTGAATGGCAGTGTTCTTGGGGTCAGTCCAGTGAGTCAGAAAAATATGCAGCTCCTCTTCATTTAATCTCCAGAACAGTATCTCTTAGCTGTATTCTCAGATGTTTGTGAATTCACTTTAATCACTATGGTTCAGACATGTGACACGTGGATCTTGATAAATATCTCTGTGAAAAGTTGAACAACATCTATTAGGCTCTTCCAGCCAGGTGAGATTTCCCAGGCACAGAAACACAGCCCTTCTGTGTTAGCAATTTCCTTTCTTCACACTTTCTCATCTCATGTGGTTTTCACAGTGTTTCTGCCTCTCACCAAGCTGCCTTTTCATTTCAGTCTGTTGGCTGAGACTTCTTTTATTTTTAATCTCTGCTGTGAACTTTATAATAGACTATTTTATTGTATTATATTGGGTGCAAAAACAAGAAGATGTATTAAATTGATTTGTTTCCTTATGTAAACCTACAAACAAATGCTCTATTAAGAGTTCTCCTAAAATTTATATGTTGCTATTCCGGATTATATATATATACATATATATATGTATATATATGTATATATATGTATATATGTGTATATATATATTTAAGATTCCATATCAGTTTTACTAGATCAGTCCTAAAGATTTTAGAAAAACTAATATGTCACCTGATCAAGAGAAGTACTTCTTCTATTCTTCTGGAAACTTTGCTTTGGCCTAAACTCTGGTCCATACCAGGAGTTAGAATTAAACAAGTGAACAAGGAGAACAGTGTGTCTGCTCTGATAAACTTGACACCTGCACACACAAAAAGTAGTCTAATGGTCTGGTGATAATAAATCCATATAAAGAAAACAAAAGGAGGCATACATTATAAATAATATATTTGCAAAGAGGGTACCTATATTGGGACGAATGTGATTCTAGTCTCCTGAAAGTAGTTGGGTTAGTTTTAATTACATAAATATTCCATTCAACTATTCTTTAGAAAACAAGCTGGAGATAAGCAAATGTTTTAATATGGATATAAGAGCCAGTACTGAAGTGGGAGAGAAGAAAAATGTAGGAGAACAATAGGACACGTCCAGAGTAGGCACATGTTTCTCAGAGATAGAGCTAGATCTGAGAAAGCTTTTAAAAGATGTAAGGCCCTACCATTCTAATGGTTTGGAAGAATTAATGTTAAAGTAATCATCCTACTAAAAGCAATTTAAAAATTAAATGTAACTCAAATTAAATCACAGAACGATTTTTCTCACATGTCCAAAAATGTATAGAAAGTCACAAAAGGGCCCCAATGGCCTGATACCCTGAACTGCTGTGGGAAAAGGTAGGATGTACAGTCCTGCTTACAGTCATGGGCTAGACATATACACAAATTTAAGTCCTGTCAGCTCTAAGGCAAAGTCAAACAATAATGAAAACACATACCAGGTAAAATTGCTAAGCAGAGAAAGTGAAACACTGTGTTTGCTTTCATTTGCTGATTCTACCTGCAAGTCTTTTGCCTCTTCTGTGTATGTGTTTAACCTGAAGCACCAGTGGGAGCCAGGAAGGAAAGGGCTGCTGGGAGGTGTTAAGGTAGGGACAATAGTAGATTATAGATAAAAATAGAGTTATGGGATGGAATGCTGAGGCCTAAAGGATTAAGCAGTGATAAGGGTGGCAGAATGGGGGAAAGGATGATAAGTTAACTAAGACTAAAGGTCTATGAATGGGTCTCATGGAAACTCATTATTTAGTCAGATAATTTCAAAATGAATGCAACTTAAATTTTAAAAAAGATGAACAGAATTGCCTTGTGTGAACAGACAATATTTTTCCTAGAATACATATTAAGCAGAAATAAGAGTATGAGACATAGGATACCTCCATACCAATTATTAGTCGGGAAGGCCCAAGGGATGCTCCAAACAGCACAGATTATTACAATTGGTCTTGGCTATTTATTATAATTGCAAGGTAAGACCCTGTTGCTAAAGGCATCACATACTGGTTATAAGAATATAGACATATCTATCTCAAAGTGACCTTCCTTCTGGCTAGCTTTCATCATGTCAGATGATATTAATCATGTTTCTAGGGCAACTGGACCATGAATGCTACAATACCAAAATGCCACACAAGATGTGCCAACTGGCACAGTAGTGGTAAGATTGTTATCGGGCAGCTAACTACCACTTTCTGTGTAAATTTAAGTTCTGCTCTAAAAAGAGAACTTCATGTCTGTTATTGTAACCCTAGTTTAAAATAATCCATGGCCAGGGCCTAGGATAAAATCTGCTGTTTGTTTGTTTGGTTTGGTTTGGTTTTTTGTTTTGTTCTGCTATATGGTCATGCTGTCGAACTTCCATCTAAGTATTTATGTTTATACCCATGAACCTGGGCTGCTCCAGCTTTGTTCAGAGGAGCTCCTTTACAGAGTGGACAGTGGTCAGAGATGTAGAGATGCATAACTGATTACAGGGAGAAATTGAGTACTCAGACCTAAAAGGGACATCTTTACTAACCTCACTACTACCAATGGCCAGGGAACATTTCAGATATGGAGGAGGAAGGGCACAGTGAGGCAGTGGGCTGTGGAATGTTGTCTTCTGCTATGCCTGGCCATGACTAACACAAACACAAACTTGGTACAGCCATGATTACCTGGTGAAGTCTGTAGGAGACAAAGCAGGTTAAATTCCCTACTCTATGTGTAGGTCATCTCTAAGCTATACTCCTTTTAGAGGTGATATTTGTAGGGGATAGATACTGCAGGGAGGGAGAATCATTCCGTTTTGAGGATATGAACAATGGTAGGTTGCCCATGCTCTAGTGACAATGTCTATTATCAAATGGGAAGCACTCAGTGGTTATCAAAATAGAATGAGAAATACAGGTTGAAGGGGGCATGTTCACGGGAGGCATACAAGGAGTTGGGGGAAGTAAGTAGGAGTAGCTGTGATCATATGATCATATTTTATTATATATATGATCTCTAGAATAAATAGCTTTTAATTAAAAAGCTAATGTTATAATGAGCAAAGTCATTTCTCAGACATGCTCTCTCTCTCTCTTTCTCTCTCTCTCTCCCTCCCTCTATCTCTCTCTCTCTCTCTCTCTCTCTCTCTCTCTCTCTCTCTCTCTCTCTCTCTCTGTGTGTGTGTGTGTGTGTGTGTGTGTGTGTGTGTGTGTGTGTGTGGTGTCTATATGAAAGGGTGTGTTTTGGTGTCAGGTGGTAAAGAGTAAGAGAGTAAGATTGTGGGGTTGAGGGAGATGGGGAGAGAAAGAGTTACAGTTTCTAAAATGTTTATTCAATCAAAAATATCTGTTCTCTGGATTTCAATTACTGATATAAATAAGTCTATAAAGGTTAAGAGCATCTGGGGAAGTATATATATCAACTATTTGCATTTGAAAACTTAAAAGTGAAATATAATGGCATCACAGAAGGATTGTCTCTAAGAAAACATGAGCACTATGGGTATATAAGTATTAGTTATTACACCCCAAGCTCCATCCACCTTAGTCATAGGTGCTAATAGAGTGGCAAACTTCTATCATAACAATTTCACCTGTGAAGTCACCACAATGCTCAAATATTACTTGATACAGTTAGTTAATTGTGTTCCCAACTCTCCTCTAATTTAAAACTAAGCATCTCAGAAAATGAAATATGTCTGTCATGCCCATCTCTGTTGACAGTGGAGCATGGGAATTCAATAATTCAGATGAATACAAACGCGGTTGTGCCTATTAAAAGCTGATGCTCCTCACAACAATTGAAAGAAAGAGCATAAGAATTTGAAGGACAACGAAGTGAGGTACATAGGGTTTAGAAAGGAAATCGAAAGAATACATATTGTAATTAAAATACAATCTCAAAAATAAACAAAAAAAACAATGCTCATTGGAGAGTCTAAGACATGGTGGTGCTGTTAGCAGATGATCATAAATGTTCATTGAATGCTTTGAGAGAAACAATAATTTCGCTCCAGGCTAAAATTATTGAGAAAAATCTAATCTTTCACAAATCTTTTATTTAATAGAAATCTGGATTCAAAATTGTATGCTTTCCATTTTGATGATGACTGTGATATAAAAGTCTAAACTAAGTGGATCCTCAATCTATTTCAAAAATGTATCAGATAGAATGAAGAATTTAACTCAATGTACCATAATCGTTTGTTTTACTTACACAAACTGCACTGAGATTGGAAATTCAGGATCTGGGCAGGTCATACCAAAAGGATAGAGGGTTTATCTGAGGGGAGTATGACTCTCCATTACAGCTGTTAAGCCATGTGATCTTTTGCTATCTAAGCAATCCCCCTGGAATGCCATCACGCCAAATCACTTCAGCAATATTTCTCACTAAGCTGGGTTTCCTTGACGAGATTCTCCCGCAGTGTGAAAGCATCTTGCTGTGACACCACCTGGGGAAGCTGCTTCTTTGTCATACTTCAGAGTGCACCAAGGAAGGCTTGCTTGGATGGCTGCCCAGGAACCCAGAGAGGAATTATATTTGTTTCTTCTCAAGTGCATTCTTTTTTGACCTTACAGCCAGGGTTGGCTAATGGGTAGAGGGGAATATAAACTCTACATCTCTAATTACTTCTTCAGATGAAAGAAAATAGCCTTCCTTGTTAAATCCATCACAGGATATGTAGAAGGTGGCTTACATTCTAGATTTCTTAGGGATTGCCCATGATATTACCATGTAGTTTCCTAAAACTCAGTAAATTTTCAGTAATGCCAACTTTTCCATCACTGTTCACAACATATAACTCATAATACTAATTCATTTTCAAGGAAATAGTTTTCTCATTTTATTTTAAAATAATATATTAATTGGTCTTTCTTAGCATGAATAGTTTTAAAAACTAAAATAATTACCTACACACCAGTAGAATATACTTAAATCAGTTTATCAGAGTACTTATCTACATTCAGAGCTGTGTCTAGAGATATAACATAGGAAGGCTCTGATGTTAGAACAGAATGTTTATAGTTTAAAAAAGCAGCACATTGCTCATACATATTTGCCTCTTTCTAAGCAAGTATTCCTGGTAATGAAGAATATATGCTAAGATTATCTGTGTATAAATACTCTAGATACTTAAATATGCTAGCATGTAGAATAAGGCGACCTAGTGTCTCAATTAATTATCCCCTTGAACACCAGAAGACACAGAGTTTTGATACCTACAGAAGAAAAACACCATATGCAGATTGTTTTCAGTTATGTCAATAGAAAACAAAGAAACAAAATGTAATAGACAACCCCATGGTTAATATTGTTAATAGTGGCATTGATTTGTCAGAAAGGTAGGGAATGCTGGGTGTGGTGCATATGCCTTTAATTTCAGCTTGCAGGAGGCAGAGGCAGTGGAATCTCCTCAAGTTAGAGGCCAGCTTAGTGTAATGTGCAATCTTTTAACAAACAAAAACAAACCACAAAGGAAGAAAAAAATACAGGCAAAATGTCTGCATGGGTGAAATATTGATGGAACAAAGTCATGGTCAATTCCCTTAAGCACGTTGACAGAAAATCTAGGTATCTGCTCAACTCTGAGAGCTGTGTTCTGTTGGGTACCAATCATCTCATCCAGGGATGCCTTCAGAAAGGTGGCAGTGGCCTCCAGCCTAACTAGGGATCTCACTCAGCTGCACTGTGTGCTATTGTGTTAAGAATTAGTTGCCATAAAAAGAAAGTCTAAAAACTCAGTACAACAGTCTTACTAATGGAGTTACCAGAAATCTTCAGAGATGTATCAGTCTTTAAATGGACAAGCCAGCAATCCCTAGGGATTATGATTTTCCACAGTTAAACTGAAAGTAGAAGCCAGGTGCCTTAATCTGATAGATTATACTTACTGTTCTACCCAGAAAAGGCCTGAGCTTGACACAGATATCTAACATATTGGGATTCTGATGGCCTGAAGTTTGAAGCTAGGGTGCTCTATGAGGTTATATTAAAACTAGCAGGGCAGTGAAGTCCAGGTTTGTCTCAGTTTCTCCATTTATTTGTGTCACAAACTTTCATCAGAATATTATAAATTATTTCCTTTTATATATCAAAGTATTAATCTTTGTTTTGTCTTCTTGGGATTTTGGAAATGATGAAAATATGTGAGAAGAAATTTCCTAGAAAGTTATAAACACTATTTTAATCTGATAAAGTATTTTCCTTTAGGAAATGTGATAAATATGTCAGCATATGATTCCTTAGTGAAGAATTAAGTCATACATAATTTAAAATAAAAATCTACTATATAAAGAATAGCATGTCTTGTTAACAAAACTTGATACAGGGCTTTCCTACCAATCTCATGATGCCCAATGATAATACTCTATTGGTTGACTTTAGTGTTCTATAGTCCTTGTGAACACGGCTAGTGTTTCAGTTAAATATTTTTCCAAGGCTTAGTCCTTGGAATTAATTTTTCAAAGGGAAGTTTCTTGTTGCAGCTTAGCATAAGGTTTCTGATGTTTTGGCAGTCAGTTTAATTCACTACATCTTCATATATTTGCACCTTAAGAAATTTGGACCTTAAGAAAGCAGGAACTGGTCAGTCTCCATTTTATCTCCTAATAATGGGAAATCTAATACAAGTAATTTTAATATATTTTCCTTAATATTTTTGAAAAGATCATGATGTTTTTGCCATGTCTGTGATATGATACAGCTGTTTTTTTAGTGATTATTTCAATGTGAGATATTAGAATATATTTGCCTTCACTAATCTATGGTATTCTGATATTAGACTTCTTAAGAAAATGAGAACTGTCTAGAGTAAATCAGCTTCCTAAACAGTCCCAGATCCAGCTCATCTCCTCACAGTTTTCAGCTTGCTATGCAACCTTGAGATGTCCTTTGAATGTGGCATATAAAATGTGAAGCATGAATTTGGTATTTATGAGTTAGTGAAGCCAACAGGGAGTTGGGATTTAAGCTATACTTTTCATCTTTTATAATTCTGAAGTATTTTGGGTGGGGGAAGTAAACAAAACAGTTAAAATTTAATTCTGCATAATTTGTCTATGAATATGCAGATGATAGCTTTTTCCCCAGACAACTACCCCGTGGTTCCCTTCTTTCCCCCCACACCTGTCACTACTTAAGCAAGAAGATTAATAGTTGCATTCTTTCTTCAGTGCAAGAACTAATAGCAACTTAATTGTTTTTAATGGGACATTTTGAAGGAGCCTCTTATTTTCCACCTTGCAGTATATTTTTCAGCATCTCAGGGCCTCTAATTCAACACATTTCAGTGTATGTCCTTATGAAAGTACAGCATCACACTAGAATTGGAATAAGATTTTCCTGTGCATTCAGACCAAAATGCTGCCTTGTTTTAATGAAGTGAGTAAGGAAAGAAACAGTATTGTACAATTTACAGAAAATTCAAGGTGAGACAGACAAAACAGTGTCTCAATTAGATCACTTATTCTCTGCACTTCTAAAATTATGCATTTTTCTTCCCAATGCTCCACAAGAGCAAATAAGGACTGTGGAGCACCGGGGGTAGATCTGAAACAACTGAAGCTGTCCAAAGGGCTTCCACAATCTGATAGCACCAGAATATGAGTAGAACTACAATAGGAGATTAGAACAACAAACACTAATAAAAAAATGACTGTCATCTCATGATTTCAGTTGTAATTCAAATGTTTTTAGTTAAAAGAGTTTGTATTGTCCAGCTTTATCTATTTATAGTTGTGTGTATGTTTCCACCCCCTTAAAAAGCATAAGCACCATATTCTAATGCCAATGATCAGACAAATACTTAGTAGGAACATTTGTGTGTGCGTGTGTGTGTGTATATCTACCTGCCTGTCTGTCTGTCTATCTGCATACTTTCTATGTTACTAGGCTGTCCTCTTCTAACTCCCAGAAATTTTTTACTTTGAGCATCTACAATGCTGAAGTTACAGACATGAACCAAGATTTTAATTTATGAAGAGAAGTAGATGAGTAAGTTCTAACAACAGTGTGAGGTTCAGATATTTTATAAGTGTTTGATGTTTTTCAGGTGAAGAAATTGTTTAATTGGCAATGGGGCTTTCTTTTCCCACCCACTTTCCAAGGTCTCAAGGTGTCATCTAGATTTGAAATCCTACAATTGGGAAAACCATCATTGTTATCTGTTCCTTTGTTATTTTCATGATGATGATTCAATTTTATTACCATTTTATGATAAAGCCAATATGTATTATTGTAGAAAGTGGAGGGATGCTACCAATTAAAGATTTCCCATTGGTTTAAATTATTTCAAAGGAAAGAATTCAGTTGACTGACAGCTTAGACACAATTTTGCTCAGTGAAACAACATGACCACATAATTCAAATAGAGAGTAAAGTGCACTGACTCCAGGTGGAGACCAGTCTATTGACTCTGCATTGAGAATATTTTAGATAGTTCTATATTTATGAGGTGGATAGCATATTTATGAGCTTAGGGTAATCCTTTTTGTCTTTCAAGTTGTGGTTTACCAAAGCCCTCTTTTAGAGTAGGTCTTGGAGCCATCCTCTTGTAGAGCATACAAAGGAAGTAAAAATCACACAAGATGATATTATAATGAAATAGGGATCCCCTGAGGCCACAGAACCTTCATGGTGTTTGTATGTGGCCACTTGGAAAGTCCTAATGTGAACTTAATTCCTCCTTTATTGTGAAGAATATAACTACAGCTTCAAATGCTTTAAGAACAACAGGAAATCCTGAGCCTCAGGAGACGTAGAGACCAAGATAAGGATGTAGATTTCTGTAGCTTCCACAACTTCACACCTATTTTCTTTTCTACCAGGTCTGAAAGGGATGTTAGCCCACATGACAGAAGATAAAACAAGACAAACATTTCTGACCAAGGGCTGGGGATCAATAAAGAAAATCATAGAAAAATAGTAGCTATTCAGGAAAGCATGATAGTCTTTCAAATAGCATTTAGAGAGTTCATGTGACAGCAGTTAAGAATGCTTGTTGTCCAAGCACAAGGACTTGAGTCTAAAACCTTAGTATGTGACAAAACCCAGGCATGGATGATTATTCAGGAAACTCTGACATGGTGGGACACACACACACACACACACACACACACACACACACACACACACACACACACGACACACAAACACATGGGGGCGGGGGATGGGGAGAAAGAGAAAGTGAGTATTCTACTGAGCTTATGGCTAATGTGCCTTGGAAGAACAAAAGAAATTAGGCATATACTTCTGACTACTTGCTTTTCAAAAGGTAGAAACTAATAAAAGTGACCCCAAGTAACAAAAGTTGAGGTCACTAATAGACTGTATATCAATAACAGATCAGAAAGATGTACCCCCACTTTTCTTCTCCTTCAAAATACAAAATACAGATTCCTGAAAAAAAAATGGACAGATCCTAAACCCTGAGGCTAGATTCCTTGAAATTTGATTAGACTTGTAAAGAAAAGAAATACAAGGTGCCCAGCTGCTTAGGTTCATGGTCCCACAGCCAAGTTCTCTGAATCCTTATTATCAGTATGCAGCTCTATAACTCTAGTTGATCTTAAGGTCTATCCTGCTCCTCAAAGATAGGAGGCCATTCAAAGATTGTATTTAGAAGCTCTTGAAAAGGGGGGAATACCTCACAAAGAATTGTTTCACTCCAGGTGTTATGAAAGAAGACATGAGCTAGTAGACTAGTTTGCCAAAGAATGCTTGAAGAAAATTCAAGCCACAGAGCTGCAGGCAGATCCACAGACAGCCCATCAAGCACTAATCATAGAGGGCTTTCCTGAGAAAAGAACAAAAACAACATTTTGCTGAGCAGTGGGAAAAATATGGGTCACATTTTATTCGTCAGGCTTGAGGTTCCATTTTAAGCCTCAGAGCTTTCAGTTCCCACTGTCAAAGTGTTCTGAGCTGTGTATGGAAACATCTTTGTCATCCAAAAGCTTACATCTTTATAACCCATTGGAGATCCCAAAGCAATTATAATACTGAATGTCTGTATGTGTCTTCTGTGAGAACTAACAGTTACAGAGAGTCTGTTATATATGAGCCCCCTTTTAAGTATCATAGCATTTAATGCATTCAGTTCTAAAAGCAACCTGCCTGTGGATAAATATTGCTTTACCACAATGTATAGAGGAGCTGATAAACTGACAAGCTGGGGAGTTACCTCCTCACAGTAACAGTTCTCTGAGCCCACCTTTTCACTTTTTAGCACATGTTGGAATTTTTGCTTGATGATATTTTGCCATCCTAATATCCCTGTGAAAGAACACAAGTTCCTTATTCCCTTCTTATATTTGAGAAAACAAATATACTAATTAAGTAAAGTATATCACCAATTCTCACCAAATGATTGCTGTCAAAGCAAAAATTCAAAGCCCTAAATTAATAGTTTAAATGTTCCTTTCCCTACAACTTTAGGTTATAATATCTAAAATCATATTTTTTTTCTGTTGAGAAAGTCAGCTGGGTCAATGTCATTGGATTTAGTGAAGAAAAACTAATAAAGTGTGATGGTAAAATCACAGAGAACTGCTGAAGTGTGCAGTCTGCTGTGTTTTCCCCTTGCTGGCATGGATTCCAGAAATAAATAAATCAGAGAGGCATCCTGTGTTTGTTTGGGAAGGGGCATGGGCAGTATACATTATGCATTGTTTCATAGATTGGGATACAGAAGAGCTGGCTGTGCCAAAGCCAGATCTGAAATATTCATGAGGATGTGGGTGGCTACTCAGAATAGTTTGCACCCCAGGGAAAAGCATCCCACATCTCTGTCACAAGGTATATGTTGCTGTCAGGAACAACTACACTGTCCAAAGGGGGAAATCCTCCACCCTCCATCGAGCAGTCTTTGGTAGCCTCTGCTTAGAAATAGTAGCCAGCTGAGAGTGGGAGATATGGGCTAATGCCATCTACAAAGGAATCTCCTTTGCAGGGAGCTAAGAAAATGATGGAGCTTCACACTGGGCTCTTTGCCTGTGATTCCTGTCACTCGCTTTGCCTATAAGTCTGATACATCTCGTTCAAAACATCCCCAGTAATGTAGCCAAGGTGCCTGACAGCTTCTCAAACATTGCTGAAGAACACACATAGTATGGTTATTGTTGTTTTGTTACTTTAAAAGAAAATTACTCCTCTAAATAATGCATCCAAGTACATTTAACAATGGTTATACAATCCAATGTAAAACATCTTATCTTATAAGAACCCAGAGTGCTACAATTTGTTCGATTATTCTGGATTATGCTTCAATTAACACTTGTATTTTGAGTTCATGCAAATAAGAATGATAACTAAAACACAAGAACACATTAATTGCTAAATACAGATAAGATATCTTAAATGCATTTTAAAATTCCTTCAGTGCAGTACAAAGAAAAAATACATTTCAATTTGTAAAACAGGGGTGGTTGTGGAACAAGGATAAAATTGCATAATGTTTTCTACAAACAAATCTACCCTATAGTGCACTTTGTATTTTCTATTGTATTTCATTTGATCTTATTAGTAAAATATTATTTATTACCACTAAAATTGATTATATAGCCAATATTTATTAATGTACAATTTTACAGATATAGTGAAAACTCTCAACAATTACTCTCAACAGTAAATGTTGAACAAATTAATGAAATGCACACACAAACACATATAAACATGTACAATACATATATATGCATATGTATGAATGTGTATGCATATATATGTATATATGTATATATATACATATATATAATCTAGACTAATTTTTAGCAAGGACAAAACACTTCAAATCACTCCTGAAGCAACCAAAGCTGAATGACATCCACATAGAGATCTAGAATGACCAAAAGCCAAAGCCTTAGTAGCCAGAGCCACTAAAAACATTCACAAGAGAAAGAATGGATAATTAAGACATGGTTGGAAATGTATAACCAAGGGAAGAAGAATGATATTAAACTTCTATGTCCCACAAAAGTAAACAGAAAATGGACTGTACACTTACATGGAAGGAAGAAACAATGAAACCACTAGACAAATGTTCACAGGAAATGCTTCAGGATTGAAACAGATAAGGAAGGTTGAAATAAAGTGTCAAAGACTTAGGAAAGAAAAGCAACACACAGCCAAATGAGATTCTGAGAGCTACGCCCTTCTACATGATAATGTAAAGATAAGCAGAGTGTAATGACCTCATACAGAATGGGAGGAATAATTGACAAATAGTATCTGCTGGGAAGTTGCTATGGATAGTAAATATGAAGCAGCAAAACCTCAATAGCATGCCAACAATTTAATATAAAAATAAGCAATAGATCTGAATATGCATGTCTTTCTGTTTCCTTTTTTCTTTTCCTTTTTGGTTCTCAAAACAGGGTTTCTCTGTATTGATGGGAGATGTTATTCTGTAAATATGTTTCTCATACTGGTTAATTAATAAAGCACCGTGGCCAATAGGAAACAAGATAGGCTGGGCTAGGAGACAAGGAGGCAAGAGTAAGTGGGAAGGAGGAGTCAAGATGTAGAGCATGGAGAAAGCAAGACGCCAGCCGTTGCTCCCGGATAAGATGGGCCACATGGAAATAATTAGATAAGTAGAAATGGATTAATAATTAAGTCAGAGCTAGCCCATAAACAATAATGGTAACTGGCCAACAGGATTGTATCAAATACGGAGTCTCTGAGTGTTATTTGGGGCTCACATGGCGGCGGGACCATGGCAGCAGGACCGGGAGGCCAGCGGGGAAGAACAAAGAGTAATACCTGCCAGTAACACTGTATAGCTTTGTAGACCAGGCTGATCTCAAATTCATAGAGGTCCATCTGCCTCTGCCTCCAACTGCTAGGATTAAAGGCTTGTGCCACCACCACCCAGCTTATATGTGCATTTCTTAAATGAAGATTTAAAAACTCCCAATATGTACATACTTTTCCTTATATGTAGCCTCTAAAGAATTTGATTCCATGGAAGTTGAGAAGGGATAGTTGTAAGAGCTGAGACAGTAGGTGGAAAGGAGTGATGGGGAAAGCTTAATTATGAGAACTCAAGTAGGAAGGTTAAAAATAGGATCAGGAAGATGGCCAGTGAATTAAAGCAATTTCCACACAAATCTATGATCTCTGTTCCATCAAGGAACTCATTTAAAAAAAGTAGAAGAAGAAAACTGACTCCATAAAGGTGTCCACTGACCTACCTTTGCATGCATGCTATGGCATGTACATGGCCCCACGAGAACATCACATGATAATAATAAATGAATTAATAGGATTTATATCTCTGTGAGTTCAAGGCCAGCCTGGTCTACAGAGCTAGTTCCAGAACAGGCTCCAAAGCAATACAGAGAAACCCTGTCTCAAAAAAAAGAAAGAAAGGAAAAGAAAAGAAAAGAAAAGAAGAGAAGAAAGAGGAGGAGGAGGAGAAAGAAGAAGGAGAAGAAGAAGGAGAGGAAGAAGAAGAAGAAGAAGAAGAAGAAGAAGAAGAAGAAGAAGAAGAAGAAGAAGAAGAAGAAGAAGAAGAAAGTTCAAAGATAGGGCCAAATGGAATCTAGATTATGTGGAGCGCTGTAAAAATGAAACTAGAAGTTATGAGTTTATGGACTGGAAGATCTACATAGCTCAACTCGGTAAACGCAGAATATCATATAAGATGACAATGACTGGTATTTATGGCCATAAACATTTAGGCTAGCATATCATAACTGAAATTGAGCCAAAATTTCAGTTATTGTGCCAAAAGTATGGACCAGATTAAGAAAGTAAAATTCAAGTATCATGATACCTAAAAAAGGGATGACAGAAATGATAACTTAATAAAATACTTTTATGTGTCATATACTTTTCCATTTGCATGTATTTATTCATCACACAGAACATCTGTGGTATAATAATATAATAATATCATCCTACATTCAAAGATGAGAAAATAGAGTTATTTAAGTTGCCCAAGATTATTTGGATCACAGGATTCAGAGTATAATTTGGGCGGGAGGAAGATATTTAGCTGCTAGAACATGCATGCTGTGTCTCAGTACTTGGTTGTCATTTAAGTGTCAGGCTGCCGTCTAAGTTCCTGACATGCTTAACCACCATACCTGATTGCTGTTGAGAAGACAACAAAAGAAAATGCTTACATACAGGAAAACAAACATGTTGCCAATACTAAACAAAGGCAAGCTGGAATGGCATGATGACATCTTTTCAGATTACACAGAAATGGCAAAGCAGATCATGAATGGATGAAAATAGGCCCAATAAATAGGGAAATATGAAATCACTAAATGTATAATTACCTGATAACAGAACATAATATTTTTAGGCTGTCCTAATAAATCCTTATAGTCAATATTTTAAGGTATGACCTTTAGCAGCAATTTCAAATAAATTGCACATAACACAGATAAAGCAGTATAGCAAAACAACATATTTTATAATTAAAGTATAAAATTCACATATGGAGTTTTTGCCCACAAACTGAAAATTATGCATTCTTTTTAAATTTATGTTTGATTTCATAAGGTCTGACTATTTACATACAAAGAATTTTAAAATCAGACTTGATTTCTATGTTGGTTCTAATGAAATGTTTTCCATAACAGGTTTTTATTGGGATGGCCAGCTCCCAAATAATGACAAGGAGACTTCCTATTAATTATGAAAGCTTTGTCTTAGCTTAGGGTTGTTCCTAACTTTATATCGATCTGTTTATATTAATCTATGTTCTGCCACATGGCTTGTTATCTTTCCTCAGAAACATATGTACGGCTTTCTCCATGTCTCTCTGGCAAATCTCCTGCCTCTCAGATTCTTCCCAGACATCCTATCTCTGCCAAGAACTCCATCCTATCCTCTGCTGACTGGCAGTTGAGCTAAAACAGTGAAACATCTTCACACAGTGTGGTCAAATATCTTGCAACATTCTCCCGTCATCTCAAGCATTCGATTTCTTGATCTTCATGCCCCTGTATGTCACTAGACGAAGGCTTACAAAGTTTAAAGATAAGTCACTTTTAGATTCCTCTTCATGCTTCATGCTTGTGGTTCAATATGTGAGACTTCATCTTTTTCTCCAGCCATCATGTCTGCAGTTTACTGTTACCAAAACAATGGACTCTGAATCCTCTTTAGCCATAAGTCAAATAAACTCTCCCTTCTGTAAGTTGCCAAGATCATGTTGTTATCTCAAAGTGACTAGTACAATTACATACAATTTGTTTTACTATGTTCAATTAAGACATCAATTACATAAACCTAACTAGGAGAAAAACAATGTCACACATTTGGCCAGTCTTATTCACAAGTATAAAAGCAAAATTCTTTTTAAGTAGCTAAGTAAAATAATGTACAGAGGCATAAATATGTTATTATGAATCTAGACTCATCACAAGGATGCAAAGGCGTTTGCATGCAGTCTCATTCTATTCAGTTAATGGAAATCTTGTGTTACCTTATAGAATAGACTCACACTTTCTGATTGTGTTATTATCATCTGTAAAATGATAACCTGGTCTCTGCTCAGTTTCCACCACAGATGATAATCAAATGAATGGATTTTGAATGTTTGTAACTGCATTTTGTCAACTGAAAACAAACATGGCACCAAGACTGTTAATTTGCCAAGCACAAAGGTCATTAACTTTTCTTCTTCTAAGTTCAGTTAGCTATAGAATAGTGCAAAACAGCATGCTGGCAGAAGCTCATTGTGTTTTAAAAATGAAAGTGTGAAAGAGTATGAAAGAGTCTGGACATGTATTTGGTGTCTGAGAAAGAGAAAATGAACAACTCGTGTTATGACATAATTTTTCACTATTCACAGTATTGTCTCCATTCATGTCTTCTGCCCTTCCTGTCATGTCATCAACAGTTTTGCAATTCCCTTCTTCCAAAGTGACGGCCCAGTTTATGCTCCCATCAGGAAAAAATTTTCATGTGGCATCATGTAGCCAGGTCTAAGTCAATGGCCAAAGAGTTTATAATTAATATAAGCTTCTGTGGTTTATTTGAGACCTAAGGGCAGCAAGACCAGGCTGGACAGAAACTTCCCTCTACAAGTGGTGCCCAAACATTGGGCAAGAATCTCTACTTAAAACTTGACAAAGCCCAGCACTCAGGAGGCAGAGGCAGGCAGATCTCTGTGAGTTCGAGACCAGCTTTGTCTACAAGAGCTAGTCCCAGGACAGGCTCCAAAGCTACAGAGAGACCCTATCTCGAAAAACAAAAACAAAACAAAACAAAGAAAAAAAACTGACAAAAGCTTAAAAGGGTTCTGAATGCATAGAAACTGAGTGGATCTGGGATTCCTAGACTCACAGTCTCGTGCAGGCCATGATGCAGAGTTGCTGTAGCATTTGGGTTGAGCACAGCATGGTGGATTCCTGCTTGGGTACACAGAGGCCATCTCTAAGCAGCACAGCATGCTGCATGGCAGATTTTTGCTTTTATTCATACAAACAAAAAAAGATTTATGGTCAGTGTGCTAAAAGCTGCTTGATGGAAGCAAGGACCAGAGTCAGGGTAGTGAGCACAGCTCCAAGAGCTGGCAGTAAACATACCACTGCCATTTTGGAAAGCCAAACTTAATGTAGTCAGCAGCCACCCTCCACTTTAATCCTAGAGTTATATAGTAAAGACAGATTCAGAGAAATAAAAAACCTCTAAATGATTATAGTGTGTTTAAAAACATATGTAGGCTTGGGAGAGAAAAGGAAATGGATAACGAAAGGCCTTTAAAAAATATAGAGTAGCTGAGTGTGGTGGTGCATGCCTTTAACCTCATCACTCAGGAGGCAGAGGCAAGTGGATCTTTGTCATTTAAAGGCCACCCTGGTTTACAGAGTGAGTTCCAGAACAACCAAAGATACACAGAGAAACCCTGTCTCAAAAATAAAATAAAATAATAAAAGAGATAGAGTAATGTAAAAAGATAGAAAATACACAGAGAATTTGAATACTGTATGTTATTAGGTTGTCTTTAATTGTTTGATTACTGAGGAAGGAGCAACAGCAGCTAAAAGGCATTGATTATAAATGATTCTGGATTAATTCAACCTATATATTTTGAAAATGCCTTGACTTCAAAATTTAAGTCTAAGAACATGTTACTTTGGAAAAAAAGTTTCTTATTTTGTTTTCATAGAAGATGAAAACCTATTGATTCCTTCCAAACAAATATGGTGTGATCAAACAAGGCCCCCCTGAAGCAGTGGCCCAGGTGATCCAACATCCAAAGTGTCTGAGACCATGCAGGGGCACAGACTACTGCAACCATGATTTGACAATGGTTCTGGGTTTTCTCAGGATCTCCTTTAGATTGACAGCTCAACCCAAACACATGAAGCAATCTGAAGATAACTACACCCACATTCCCAAATATTGTTTATAAATGCTTGTTTTCATTTAAATGTGATTGGTTACAAATGGTTAATGATCATAATTAATCTCTTTCTAAAGGAAAAATGGCTCTATAGTATGGACATGAATACTTTGCATTGGTATGGATTTTTGTTTAATCATACAAATTTAAGGTCAATTTTGTTATGTGTATATTTCTACTATTGTTTAGGTATTGTGTTTATGCATCTTTTTAAAAAAATGTAATGTATAATTAAATACAGATTATAGATATTCACCTATAATAGTCAAAACTTGGTTATGTTAAGTTTTCTAGATATACAGAGCTATAATTCAAATGGACAGGTATTCTTCCAGACCTAGAGAATATGGCATTTAAAATGTTTTGTTAGGAATTTTCATGACAATAAGACACAATTGCTCTTGACAACACCAATTGATGATGGACATCAATGAAACCCATGGAGTTTGCCTTCAACATGGCAGAAATAGCCATTTAGACTAGTCTGTTTAACAGCATATTGTCCAAACTGGTCAAGCAGGTTATAAAGAAAAGTAACTGCTGAACTTGCCAAGGGACAGGATGACAGGATGGTTTTTTAAAGGTTCCTGCTTCATCAAAAAGTATTCCAGACATTCTTGCCCTATAGGTTAAAGAGGGATATCCCAATGATACAGAGAAACTTTGGGTGACTTTCTAGGCAACAATATGTCTCTGTCAATTCTAGAGTTTATATATTATCCTTCTGAGTATTTTTATGGAGTTAAAGAAAGTTATAGTTATAGTTTTTCTTAGTTATGATAAAAGATAAATTTAGACTCACAAAAATATGATATGTAATAGAATATTTTCTTTAAATTTTATTAAATGTGAATGAACTAAATATTGTTAACTATAGTTCTTGCTTGATAACTTCTTTGTTATATATAATCTTACCATGTTAAAATTAAAACCTTTTTTATTTAGACAGAAAAGAGGAGATGATGGGGCAGGTTGTTCTGTATGCTGTGAACATATGATTCTCTTATTGTTTGATGAATAAAGCTGTCTTGAACAATAAATAGTCAGGATGTAGTCAGGCAGGGAGTATAGGCAGGGCTACAAGACTAGAGATTTCTGGAAATAGGCATAGAGAGAGTGAGTCACCAGTTCCACTCTCAGAGGTCCCTTAGACTGCGCAGGCCTTCTAACTGAGACCCACGTTCAGGGGGTATCAGTCTGGGGGCCCATGAGTTCCCCCTTGTTCAGGTCAGCTATCTCTGTGGGTTTCTGTAGCCTGGTCTTGACCTTTTCTTTATTACTGCTCCCTCTATGCAACTGGATTCCAGGAGTTCGGCTCAGTTGTTCAGCTGTGGGTGTCTGCCCCTGTTTCCATCAGCTATTAGATGAGGGCTCTATGATGGCACATAAGTTTGTCATCAATCTCATTATCAGGGAAGGGCATTTAAGGTAGCCTTTCCACTGTTGCTCAGACTATTAGTTGGGGTCATCCTTGTAGGTCTTTGGACATATCTCTATAGTAAGTTGTTTTCTTCAAATCTATAATAGCTCCCTCTATTATGGTATATCTTTTATTGCTTTTATATATTTGTCCCCTGACTCAATCTTCCTGATCCCACATGTTCTGGACTCCTCCCCTTCTTTCTCCTAACTCCCTTTCCACTCACTAATGATTAAATATACTGTTTCTATAATCTATTTTCTCTTCAATGACATTTTGCCACTTCATACCTTATGACTGTTTTACTTATAACAATTTGCTAAATTTTTGGACACACAAGGTAACATTTAACAATGTGTTTAACATATGATGACTAACAATGAATACCACTAAATCTCTAAAAATACTTTTAAATTTCCTGCTAATCCAGTATTTCTTTCTTGATTCCATGCCATTTCTTCCTCACAAATATAAATACTTTTCTATACTATCTGCTTGTTCCATTTAGGTTTTAGATTCTCAGTGTTATTTCTTTTTGCATGTTAGAGGTAAAAGCCTTTGCTGCTCACCCTTGTGCTAAATAACCCCTTTCCCCTGAGGGCTTTGGTGAACATTGAGAAACATGATTGAACACACTGCAGTGCTTTCCCTTCAGTGAATTGTGGAGCTCTGCCTGTGTGAGCAGCTGCTTCACAGCAAATCATTGCTGTAATTCAAGGAGCCAGTTCCTTTGGCATTTCATTTGGAGGCTCTGCTCGAATTGATCAGGTGTTTTATTTTCCCTTTTGCATACAACATGCTGCCGGTCTGCTGTTAATCTCTCAGGTTCATCTGGACAATCCATGCTGAGGTTTGTGTGTTCTCTGCACAGTTTTTCTGCCATGGTTGCATATGTATCTCCCATGAACATGTGGCAATTTGAATAATTTAACTACAAATGTATATTTAATGGGTTATAGAGCTTGACCATTCAATGTGTAAAATTACTGATGAAGATTGCATATAGTAAGTTATTATCATATCACATTAGCTTTTACTTCCCTTCACCCTTACCATGAAACATGCAACTATGAAATGCAAGACATATGTAGAAAGGGAGGTTTCTACAACCTTTGAATGCACATAGTATCTAATAAAAGTTTCAGATAAAATAATTTTTACCCATAATTTAACAGAGAGAGAGAGAGAGCATGTGTGTGTGCGTGTGCGCGCATGCATTCTCTGCAAATTTTTTTTGACAAAAGCTCTTGCTGTCTGTCCAAGGATTGCTTCATAGCCATAACTGTCTTCTGTCTTAGCTTACCAAGAGCTGGGAGTACAGCATATCCCATTTTGCACAGCCTTTTAAATATGTAAATATTTTATCCAATAAATGTAAGATATTCAGAACAATAAGAAAATGACTATTATTTCTATTTTATTTTCTTCCTTCTCTAGTTTTATACTACTATTCTGTACTTTTATTTTTATTATTTTTTGTGATTCTGCATACACATGATAAAAAAATGTGTTCATATGTGTCCCACAAATCAATATCAAGAAAACACTTAAGTCTTCCTAACAGTTAGAATCAGATCCTCAACTCTTTCCTTCTTCCAAATGTAGGTGAAATTACAGAAAATATTCAAAATTAACTAGGTTAGATGTTGCAGAACACATCACAAACCAACTGTAGGAAAACATATAGTTTGAACAAGGGGACTGAATGGATAAGGATTTCAAGTTTGTTTATTTTGTTAAACTCCTGAAAACCTTTCCTGGAACCTTGAAGTTTACTAGCCTGAGAAACCAGGTGAAGTTTTCTGAACCAGAGAGAGGAGAATGCAGCAAAGAGAACTGCAGATTCGGTGATCCTATATTGATGGTTCTTCACAGCTGGTTAACTAGTGGCAGAGCAACACAATACAGAACATTACCATCTGGAGAAGTAAAAGCAACTGAAATAAGATTTGCTTTACCATGAAGGAGGCAAGGTAGACTGTGTGGCTTTGAAGCAGATGGCTAAAAAAGAAATTCTCTAAGTAAACAGACCTGGGAGTCTTTCAACCATTAAAAGCAGACAGCAATTCTAAGGTTATTCAACAGAGAACTGAGTATATCCCTAACAATAGAGTCAACAAATGCCAACTGAGAAATGGTTCTGAGGTTGAAATTGCCAGGCAAATGCTTTAAAAATGCCACCACAAGTTTACTATAGAGGCAAAGGGGAAGATGCATGTAGTGATGGATCTGACTCCACACCCGCAGCACTGACCACTACACATGTGGAATAAATAGAACAACGGGAAGTACTAACCACACATATAAGATAAATAAAAGGACCAAATGGAAAGTTAAACATAAGTAAAATAGACAATCACTAGCAAAGTGCAGAAGAGAGAAGAGTCCCTAAAGTTAACGACACAGAAATCAACAATCATTATCTTCCTACCAGAAAACTATATTGCTTATGATGTAACTGGTGATGCATCCTTTCAACACTAAATGTTTTAGGAAGTTGTTGTTTGGGCTGCTTCTTTAAGGGATGTAGATTTATAGGCTGAAAACTCTCCCATCTGTACCATAACACAACGCTTCTTAAGTTGTGGGTCTAAACCTACACAGCTAAATGTGGGAGTAAAACAAATTTGAAAATATTTAAATGTTTCTGAAAGTGCCTTGTTCCAACAATTAACTCAAAAACAAGTGCAGAATGAATCTGTGATGCTTTTGCTAGCACTAACCATATTGCATTTCACAACTTCACCATTGCCTTGTTTGGAGCATAGTCAGCACCCTTTATAATGCGCACCACACAACACAGCTGTGTGAAACACCTCAGTTTGGATTTGAGATTATCTGTTATTAACTGCAGGACTTTTTCTCTGTGTAAAATTTTCAGCTCACATAAAAATAATGGTTTAATTAGGAAATGAAAGCTTTTAATATCATCATTCCTCTGCTTGTAAGTACAGACTCAGGGTAGTTTTGGATTGAATTCTGCTGACAAACCAGCATATTTATCTGATTAGCACACACACACTTTCTTTCATTTTATTAATGGGGAATTCAACATATAGCAAAGAGTTGTTTTAAACTACATTTCTTTGTGATTATCAGCAAATGTTTGATTTATGTAATTACTTTATATAATACATGTTTTGAAGCTCTTCCATGTTCATTCATTTATGTAACAGAAATGTTTATCTCTCAGTCTGAGAGTTCTGTAATTGTCAATAGCATACTCAATCATCATGCTTTTACACAAATGGAAATCTGTTTCAAGTTTCATCTGATTGTTCTCTTCACACCCGTGACTTCCTGTCTCAGTACAGGTCATCCTCTGTTCCTTCTTCACTACCCTTCTTTTTACTTCCTTTCCTCCATCCTTGCCTTATTTTTCATGATTTTTTTCCCTTCTTTTGCTCTCTGAGCCAAATTTTATGGGTTTTATGAGGTCCTTGAGTGTTGCTTCCACAATGAGTATGCTCACACCCTCTTTGAGAATCAGTGGATAATCTGTTTATTGAGGAGCTATAATAGTTCCCTGTCTAGTCTGGGTAAATATCTTATTTAGTTGTAATAGTAGATTCTTTTTCCTTGCTAGGTTCCCAACACCCTTATGCCACAAATAAATATACAGATGCTATATTAGTTATAAAAAGGTTGGCCAGTAACTTGGGCTTCTTATTGACTAGCTCTGTCTTAATTAATAACCCATTTCTATAATTTTAAATATTTCCATGTGGTCTTATCTTACCAGAGAAGGGTCCTGAACTCTGACTATTTTTGTGGCTACATGTCAACTCCTCTCAGCCTACATTTCCCAGAATTTTCCTCATCTTCTAGTCCCTCCTATCTCCCTGCCTTTATTGGCCACATTGTTTTTTCTATCAACCAATAAGAGAAACATATGCACAGAAGGACATCCCCAATTATTTAAAAAAGGAAATTCAGATGTCCACTCATATTCTGCAGATTCTCTTCTCATTGTGTTGTATATCACCTGACACAGAGAAGTTTTAAATGTCATGTAGCTCATTTCTTACTTGTATTATTTGTGATTTGAGGTTCTAAGCTTAAACCAATATTAAAATATTTATTTCTACATTTTGTTATTAAAAGTTTTGGTTTTTTATATAAGTATATTATGCATTTTGATTTTTGTTGATGATAAGATGTAGAGGGTTTCTCTTAATTGCTTTGCCAATAGATATCTAGTTGTCCTAGCTCTGTTTGCTGGAAAAGTTTTCTCTCACTGAATTACCCAGGCACCCTAGTTGAAAATAATCCATTATAAACATGTGATGTTATTTACACATATTTTTCCTACTTACTCTTGTTGTTATGTGAACACTTTACTGACCTGTTTTTAGGTTAAGTAAAGATAATAAAGATTTGAAATCAGAACTTGTATGGACTAAAATATCTCTCTTTTTTTTCAAGGTATTCTGAGTCTGGATTTCATATATTTTCATACAAAGGAAGATATTACTGCCATGTCAGGCCTCCCCTGAATAATAAGCATCACTCCTCAGACATGAGGGTTTTTAGGTTCCCAAGAGTACAGCAACCATTCTTAAGTACTTCATGGATATTTCATTTCTTAATTTTTGTGTTGAGGTTTTGCAGTCAGCATTTTTAAATCTCTGACAGATGTTGATCTCTCAGAACAGTGAAATGCTAAAGCTATGTCCATCATTTCTTCTATAAAAAGCATAGAAATGAGGGTGCTCCCACAGAGCGAGTCCTAGCCTAGGTCAGATAAGGACAAGTGCTGAAATGAAAGGTGAATATATATATATATATATGTATGTATGTATGTATGTATGTATGTATGTATGTATGTATGTATATATCAATCTTATTTTATATATCAGCCCCAGTTTCCTCTACCTCCCATCCTCTCATGCCCTCACTGATCCCCATCTCACCACCATCTACTCCCAGTGGATGGAGAGGTCTTGCATGGGAGACCATTGAAATCTGTCACATCATTTGGGACAGGGCCTAGGCCTTTCCCCATGTATTTAGGCTGAAAGAGTATCCCGCCATGATGAATGGGCTCCCAAAGTCCTTTAGTATACTAGGAATAAATACTGGTTCCACTGCCAGATGCCCCATAAACTGCCCAGGCCTCCTAACTGAGGCCCACGTTCACATACTATGCTGGTTTCCAAGATGCCAGTCTGGGGTCCATGAGCTTTTACTTGCTCTGGTCAGCAGTTTCTGTGGGTTTCCTCAGCACGGTCTTAACCTCTTTGCTCATCACTTCTCCCTCTCAGCAACTGGATTCCAGGAGTTCAGCTCAGTGCTTAGCTGTGGGTCTCTGCTTCTGCTTCCATTAGCTACTGAACAAAGGCTCTGGGATGGCATATAGAGTAGTCATCAATCTCATTACCAAGGAAGGGCATTTAAGCTAGCCTCTCCACCACTGCTTAGATTGTTAGTTGGTATTGTCCTTGTAAGTCTCTTGACATTTCCCTAATGCCAGATTTCTCTCTAAACCTATGACTACTAAAGTGTCTTTTTCTTTCTCTGATGAAAGGGTTTTTTTTTGTGTGTGTGGGGGGGGTTGTTATTGTTGTTGGTGGTGACAGTGCTTTTGTTGTTTATTTCAATGATCCAGAGATCAAATCATGGTACCTCTCTAGAGACAAGTTTTCTAGACCAGTGGGAGTGGGCCAGTGGTACAAATGTAATGCAATGCTCAAGTGTGTGTGTGTGTGTGTGTGTGTGTGTGTGTGTGTGTGTGTGTGTGTGTGAATTCTTTCTTGTTGTATTCTGCTTCAGCATTTGGTAATTCTGTTTATATAGTAAAATTTTTCAGTAAAAATATTAACCTAATTTGTTTACTTGGCATTGAAATATATTTGGAAGGCCAAATAATTTATAACATGTGATATTGCTTGAATAAAATCCCAATGGTAAAATACTATGAAATTCCAGCCACTTTAGAATTCAAACGCTACTAACATGACAGCAAGAAAGTACAAATGGAAGTAATAACTAAGTAGGCTGTCTGCAGGAATGGAGGCCAGCAGAAGTCCAAGGACTTCTGTAGAGAAAAGCAAGAGCATAGACTTGTTTCAGTGGGTAAAGGAGAAGTTTACAGGGAGCTTGGATGCCCTTTGCATGTTCAGAAAACATAATTTGAGTGACAGGCCTCATTATCACTATAGGTCTACATAATGCCTTTAAAGTACATGCAAAAGCAAAAACATTTCAAACACTTTATTTTCTTATTAAATTAAAAATGCATATTTTTACCATACTCATAATGTTTCGAAATATGAATATGTGAAATGGTTTTTAAAATTGAGGTAATTAGCATTTCCATTGCCACACACAGTTATTATATATGTACTAAGAACATTTAAATTCTACACTCTTAACTGATATTAAGTATGATATTAAGTATACAATAGAGTGTAATTAAGTGTAGTTATCATCCTATACATTAATTTCAAACTTATCCTGCCTAACTAAAACTCTGTATTTTATCTTCATTCCACCCTCTCTCCATATTCCAAACACAACAGTATATGATATTAATCATTGCTTGCTGCACTTACTACAATGTCCTTTGTGATCATGAATATTATACAGTTGATAGGAACTTTGTGTGTCTGGATAGTATTCTGCATTGTGCCATGTGCATCATATTTTTTTACCTATTTATCCATCTATAACATGTAATTGAGTTCTCTTGCTTAGCTGTAGTAAATAATGGTGCAGTGAGTGTTGCTCAAATGATGCTTAGCTGCACAATAAATGACCAGCACATATATGTATTTTAATTAATTATATAATTACGATTCACATAATTACGATTCACTTTTCCTTACTTCTTTGAGTCATCAATCATATGACATAATGAAGACTTGGGTAAAATATCTAATTCTGTCTTCATCATCAATGAAGATAGGAGATATTGAATTGGAATAATAAAAGCTTGATTAAAACCTTTTCTCTTCTTCCAAAGATCAATTTCATAAATTCATAAAGTGCTTAAAGTACTGTTGGTCTGAATCAGTGAACAAGATCTTAGGAATTTTTATATGAATTGCATTTTGTATTTCTTTTAAAGTTGGCAGAATTTGTAGGTTCCTTCTGCCTGTATGCAGTTTTATTTAAGGTACTTGGTGATCTACATGCAATACCAAATGCTATCATTGATGTGAGGGTGTGTGTGTTCTTGTCATTATTTTGTGAAAATTTTGTATATTTGCATGCATGTGCAACAAACACATAACCTATGCTAAATTCAAACAACTACTCCATTTTCAAGGGAAAAAAATGGCATTCTGTAGTGTTCCAGTTGTTGGAGAATATATCTTTTCAATTGCATCTAAGAAAATTTGCATATTAATGTAAATCTTATGAAATGTTTGACATTGCATATAATTTTTGATCTTCAAAAAGTCTTTAAGGGGTTTAGAACAGGACACATTTTAATTTAATAGATGGAAAATATGAAACCTATAAAATCTGATTTACTGAAGGGTGGTCACGCAAAATTAAATATAAGGTCGAAATACAGTTCTCTTGTCGGCTCCTCCATAGATTTTAGCATGCTATATACCCTGAGTTGTATTATACACTATAAACATGTGCACCAATATTTCAAATAGAACAAACGACCTTCCTTAAAGAATCCAGGTCTTGGAAAATCCCATGCCTTCTATTGAAACTTAATGGGAAAACATGACTTTGTGTAAGATACAAACATTCTTTCTTATTTTTTACATTATGCAAAATAAATATTTGCTCCTTGTTGATGCATAGGTGTTCAGTGACTTCTTTTTATTTTATCTGTGCATTTCATTTCTTCTCTTTGAATTTTCCCATTTTGCGACACAGGATGAGGAGTCATCTCCCAAATACAGTTAGAATATTTTGAGGTAGACATAAATGAAAGTAGCAGGCAGGAACTTGGGATGACTGTAATACTTTGACTATGTGTTGAATCATCATTTTTCCAAGTAGTATCTGACTGCCACATATTATATAGCTAACCACTATGTCAAAGCATTGGGAATGTAAAAAAGGTCTATAAAAAAGTAACTGGTGAGCACCCACAATCCTCTTTCAAAGAAGTAGAAGTTAATATTTGAAAGAAAAAATGTGATCTAGAAAATTTGCTTTCTTTTTTATTTACTTTACATACCAAACACAGTCACCCCTCCCTCACTTGGGTTCAATTTCCCCTTCCTCAAACACCCATCCACTCCTCAGAGAAGGTAAGACCTCCCATAGGGAGACAACTAAGCCTGGCATATTGAGTTGAGGCAAAGATAAGTCCCTCCCTCCTGCTTCAAGGCTGAGCAAGGTATCCCACCATAGGGATGGGCTCCAAAAAGCCAGTTCATGAACCAGAGATAAATCTAGGTCCCACTGTTAGGGGTCCTACAAATAGACCAAGTGATACAACTGTCACCCATCTTCAGAGGGCCTAGTTTAGTCTAATGTAGGGTCCCCAACTCTCAGTCCAGAGTCCATGAGCTCCCACTAGCTCGGGTCAGCAGTCTCTGTGGGTTTCACAATCATGATCTTGCCCCCATCCTGTGCCTTGCTCATATAATTCCTCCTCCCCTTTTCTGACTGGACTCCCAGAGCTGGGCCTGGCACTTGGCTGTGGACCACTGAATTTATTTCCATCTATCACTGGATGTAGATTCAATGGTGACAATGAGGGTAGTCATGAATCTAAATACAGAAGAAGGCAGATTCATGCAACTTCTCCACTATTGGTAGTATTCTTAGTTGGGTCATCTTGTAGATTCCTGAGGATTTTCCTAGCACTAGGATTCTCCCTAATCCCACAATGGCTCCCAATATGAAGATGTCTCTCAATGTTCTACCTCTCAGTCCCTCCCCACCTGGACCATCCTGTTCTTTCATGTTCTCATCCCCCATTCCTCCCCTCTTTGCTCCATCCACCCCCAGTTTACCCAAGAGATCTTATCTATTTCTTTTTCCTAAGGCAATCCATGCATGCCCCTCTTAGTGTCCTCCTTGTTACCTAGTTTCTCTGGGGCTATGGATTGTAACCTGATCATCTTTTGCTTTATACATAATACACAATTTTGACTCAGTACATATCATGTTTGTTTTTCTGAGTCTGGGTTACCTCACTCGGGATTATTTTTTTCTAGTTTCATTCATTTGCCTGCAAATTCCATAATGTCACTGTTTATTTGTTTGTTTATTTATTTGTTTATTTATTTGTTTGTTTGGTGAGTAATAATCCATTGTGAAAATTTACCATATTTTTTTTATCCATTCTTTGCTTGAGGGGCATCTATGCTGTTTCCAAGTTTAACCTTCTGTAATACAAAGGACTGTGTCAATAAGACAAAATGTCAGCCTATAGAATGGGAAAATATGTTCACCAACCCCACATCTGATAGAGAGATGATCTCCAAAATATGAAAAGAACTTAAGAAACTAGATATCAAAATATGAAAATATCCAATAAAAAGTGGGGTAGAGATCTAAACAAAGAATTCTCAACAGAAGAATCTCAAATGACTTAAAGACACTTAAGAAATGCTCAACAGCCATAGTCATCAGGGAAGTCATTCTGAGATATCATCATTTACCTGTCAGAATGGCTAAGATCCAAAATATTGGTGACAGCTTATGCTGGAAAGGATGTGGAATAAGGAGAACACTCCTCCACAGCCACTTCAGAAATCAGTATGACATTTTCTCAGGCAAATGGGAATGAATCTAACTCAAGACATAGCAACATCACTCTTGGGCATATATCCAAAAGATTCTCAATCATATCACATATCCTCTCTAAGGACATTTGCTTAAGTATGTTTATAGCAACATTATTCATAAAAGCCAGAACCTGGAAACAACCAAGATTGCTTTCTTGATCACAAGTGCTTATGCATCACTTTCAACTTTCATACAAAATATTCTACTTCATTACCAGAGAAAAATATCCCCATTTCACCCAATTTACTCCCAAACATTATTTCATGATACTTTTTTATCTTTTTCTTCTTAGGCTATATTCTTCTTCTAGGCCTAAGACCTATGAAACAAAATACAAGTTTTCTATCTTCATAGACACTATTCTAAAATGTCTTCTTTCAAATGGGAAATATACATTACTATTAATCACTGAACTACAGAAATGTTCAAATACTTTTGGACAACTTTTAAGAATTTTTCTATTCTGAAATGTATAATATGCTTCAACTGGCTTAAATCATACTTATTATAAAAGACTCGGCAATTTATTTCTCGTTAAGTCTTTGTCTCTGAAAGTTTCTTTTTTTTCTACATTTGTCTTTCTTATTAACATCCAAAAGGAGCACTGGAGAAGATTGGAA
Organism: Cricetiscus sungorus; assembly: GCA_030556225.1. NCBI lineage: Eukaryota > Metazoa > Chordata > Mammalia > Rodentia > Cricetidae > Cricetiscus > Cricetiscus sungorus. The sequence continues at coordinate 8,176,377 of JANBXA010000651.1, read as the reverse complement.
CTGAGCAGTTTTCTTAACATAAGCACATATACAATGGATATGTGTGTGATTGAATATATATATATGTATATATATATATATACATATGTTTAAATATATATGCATATACCACATGCACATGTTTGGTTACAGTCATGTTACAGTCATATGCATTCGGTATCCTCATTCACAATACCTTTAAATTATGTGCAAAGTTATAGGAAGAGAACACATGGAAAATGATAAAGGAGGAAGGTCCAGGCTCATATCCCAGTTAATCCTAATCTATCAAGTTGGCAATTTAACCATCACATGGACCTTACAGAGTGGCCATGGCTCAGTTCCATATCCTTTTTATCCTTCCAGAACTAAGAATGAGAAGAAAATACTGTCTGTGGTACAATTGTTTCATGGAAAACCATGAGATGGCTCTACTTACTAGTTGTAGTAGTAGTAGTAGTAGTAGTAGTAGTAGTAGTAGTAGTGTTGTTTTAGTCTTGAAATCATGCTAGAAACTTGGGCCTATGTATGACTAGTCAAGCATCATAATAATGGAATTGCTTCAGTGACCCTTCCACAGGTTAGAATTGGCAACATACATCAAGAGGAAGCACATATTTCATTATAGTATAATTTTCAAAGTTCTTTGATAATGATATGACATATACACCAAGATACTACTTCTGACAGCAAAACAAACTTCTACTAAATGACTCCCCCTGAAAATTAGAACATTTGATTCTCAAAACCAGATACCTGGGGAAATGAAAGAGCGGGAAGCTGATCGAGCATCTTTGGATTTGAATTGAAGCTAGGAGCCCATGACCTGCAGGGCATTGCTGCATTCTGTTTTTGTTGCTTTGCACAGGAGCTCACAGCAGCAGTGCCAGGTACAAGTGGCTGTATATCCAAGTTAAAACTCATTCTCTTTTCAGCAGAAAAACTGAGCAAGAGAACCTTGAGAAATCTGGAATTCCAAAAAGGGAAAGTTGATGAAAGAAGAAAGCCCAGCACCCAAACTGCTGATATTTGAAGCAAGGGGAAAGTATTAGGAGTTAGGGTTTGAAGAACAAAATCAAATTCTGCACATCAGTGACTTGATATGATCTGACTTCCCAACAGACAAACACATCTGCTTCCATGATAAGCCCCCAGCAAAGACTTTTTTTTATCAATAGCAACTCTGTTTTTCCACAGGCTTGGATAGTTTGTCCATGCTCACAAGCCATGGGTTTCACTCTCTCCCTGAGAATGATGTACTTAACATTTCCTATCATTGTGCTATTTCACAGGACATGTCTTCCCCCCTCCCCAGAATGTCCATCTCTTGAACTTTGCTTAGATTGATGGACATAAAGCTTGTCAGCCAGACACTTTATTTCCATGCACTTTGACAGGTCCTATTAAAAATCTACAACCAGCAAATGTATAGAGGTGAGAATTTGCTCACTTTAAAGTACTGAAAATACATGGAAGTAATTGACTATGCAGAATGTAAGAGCAGTTTCACTTATTCTCCCATTATTAAAATTGGTGTCTTTTCAAGCTATTTTCCAGGATTATTGTTTGTATATTTAAGAACATTTTGATTACATTCAACAAGTGTGTTCGTTTTTCTGCTCTCTCAAAAGGACATCATTGTCCTTTTGAGACATTTGTCCTAGGGGACATATTAGAAGAAATATGTCCCTAAGGTTTCATCTTTCCTCTTACACCCAATCTGTAAACAAATAAAATACTTTGTCTTCCATAGGTTGGTTTTATTTGCTCTGAAACTGATGTCCTAGAACTCTCCTTAAATTTAAAATGCTATTGAATGTGACACTTAAGAGAGAAAGGAGCTCAGATCTTAGATGAGATTGGACAAACCATGTATGCCAAGGGTAGAATATACTTGCTAATTTTACACCCCAAAGACTTGAGGTCTCAGGTTCTTTGCTCACTTTTGAGGATCATTGTGTTACTCTGGCTCTGAAGGCGATGTAATCTTTTAATTACTGCAATAAAAGACATTTGCATAGTTTTAAAAAGCATCCTCTTTTAAAACAAGACATCAAAATCTACAACCTCAATCATATGAGAATTTCCACAGTGCAATCCAAATTCACTTAAGGTAGAAATAAAAAGACACCATCAATCATTGTTTGCAGCATACAGTAACTCTCAGGAAAGAAAGATCAAGGATCAAGCCTCTTTTACAACTCTTTGTTCCCTACATCATTTTTTCAAATGAACACATTTTAAATACATAGTGAACAGAAAAAAATATAAAATGTCATTAGCTTATATTTATCCACTTCAGTGTGGAATATAATTTTATTTGTTTGGTTTTGTTCTGTTCATAGATGACTGCCATCTCTTGTTTCATGAATTGTTTGTAGCAAGATATTGAAACTAGAATGCCATACCATAGAATAGACACAGAATGACTATCTATCCACTATGTTCTGTGCTGCCAAGTATGTGATCAGATTATCACTGATGATGAGATACTCTGTAATACTGCTCACAAAACAATAAAGTTTTGGAACCTTAAGCGTCTGCAGTTTTCTTGTATAGTTTTGTTTGAAGGGTACTATTCCTCATTACTTTTCTTGAAGAGTAATAATGCTTATCTCCAGAAAATGAATATCCTGTTTTTCCAATAGTGCATATTATTTGCAAAAGTAATTTCTGCCATGTGAGAACTTAAAACAATCCATTTAGAACATAAACCAGGTCATGATGCTGTCCTATTTGGACTTTGATGCAGCTTCACTCCACTTCAAACAAATTTCACACCACCCACACTCATAAGTGAATGTGTATCAACTCAAATGGTTGACCCTTCTCTAGTCTTCCCCTCCCTATTATTCATTTCAATGCATTCCATCACAGTCCTTGAAGACAGTAGATATTTTTCCCAGTGTAGATCCTTTGCATTGGTCTTTCCCCTTTTAAGATTCCTTCTTTCACAACTTCATCCACATGCCTGCCTCATGGCATTCCATGGTCTGCCAAAGCAAGCATTACCTCAGCAGACACAGTGACCATCAGTCATCCCAACAAAAACTAGAAACAGGATAGTCACACAAGGATCTGACAGAGCAAGGAAATTCTGTAGATTTGCTTTCACCTTTTTCCTCAGACACATGGAAAATAAAAAACAAACAAACAACAAAAACAATGTATAAGTACAGGATATGAGGAATGATCTAAAGCAATATTGACAAAAATGTCTCATCAACTGCCCAGCTCTGGACAAAGGAAACCCTGCCATTGAGGGGATACAAGGAACAATGTTTCTCTGTAGATATCTCACAGCTGTCCGTGTACCTATATAAATTTGTGTGAGTTTATAATTTCACAGATGATTATATGACAACCTCCCTAATGATTATGTAGCAAAAAAAACCCCATCAAAATCACTTACGTCTGAGAAACTGAGGTGAGACCCTCTAACTAGAGAACTTTTTCTTTTCATAGCTAACAAGTGTTAGATTTTATGTCTCATTCCATATTTTACAACTACAAATTAGAGGGTTTTAATAACAATAGAATTCTACATGCCACAGAGGAAATATAAACCAAAGTGTTTTTTTTTATTATTTTGTTTTTTTTCTAGCTAAAATTATGTTGATCTACCTACAAACTGCTAATGTGTTAATTTCCTACTTATATGTGGGAAGATCCTTTTTTTTTCTTTACTTACAAAACAAAAAATGGTGAGGAGAGAGTTCCTGAGTTTGTCACCACAAATGAGAGGCTTTCATAGACCATAAAATTCCCTCCCTCCATTGCCAATTGCCCAGCTGCACCACCAGACAGCCTACACATCTTTGCTAATTGGATGGAACATGCTTGCTATGTTTTTCTTTCTTCATCATCGGTGACACAAGCTGTGTGAAGTTTTCCATAGGGAATACCCTCTTTGACAAGATTTACTCCTGACAAGCTGTCAGAACAGTGCAGGACTAAAGAATCAAGGAGTGAATATAAATTAAAATTGCTACTTTAAATTCAATATTGCAATCAGCAGGCTTCCCCAGGTCATAGATCCTTGGGCATGTTTCAAAGATTTTTAAAATCATTAGTCATGCTAGGAACAGGGAGAATTATAGGCTACTCAAAGCTTATTATTCTATACTTTTCCAGGGAGCCTCATACATTAAGAATAATGTTCTAGAATATTCCTTCAAACATTAGAGACTCTTCATTAGCATGGTACACCGTGTTTTAAATTTAAAACTTAATTCTTTGTTCAACATTTAAGTTTTTATTGATGTGTACTGTTTTTAAGATTCTTTCTTAAATACAAAGAAAGACAAAGGAGTAAGTTGCTTTTCTGGCCTATGGTGGTTATGATGTATAGAAGTATTAAAACAATCCATATAATCACCAGGTAAGATAGAAATTAATACTACATATTAATACATAAAACTATAAGTGCACCTATTTGGAAGAACCAATTACTCTTAACATACTCTGGGTTTTAAAACTAGGAAGTGGTAAAGAACTAACATGCATCTTATCTCTTTCTTTCTTCCTTCCTTCCTTCCTTCCTTGCTTCATTCCTTCCTTCTTTCTTTTTTTGTTGTTGCTTTCACACATTTTTAATTTTTTTAATTTAAATTAAAAACAATTTTATTTGACATACCAATTCCAGTTCCCTCTTCCTTCTGTCCTCCCACTCCCCTCACTATCTCCTCATCCACCCTTCATCCACTCCTCAGAGAGAGCCTTCATCCAGTAGCTGATAAAAGCAGAGGCAGAGATTCACAACTAAGCACTGAGCTAAACTCCTGGATTTCTGTTGTAGAGAGGGAGGAGTGATAAGAAAAGGGGTCAAGACCATGTTGGATAAATCCACAGAAACAGCCAACTTCAGCAAGTGAGAACTCATGAACTTCAGACTAACATCTGGGGAACCTGCTTAAAACCAAACTAGGCCCCATGAATGTGGCTGTCAGTTGTGGGCTTGAGAAGTCTATGGATGTTATGATAAAGTATGTGGAAGACCTTGGTGGATTCCACAGCAGGTGAGGGTGACAGAGAGATATGGACAAATATACTAGGCAGACAGAGATTAGAAAGGGGAGGGAGGGGGAAAGAAAGAGAAAAGAGGTAAAGAGACAGAGAAAGCAAAGAAGAGAAGAGGGAGACAGGAAAAGTCCTATCTGCCTGGGGAAGAGAGAGAGGGTAGGAAAGAGTGGAGGGGGCAAAAATAGCAAAATTGTGCAGAGATCTTTATTTTAAAGGTGTTCTTTGCACCTGATCTGACCAGGGTACTGCCTGAGTGCATTCTGCCAGGTGACAGGGGCAGGCCAGCATAATACCTGAATATTTACAATGGGGCCAGTGGCAGTGGAACCATTATTTATCCTTAGTGTATGAACTGGAATTTTGGAGCCCGTTCCCTATGGAGAGATACTTTTTTTCAACCTAAATGCAACAGGTAGGGCCCCAGTCATTCCCAAAATGATGTGACAGACTTTGATGATCCACCATGGGAGGTATCTTCTCTCCTTTAAACCTGAGAAAATCACACATAGCCCTGGCTTGAAAGACAATTCTGTTCAGCTAATTAGCAAAAGGATCCAGTGCAAAATGTATTTTCTGAGGCCTATATCTTTTTATACAATGGATATTCACAGTGACTAACTACAATTAGCCTCGAGGATCAAGAGAATTCAACACCTGGATTTGTTTAATCACAAGCAGCCAATGGGTTGCCATAATCACTATTTAGGATCTTGGTCAGGATCATGCTGTACCAGACTCCAAACTGTTCCAGTAGGAACTTTGGGGGGGGTGAGAATGGGCCATGGCGTAAGGACAGACACAAAAGCTATCTCTACAGCCTTCAATAGCCTGTGAACCATCTAAATGGTGTTGTGTGATAGGATTAATGTCTTTTGCTATTCCCATCTTCAAACAATGTGACACAAACATTGCCATAGTCTCACTAATGTTCACAAAGTGCCCAGGTGCATTCTGCCTGCTGGGAAGCAACATATGTAGATGAAAATAGATGTGAAATGAGAAGTACCTATGACTTATATCATGACTGTCTTTGTCGTGACATAGTTCTCATTCTGTGTGTTCTCTCTCAGTGGTAAATTAGCATTTTTATTTTCTATTTAAGTCCCCTCTGTGCTTGTATCCTAGCATGGATTGTTTCCTAGGTTCTTGACACCACTATGAGAGATTTTACATTTCATTAAGCACTTCTGTATTGGTATCTTCAGCTGTAAACTAGAGTGGCAACCTGTTCTGCCCTCATAGGATTATTGTAATGGGAGTGTGAGGATTGGGGTAATTTATTGTTGTTTATATTTACATTTTTGTGAGTCTCATGTATTTATTTATTATAAACAAAAACTCCCAAAATTTAAGTTAAAAAAGCATAGTATGAGCATTATCTTGTGCTACTTTTATGGTCATTTTTATTCAAAAATAGCAGGTACTCATTGTTTCAAACTCAAACAATAACAACTGCTTTCATACTGAAAAGCAAGTCCTTTGATCATTGCACCACCTTTTAACTGTTGAGCAAAACTCATTAACTGTGTTTCCTGGGTTTGCAGACAAATCACCACATTTTCAGACTCACTGGCACTTAGGTATGGCCACATGACAGTTCCTTGGCCAACAGAAAAAATGGTAATGCACCAACCCCAAGCCTTCACATAAAAATTTCCCACATGGGAAACTCAATGCTCTTTCAGTAGGAAACAAATAAACTTAAGGAATAACAGAGCAAGGGAAAATCAAAGGATAGGAACTCAGGTCAACTTCAACAGCAAGAGCAGGTGTTTATTGATCTGAGAGGTGGTATCCCTGAGACCTTGCAGCTTGACATCCGAGGGTACAGAAAAACACACTGTAAAAAGCTGAGAACAGTTTTTGCAGTGAAGAGTATGAGGAGGCCATGATTTCATCAGACCCCAAAGTGCTTTTCTGAATAAACTATTTTTGAAACTTTGGGACAGGAGTTAAATCAGATTGCCTGTTATTGCAACCCTGAGTTCTAGGGTATGAGGTGGGCATTGGCTCCTTTCCAGAATTCTGTATTCCATTCATGGCAGATCTTTTGCATCTGGATTTTACCCTGGTTTTAGGGTAATTTCTCTTTATATTAATCTTTTATATACAAAGATAGGAGTGTCATTTTCTTTCCGGATATATACTGCTGGTGGCAAAAAATGGGGTAATGTCGTTTTGAGGTTCTTGTGTCTGGATAATGCTAAGAGAAGCAGTCTCTTTAACTTTATTGTATGTGGTGGACCAAGGAAAGTCAATGATGAGCTCCAAGAGGAATTTCTTTAATAAGGGTAAAAGATGTGGTAAGGGGTGCAAGTATGATGATGATAAAGAGGAAGTCATGAGTAGGGGAGGGAGGATTCAGGATGGGAGGAAACAAAGACCTCAACGAGAGAAGAATGTGTTTTGTCAAATTCTCCAAGCCTGTTTCCAAAGTCTCTGAACCTGCTTTGCTTTTGGAGTACCATAACAGCCTAAGACTAGAGTTGATCCTGAAGGTCTTGAGCTGGTCCAAATTTTCTTTAAGGCTGTATAATAGCTGCTGAGACAGGATAACTGATGGAAAGAAACCTCCAGTCTCATTGCTACCTTTCTGAGAACTGAAAGAATGCACAGGGTGATTAAAAGTGGGACAAGTTATATGCTCCACAAGGAAGACAAAAGGTATTGGTATTCAGGAAAACCAGGACAATGAGGGATTTTTAAGGAACAGATAACAGTTAGGCTTAAATGGGGGTGAGTGGGTTAAGCATTTGAAAGGATTTTTTCTAAGAGTAGGGAAGTCAGGTATATTTTTTTGTCTTGGAAATGTTGGGAACATGAAGAGTACTCCGACAGATTCAAAGTGGGAAGGCCAGTATGCTGGATAGTGTCAGAAGGGGAGCCTCTGATGAGATGGTTCAAATACTCTTGTGAAGTTAAACTGGTGAGGTTGTGTTGATAGGTTGGAGGGAATGGGTGCTAAGGGGTGCAGGGAAGTGGAGTCTACATATAAAAGATCCTTGTGAAATAGGCTTACTCCCAGCTGGTGATGTGCCTTGTGCAGTCATTGGGGAGGAGTAAGTTTTAAAAGATCTCTTCACCATTTCAAAGATTAGCAACCATCGTTATAGGTCAAGTGAAAGCCTGAGAGCCAGGTAATACATACTCATAACACGGACAGGAATATTTGATTAGCAATTTCAGATAATGAAAACACAGCCAGAGGGGGAACAGAGAGAAAGACCCTCTACAAAGTAGAGGCAGACTCAGAAACCCCACTCCCTCTTTGAGAGCTTTTTTTTTTTTTTTTTTTTTTTGATCTTCTTTTTTCTCTTTCCTATTTGAAGAATTTTTATCCCTCATTTAGGGGTTGTCAGTTTGACAAACACAAGATGGACGATTGGACCAGAGCTGTGGCATCATGATCTGGCTTGGCACTTTGGCAAGTTTATCAACTGACTGGAGAAAAACTCCACATGCCTTTGTTTTAAAGTCTCAAGTAAAGACGAATCCAGATATCTTAGAAATCAACATCTTTAGTGCTTAGTCATGGCCTCTTTCCTGTCTATCAGGGATCTGTCTAACCCAATCCATCATCTCCATTTCTCATAGGTCTCCCTTACCACCCTTAGGTCTTTGGAAATGCTCACCTCTCTAGCTTTTTCATGTTGATCAAAATGGTGATGTATAAAAAGCAGCAGCTAGAGTGCCTCAGAGGAGGCTTGGTCTAAGGAGCCATATTAAAGTTTTTATGAAAGAAATCCAAAACACGAGTCAGCCATTTGATGACAGTATGAAACCTCAGATCTGCTATGAAAATGAGGTGTTTTGGTAATTACAAAATATCACTGCTATGTTTACTGAGAGTCTTGTCAAGAAAACAGTTGTGGTAGTTAAAAGAAGAGAAAAGGCAAGAAAAACATCTAAAGAAGCCTTAACATGGGTGTTAGAAAAATAACTGATGAGTTTTTTAATTTTATTTTGGGTGGTTTTATTTGTTTGTTTGTTTGTTTTGTTTTGTTTTCTGATCACTGTTGTCCATTAAAAGATATAAGTAAGCCACTGGCAAGGCTCAAGAGCTGGAGACATTCTTCATTAGCCAGTGTAAGTTCAGAAGTCAAACAGCAGGTCTCCGTTATTACAATATTGTGGGAAACATTAAGAAATAAAATTAATGATGAAATTTTCTCAACATTATGATCCATGTAAAAATGTAATCCTCCAGCTGGTTGGAGTGTGTTCTATAGCCCAGAATCAGACTGTGTCTTCAGCTGTTTGCTACATCACTATCCTGTACAAGAAGTGAACACCTGAAAGGTTTGAAGAGAAATTTATTAAAGTCATCATCTAATTGGTAATTAGAGAAATAGAACTGCATGAGGTCTTTTTAAAAATAGGGTTCACCAGCAACGCCCTGTGTTTATGGATATTCTGAATGATCTCCCCAAACCTGTGAGTTTAATGACAGGGCACCTGGAAGCCTCTAATAAGTGAGCATGTGAGGTAAGGGTATAGAAGGGCATACTACACCTGTGAGAAGTACTTTTCCAGAACCAATGTTTTGGAGTTGGGAAAAACAGTTGACCTCAGTATTTAAGAAGTTAGGCATGGTTTACTTAACTGAAAGAGGACACCAAAGTGCTGAAGCCAGCCAAGGTCATGTTTTGTTTGTTTGTTTTTTTTTTTTGTTCCAAATTCCCAAATATTGTTTATAAATGTTTGTTTTTATTTAAATGGGCTTGGTTATAAATGGTTAATGACCATAAGCAATCTTTTTAAAGGTAAAAAGGGAATTATGGTACAGATGGCTTTGTTTTGGAATGGATTTTCATTTATTGATACAAATTTAAGGTCAATTTTCTGATATGTATTTTTCTCCTCTTGTTTAGGTATTGTGTTTATATAGCTCATTGAAAAATGTAATGTATAATTTAGTGCAGATTATAGTTACCTATAATAGTCAAAACTTATAGTTAGGTACGTTAGGTTTTCTAGATGTATTCAAGATGGATAGGCATTCTTCAAAACTTTCAAGGACCTACAGAATATGGCATTTAAAATGGTTTAGGGTTTTTCTTGACAGTGAGGCACAACTGCTCCTGGTAACACCACCTGCATCAGAAAGAAAGATGGACATCGAAGAAACACATTATGGAGTTTGCTTCTAATATGGCAAGACTAGCCATTTGGGCAAGGTACTGCTCTTCTGGACTGTTTGACTTTATTCTGTAGAAACTGAACATGCAGGACCCACAAAGAGGTGTCTGCTGATTCAAGATGGACATTGCTACAGGATTCCTGCTCCACGGAAGAGGCTGCCAGACACCCAGACAGTCTACAGGACACAGAGAAAAGTGACCGACAAAATGCCAATACAGGTGGACAGTTTAAAGTTTCCTGCTTTGTTGAGGAGTCTGGAGACACACTATGGCCTATGGGCTAAAGATAAAACATTACAAAAGAACTTCGGGTGACTGACCAGGCAGTGAGTTGTCTCTGTCATTTTTAGAGTTTATATATTATCTTTCTGTGGTCTTTGAAGGAGTTAAAGACAGATAGTTTTGGTTATAGTTTTCCTTAGTTAGGAATACAGATAAGTGACATATAGGACTTTAGACTCACAAAGACAGGATAGATGATATTTTCTTTAAATCTTACAAAATGTTAATTGACTAAATACTGTTAACTGTAATTCTTATTTGATAACTGTTGCATGATATATTTTGCTATGTTAAGGTTAAATACCTTTTTATTTTAGGCAGAAAAGAAAAGATGATGGGAGATGTTATTCTGTAAATATGTTTCTCAAACTGGTTAATTAATAAAGCCCTGTTGGCCAATGGGAAAGCAAGATAGGTGGGACTAGGAGACCAGGAGGAGAAAAGGGGAAGTAGTAAGGAGGAGTCAGATGTAGAGCATGGAGAAAGCAAGATGCCGGTCCGCCACGCTCGAATAAGATGACCATGTAAAAATACTTAGATAAGTAGAAATAGGTTAATTATTAAGACAGAGGTAGCCCATAAACAATAATAGTAACTGGCCAACAGGATTGTATCAAATACAGAGTCTCAGCATGTTATTTGGGGCTCACATGGCTATGGGACCAGACTGGCAGCGGGCTGGCTAGGGGAAAACAGACACTCTGCAGTTTTGTTTTGTTTTGTTTTCCCTAGAAAAGAATTATTGGTGATAAATAGTATTGTCTATGGAGTTCAGTCCTTGGAATGTTAAAGAAAAATGCTGCTCATTTTAATACTGGTACTACTTTTCTGTTGACTGATTAAGACCATGTGGATAGCCAATTAATTAACCTGTTAAAAACCTCATCCTTGGGTCTCACTTGGGATTGGTAGGAACATCTGTCTCCTCTAGTCTCCTTCTTACCAATTAGGCCTTCTGTGAGGACAAGTCAAAGGCCTTGAGTGACTGCTACTTCACCTGAAAATGTGTAGGAAATCTTTCATCTGTATTGACCCTCCTCTCTAGACTTGGCAGTATTTGGAGTCCCTTCACCTCCCCTTCCTCTGCACCCAGTGGAGTCTCCAAGGCATCCCCAAGCAAGAGGGCAGGTAACTACCCATAGTTACAGGATAATTAGAATGACCATCCCCCCTATCTCCAAGTACTTAGTTAACATTGGAGGGAAAGGCATGAAATAACCTACCCCCATTTTAATCCCACTGACTGCATTTGCATAGGACTCCAAATAGCTATTAAATACTCAAAAAGTCAATTATACCAATTTGGTACTTTTAAATACTTTATAATATTTTAAAAAGCTAGACACCTCTAAATATAGCATGATTAAGCACTCATTTTAGCCAGTGTTTGTAATTGTTGATCTTTGTTTTTAGTTTTTGTTTTTGTTTTGTTTTCTGAGATAGAGTTTCTCTGTATTCCTTTGGAGCCCATCCTGGAACTAGCTCTGTAGACCAGGCTGGCCTTGAACTCACAGAGATCTGCCTGCCTCTGCCTCCCCAATGTTGGAATTAATGGCATGCACCATGTATGCCTGGCTTGTAATAGCTGGTCTTTGACTTTAGAAATTTTAACACCATATACATTATCTCTAAAGATCATCATTTATATACTTTAAGTAACTTACTCAGCCCATTATATTGTGCATAAAGATTTTAGTTTTTCTCTTTTGCTTTTCACTCTGGGAAAATTTTGCTATCCCAATCTTCAAAATAAATTTTTCTTTAATAACACAATTTAAATGTTAACATTTTCTTTTTCTTTCCAGCTTCCTTTCTTAATACCACAGAACATAATAACATTAACAAAATACCATATGTTGTGAGAATTTCTCCTCAAGGCCCAGAAGGGAAAACCAAACAATGTCTATTCCTTCTGCATTAGGGTCCAATGACAAATAAAAGTTCAATTTCACCAAGGTTCATCCTGGGGAACCAATAAGTTCATTGGATTTACTTATAGATCATGTACAACGGGTTACTGACAAGAGCCAAACGCATCCACACTGGAAAGTTTCCACCCAGTATGTAAGAGGGCTTCCCCATAGTTACACAGATAGACCTCCCTCTCTCTAGTCTTCCTCAGTCTCACTGTAGGTCCTCCTCAAGATCTAAGACCTTATGCAATTGGGCCTAATTATATAAAACCAGCTGGGATGGGATGGCTCAATTCACCTGTTATTTCTGGGAAAGTGTGTTAAGATTTCATATGTCCAGCTATGATCATTTTAGGCAGGTACAATTGAAGCTATGAAGATAGCTGTTGTTTAACACAAAAGAAAGGGCAGAAAGCCTTCATTCTAAGGGACAGGCACTGGGTCCCTTTAACTTTCTCTGTAGCATGGATCAAGGTAGGGAGCACCTGATGCTTAAGTGATAGTAAAATTTTATTTGTATCATCTCTAATAGAAATAATATTGCTATAAACATTATTTGAGTATGTAGTATAATATCTGTGAGATGGATTACTAAAAATAAAAGTTGCTGTCATATTTTCATTTTAATTTTAATAATATTTTAGTATGAATTTAAATTATGATTACTTTATAAGATTAGTTGTTCCATTTTAACTCTGCAAGCATAATATTATCATTATATGAAAGCATTATATGATCATATATTTTTATTTACATGTAAATGACCTTTGCTTAATACCTCTTTTATTTCCAAGGTTCATAAAAGTACTAATTTCTACATATAGCTATATATTCACATTTTTCTCCTTTTAGTAATCTGTCTTTTTTCTATTTTTTAGTATTTTTTCTTATTTTACATATTGATCCCAGTTCCTTCTCCCTCTCATCCTATGATTCCCACAGACCAACCACCCCACCCCACACCTTCTCATTACACATTTACTCCCCAGGGAGGGATGATCAAAATCTATCAAGTCATTTGGGGTTTGGCCTAGGCTCTCCCCTGTGTCTAGGCTAAAGGAGTATACCTCCATGGGGAATGGGTCACCAAAGTTTGTTCCTGCACTAGGGATACATCCTGGTTCCATTGTTAGAGGTCCCATAGACTTCCCAGGCCTCCTAACAAACACCCAAGTTCATAGAGTCTGGGTTGGTCCTATGCTAGTTTCCCAGCTATCAGTCTGGGATCCATCAGTTCCCCCTAGCTCAGGTCAGCTGTTTCTGTGGGTTTCTCCAGTCTTTTCTTGATCACTTCGCTCATCACTCCTCCCTCTCTGCAACTGGATTCCAGGAGTTTGGCTCATTGTTTCTTTGTGAGTGCCTGCTTCTGCTTCCATCAGCTACTGAATGATGGCTCTAGGATGGCATATAAGGTAGTCATCAATCTCATTATCAAGGAAGGGTATTTAAGGGAGCCTCTCCACTATTGCTTAGACTATTAATTGGGGGTCATCCTTGTAGATCTTGACATTTCCCTAGTGCATGATTTCTCTTAAAATCTATAATGGCATTCTCTATTGTGATATCTCTTTTCTTGCTGGCCTCTATTCTTCCCCCAACACAATCTTTCTGCACCCTCATGTTCTCCTCTTCTCCCCTTCTTTTTCTCCTAACTCCTTCTCCTTTCCCCCATCTGCTCACAATTTGCTCAGGAGATCTTGTTCCTTTCCCCTTCTGTTGGGAACCATGTATGTCTCTCTTACAGTCTTCCATATTACCTAGCTTCTCTGGCAGTGTGGATTGTAGGCTGGTAATACTTTGCTCTATGTCTATGTATGAGTGAGTATATACCATGTTTGTCTTTTTGTGACTGGGTTGCCTTACTCAGGATGGTTTATTCTAATTCCATACAATTGCTTGAGAATTTCAAGATTCCATTGATTTTTCCTCTGAGTAGTACTTCATTGTATAAATGTACCACGTTTTTTTTAATCCATTCTTCAGTTGAGGGGCATCTAGGTTGTTTCCAGCTTCTGGCTATTACAAATGCTGCTATGAATATAGTTTGCAGATGTCCTTTTTGTACAGCATACAAGTCTAAGAGTGGAATAGCTGGATCTTGTGGTAGACTGATTCCCATTTTCTTGAGTAACTGTAACTGATTTCCAAGGGGCTGTACAAGTTTTCCTCCAGCAGTGGAGGAATGTTCCCCTTTCTCCACATCCTCTCCACCATAAGCTGTCATTGGTGTGTTTTGTTTTAGCCATTCTGACAGGAGTAAGATGGCATTTCAGAGTTGTTTTGATTTACATTTCCCTGATGGCTAAGTATGTTGAGCACTTTCTTAAGTGTCTTTCAGCCATTTTAGATTCCTCTACTGAGAATTCTCTATTTAGTTCTGTACCCCACTTTTTAACTGGATTATTTGGTGTTTTGGTGAGTAGCTTCTTGGGTTTTTTGTATATTTTGGATATCAGCCAGTTCAATATTTTTATGAGATTCTTGAGTGTACCAATGAATTGGTCTCTGTTTCTTGGGCTTTCTCGTGGGTTTTTTCCTTCTGTTTGTTTTGTTCAATTCTAATGTGTTAGTTTTGTTCTTATATTTTATTTTATTATTATCTTAGAAGCCTGATTGTTTTCTAATGAGAGACAGAAAGGGAGTGGATCCAGATGGGAGGGAAGGCAGGGAGGATCTTGGAGGAATAGAGAGAGGGAAAACTGTAATCAGTATATATTATGTGAGGAAAAAAAGTCTATTTTAAATAAAAGGGAATAGATGCACATGGTTTCTAATTAACTTTTAAAGTGAAGATATATATGTAGAAACACAGCAGGTGTGTTCTCAAAGGAACATCAAGTGACTTCTGCTAAAAATGTCTCTCTTATTTTCCCATTTCTCTGCAGGTCATGTACATCTTTTACCTGTTAAAAATATTTAGATTACATTTAATGACTTTGACATTGTAGAATATATACATAACTCCATAGTTTTTGTTTTGTCAGATAATAACTCTATTCAATCCTAGTATAATAGATAATGCTTACACTATATGTATTTATACATGCTTTATTTTTGTAGCTTATAAAGTATAAACTGAAGCTTGTGTGTATATCATCTAATGCATCATTTTAATGATGAATTACTTTTGGAAAGAATATCTAAACCCATACAATCCATGACAACAGAATTGAGTATTGTTGGATGAAGGGTAGAAAAAAACCTATGACAACTTATCCATGCCCTGAGAATGTACAGAACTTCCTTTTGACAATATTTGTTCTCAAGAGTTGCTTTAGAGCTTGCCTTTTATTCCATTCAGAGTGTGTGTGTGTGTGTGTGTGTGTGTGTGTGTGTGTGTGTGTGTAGAACTAAAGTAACATTCAGAGCTACAAATGTTTTCTGGAATATCAGACATGAATTAATGAAATAGACTAATATCAAAGAGGAAAAGAACAGACTTGGAAAACATAAAAATGATATTTAAATTCTCAGTTTTTATAAATGTAACACTGCAATATAGAGTATATTGTCTAACCACGAATAGAGTTTGACCTAATGACTGATTACTTTTGTAATTACACTTAGTTAACTTAAATATTGTGGCCTTCCAAGAACCTCTGCAACCTGGATACCACCCAAATTAAATGAAAATCACTGGCCATTTATTTCTTTAGAGTGCTTTTTAGAAGCCAAAAGTAATATGAAAACAAATCAAGAATGACTTCTAATCTTCTAATCACCATGAAATTATGGCTCTTGCATGAAAAACTAACTCCTTTTGTTCAGCAGCAATTAGAAACAGCCAGATAAGAACTTAATGACTACCCAGTCTTTCAGCAGAAATGGCTGTCTGTCATATCTAGACTCTTCTATATCCATTTCATGTAGTTCAGTATCCCAGTGCAAATTTTCTGGAAGATTCTTTCTTTTAAAACAAAATAAGGATGTAGTATTCATGTTGAGACAAGCCAGTCACTGGCCCTTGGGTTAAAGGTATTCTGTAGCATCACTGGGGATTGTGGTAACATCGGGGACTCCGTAAGCAACACTTTCTTCCAGTGGATCCCTCTGCCAATGTATTTACCTTTCTGCCCACCCAAACAAACAACAGCAACAGCCCAGGTATCTTCAGTGAAGGTGAAATAGGTTTAGTCCTGGCTTTCATACTATAGAAGAAACCTGGTACTTTGGCCAGTGTTTGAAAAAAATAGAAACATAATGAATGTTTTCTTCTGTCCCTTCTCTTTTCTACTGCCTACTGCCTGATCAGAATGAGTCTCTGGTTGTCTTCTTTACTAAATAGCAAATGCTTTGAAATCAATCTTAATTATTATTGATAATGATTGCTGGGGAAGGAGGAGTTAAAAGAACAAGACTGTTTTTATTTCTTAAAAAGCAAAACTTTTAGCAGGGTGTGGTGGTGCATGCCTTTTTTCCCAGTACTCAGGAGGCAGAGGTAGTCAGAATCTCTGAGTTTTATGTCAGCCTGGTCTACAGAGTGAGTTCCAGGACAGCTAGGAATACACAGAGAAACTGTCTCAAAAAAACAACCAACCAATCAACCAATCAATAAATACCCCCCAAAGCACTATTTTTGAGTGGTTAATTCATACTGATTTCAAATAAATAGAAAAAAAACTACACGTTGTCTCTAAGAGAGATAAGTTTCAAAAATCAAAGAATTAATAATGCTCTATGTTTCATTGTTTATGATAGAGAAGAATATAGCTGGCTCCCTGCTCACTGGGAAGGTGTGCTCACAGGCTGCTGAGTTCAATAAATCTGACACTTGTCCTGCTGGGCTGATGTAATTCACATCTCACCTCCTATCAATTGGTCTGAGTTCCTTTGATCACAACTGCTATGCATCTGATGCTTTTATTCATGACGAAGGAAAGCAATTTGGAAGCTCCCTTTGGATTTCTTCCAAAGGGCAACAAGACGACATGTTCCAATTCAATAGCCAACTTCTCTATAGCTTAAATATTTTAAGTACACCTAGATGTTTATTATCAAGTTAATACATTTCTGCCTTTTTCCAAAAAGAGGCACAGTTTTTCATCTTGTAATCACAATGCCTGTGTTTAATATGCCACAAAGCTATTATCTTTAATTTTATCAAGCAAGGAATCAGAAAGCTAAGGAATTCAAGGTCACACTTTGAACATAGCACACTGACATGTTTGAGAAGCACCAACTGAGAATATTAAAAGATGCAGCTACTGCAGATGAAGCTAGGAAGCAAGAAGCTCCTATAGCTACCAATTATTTTCCATATCTTTTTTTTAACATTTGTGATACATATAAGGTCTTGTCATCCTACAAATTTCCCACTCTTCATTATGGGTATAGTAATGTCTTCATAAATCTCACAACAATGTAGCATTTTTGTTGTTTTGTTTTAATGATTAAAGCAGAGTCTGTGCAGTAATACAAGGATGTTTGCCTAACCCATTGATTCCTACATGATCTATAGCTAATTATTTGAATTATTTCACTTTATATGCATTTGTCTCCATTTTCTGTGAAAAAAAATGGAATTGATACTTGTCACTTCTGCACTTACAGGAAACAAATTGTGTAGTAGTGACTTTCCTGTTAATATGATCAAGTACCCAGACGAATGCAACTGAAGAGAAAGGGGATGTATTTTATTTAAAGGTTCCAGAGGAGATGA
This sequence comes from Cricetiscus sungorus, assembly GCA_030556225.1. Taxonomy (NCBI): domain Eukaryota; kingdom Metazoa; phylum Chordata; class Mammalia; order Rodentia; family Cricetidae; genus Cricetiscus; species Cricetiscus sungorus. Next base: position 8,158,381 of record JANBXA010000651.1, on the reverse strand, counting down.
ATTTTATCATGGTGAGGAAGGAAAGGTTAGAGCATGAAGCTGCCTATCACAATGCAATTGTAGTTCAGAAGCTGAGAGAGGACCAGAAGTGAGCCATGCCACAAAACCTCAAATACCACTCCTTGTGACATACTACCACCAGCAATTCTCTGCCTCCTGACACTTGCGTAACTTTCCCAAAAGGGATACCATCTGGGAACCAAGTACTCCAGCACATAGATATATAGGGGATATTTCACATGCAAATCACAATAGTTTTGTGGAGCATTGAACATTAGTTTACTAAAAACAATTACTAAAAAGTGAAGTTAGTAGAAACTAAATTGTCTACAATGGAGTGGCTAAAAGGGTGACTAATCTTGTGTTAGATGAGTGTAACACAAGGAGATAGTTTAGGGCCATCCTTGATTGATAGCACTGCATCTTAGTTATAAACATTTCTGTTAAGCTTACAATGTGATACACAATTTCTGCGTGAGAAATCATCATGTCACACAAACATAAGCCAAACCCAAAAAACTGCCTTAAAAAAAGATTAACAATAATTAGGTAGCATCCTTAATATAGGCAGTCTGGCATTATTAATCTTTTATCTAATGAGAGAACAAAGCTATGTGTTATAGTTTTCTAGCCTAAGATCTCTACTATGTGCTTTATTTCTTACAAGGACAAGATACTATGTCAAAGCACTTTTTTTTTAAATTCAGCATAAAGATAAAGTTAAGTAGAATATATAATGACCATTATGATGTAACAATGCTGAAAATAGTTTGAAGTATGAAACAGATCATCATGAATCAGGCTGTAGTAATTTTTCTGTCATTACTAGAAAAATAATGTAATATCAAAATACAACAGAACACTTGTTTACATAAAACATCTAATTACATCAAAAATCAGATATTATATACCATCATATGAATGAATTTTTTCTACTATTTCTTTTGGTTATTTTTAAATAGCATTGCATATAAATTATGCTCAGTCACAAAAGAAATACATAAACAAAAATATACCAAGGGCTCCATTTGCTAGCAATGTGACTGACTGAGTAATAAATGCATCATCTTCCACAAAAGTGTAACTAAAATGGTCTTGTCATTCTGTAAGCATCCAAGCTTTCAGGACTTAAAGTGAAGAAACAGCAAAAATTCTACACCAGAACAGGCAAAGATCCTGTGAGCAGTGAAGCTCGCTTTATCCTGTGGCCAACTGTTGACCTCACTTCTAGTCAGCCTTGGAGGGAAGAGACGACAATGAAGAGAGCTAACCAAACAGCACTTGAGCTCTGAGAAATTCAGAGAAACGCAGAAACTCTGAACAATCACCATTCAGAAAGTCAAGGCCTGGCTTGAGATTTGTAGACATTTCTCCTATCTGTCCTTGATTTAAATAGAACTAAAGAACAAACAAGCAAAGTGGCGGCTTCTTAGAATTTTTCACAGCAGCCAGGACTACTTGTGAGGTTTTATTTCTTACCTCCTCTGGTACAGAGTACTGAAAAATTGACTTTAAAGATCTTCCAAGTAGGTATTACCCACAAACTCCTGGAAGGCAAAACAGAAACTTCTGGAAGAATGCACTTTAAAACAAGATCCGGAAGATTAACATAAAGTTATACTAGAATGAACATACAAAGAAATATAGGTCATTGTGTACAAACAATAGGATAAAATCTGAGTCCTGATCAAGAAAGGCTACAAGTGCTAAACTACTAGATAAGGGCCTAAGACTGGGTCAGTTGACACGTTTTATAACAATGACAACACCAACAAATGTTTTAGAAAGTTACAGCCATGTTTGAGAAAGGGGTAACATCCAAAAATAAATCTAATGACACAGAAATAGGAATAACTAATATGTTATAGTGGAAAATCTGTTAGCAGCATGGAAAGTAGCCATTGGGTAACTAAGCAGAATACAGAACATAAAGAAAGTACAGGAGAAAAAAGCATAAGAAATGTTTAATAGGGTAAGAGTATCCAAAAATAACACATTTTCAGAGCTCCAAAATACAGTAACATCAACTTTAAACAAAATGCAATGATTTGGGTCCTGGAATACACAGTTACTAGCCACTCATCTACCGTGAGAAACTTGTCCTAGAAAACAAGCAAGCAAGATAGTACAAAACTCAAATACCAATGAAAACAAAAACTTCCAATGGTAATACTCTGTTAACTGTAAAATATCTATAATAACATACAACTAATTCTAAGATCTAGAACATGATGTTTTTATGTTTTATAAAGATGATTTTTTTCACTAAAGAGATGTAGTATCATCTGCTTTCCATCTCAAAACACTGGGATCTCTGGGGAGTCAAGACAAACTGTTCTACATACTGAGTTCCTGACTATCCAATGCTATATAATGAGACCCTGTGTACAAACAAACAAACAAACAAACAATAAATAAATAAATAAATAAATGCATTGTTTGAAATCTATAGATGTGGTGCAATGTCTATCAGCAATGTGATCAAAATAAAATCATTATCAGACAAATAAACTAAAAAGTGCATTTCACCACTGGGCTCTAAAGAAATGCCCAGAAGGTATTGGTTTTTGTTTTGTTTTCTTTTAATGCATAGGAGCTGGAGAGAATTCTCTGCAGTGAAGAAGTGAAGAACTCTTGCTCTTTTTCCAGAACGCATGAACTCCAAATTTTCAGCATCCATGTCAGACAGCATATATGTGCCTACAATTCCAGTTCTAAGAGATTATAGTCTATTATGGCTCCTGTTAGTGTGAGCCTATGTGTGCTTGCAAATATTCTTATGCGCACACACACATACACACGAGGTTTGGGGCAAGGCACAAAAAACTATTCTTTAAAATAATTTTAGGGTGCCTTCTAAAGACTTACAAATGTACAATCCAGTCTAAACCCCTCGCAAGTAGAGAACATGATCTTCAGGCCCCAGCGATTACTGAGGAGCTATTGGCAGTTTGATAGCTGCTAAGGGGTGAGGAGGGACAGCCATTCTTTCTTGAATCTGTGGGCTGGTAGGTTCCAGTACTGAGATGGAAGGGTGAAGTTTCTACGCTAAGAAATGTCAACTGCCAATTCACCATTCCCTTCAGTGGAATGTGTGTCCAACTCCATGTATGACTGGCTAGCAGCTGGCTGGCCCTGGGCATCTCCCTTTCTTTCTCTCTCATTCCTTCTCTTTCTCCCTCTTTCTCCCACCCCCATTCTCCCATCTCTCCTTCCAGAGCCTAGATTCCTCTTCTTACTTATTCTCTCTGCCTGCTAGCACCACCTATCCCTCCTCTGCCTAACTATTGGCCATCCAGGTTTTCATTACATCAATCAGATGCCTTAGGCAGGCAAGGTGAAACAAATGTAACACATATGTACATAATAAATCAAATGAAAAATAAACAAATGCAACACATCTTTACATAGTTAAAGTAGTATTCTGCAACAAGATATTATCTTCCTTATGTTTTGTACTATTTACTGATTTCTATATGTTTGTTTTCCTTATAAAAATCTGATTAGTTTCTGAGATATAGTTTCCCATATAGTAATTTTGTCAACTGGGTATAAATTACTGAAAATTCCATATTGAATTGTTTTAATTGTTTTATTTTTAACACTTTTAGTCATTCTTATTTCACATTTTTTTATATTTTCAAATACTTTAAACAAATTTCATGTCCATAAATTATTTTTAAAAACTTTTCTTTGTGCCATATAATGTAGAACCACATTTCCTTTTCAGTCTCTTACCTAATTGTCCATCTCTTTCTTTGGTTATAACAGTCACCATTTGTACTGAGATATTTCTTAAGTCATAATAATCAAATCCTCATTTTCTTTGGTTTGAAAAATGACCTCAGATAAAATTATATTTTATGTATCTATCTACAGCACTTGCACAGCATTTTTATCAATTACTCTCAGCTTACACTTTTATTTATCTGTGTGTATATGTGTATGTGTATACACATATGAACATGGGGTGTGTGCTCCTGTAAACACATGCAAAGGACAGAGAAGGATGTTAGGTATTCTACTCTATCAGTCTCTACACTATAGCCAGGGGATGAGTTTGTAGGCATTGAGCCTTCATAATCCTTCAGTCTCCGGGGATACTAGAGAAATGTAGTCCGGGTCTCACACATGCACAGTAAGCACTTCGACAACAGAGGCATCTCTTCAGTCTAAGGGTGATCTCAAAAGAATATTTTATCCAGCAACTGCACTTGACTTAAGAGAAAGACTTTGTTTAATTTCCAAGTATGTAATTCCATCTATATCAAGACTTTCCAAAGTGAGTGAGGAGAATTTGTAGCTGTCACAATTCTCATAACCAGTTATAGGCTATGAATATAGAATAGGTCTTGAAATAGAGAAGGAATAAAGTTACAGGTGTTTTACTAATTATTTATTTCAACTTTCAATTGTATTATCCAGGTTAAACGAAATACAGAAAAATAGTAATGATTATTAAAATGTTAGTATGTTTATATTTCCTTATTTTTATCCAGTGAGTATACACTGGTTTTAACATAAAGCTAGCATCATACTAAAAAATTGAATCTGAGTTATATTATAAAAAATACAACTATACATTGTCAATTATCAAAGGAAAAAAGCAACCAATAAATCAAAGCACAATAAAACAACAGCTGTCTGCAGATGGAAGTGAATGGTGTTTACAAAAAGAGATGAATCTTGTGGCCATTTTGGTGTCCAAAGGCCTTGGTGTCATGGGGACCATATTGAGTTGAGTGGCCTATGCTGTCACCAGGGGACATGATATCTTCTGGGCCTAAGCTGCTGCTGGAGGCCATAACTGAGTCAATGGTCCTCCAAACCTTGGTTCTGTATTAATGTTTATGACCTATAGTATCACCAAAGGCCAAACAGATACCCAGGGTATAGGCCATATTCTGTTACCATGTTGATGTAGCCATGTTGCTACTGGGGCCATACCAATCTGAGTGGCCTGCCCTTTCACGTGTGGCCATGCTGTCACCTGGGCCAAGGCTGCTGCTGAGGGTGGCCATACCATAGCTGGGTTCTTTGTTGATGTGTATGGCCCATGACACTACCAAAGGACGCCCAGGATCTGGTCAGCAACCTGTGCCCATGTTGGTATCCCAGGGCTATGCCTCTACTAAGGCCACGCTGATTTATCCGGTCTGAACTTCACATACGGCCATGGTGTTGCCTGGGCCCAGCCTGCTGCCACGAGCCATGTCTGTGTCTGTACAAAGGCAGCAGGCAGGGTCTGGGTTGATATCTGTGACTCCTTTTGCCACTGGAGGGTTATGCAGATGCTGGAATTCTAGACAGCCATGTGAGACCATGTTAGTGTCTGAGGCCTTGCTGCCATTGGGGCCATACTGATCTGGGTGGCCTTTGCTGCTCCCAGGACTATGGTGACATATGAGCCCTAGCTTCTGCTGAGAGCCATGTCTGTGTCAGTGTTCCTGATGCATCTGGAATCTGTGATGTTATCCACCAGCCATGCTACCACCCAGGGCCCTAGGAACCATGTGTGTTGAAATCTGAGGGCTGTTAGCCAGCCTCACCCCTCACTGGCCCAGGGAAAGCTGGTCTGTCCCTTGCTGGACACTACAGAAGAAGAAGTTGTCCTGCTCCCCCCACGATGGGAGAGCTGGCCGCTATACTCAGGAGGGATGATTCAACCCCTCACAGGTGTGGGAGACCTGGCCTCGAAAAGCATGGGCTTAGGAGAGCTGGCTCTGTTCATTACCTGAGGCTGTGGTCCTAGTGGCCCTGAAAGACCACAACAGTTACAACCCAGACCCACATCCTGGGCCTTGGGTGACCCACCCTAATATCTATCCCATCTATGACCTACTGAATGGGTGAAGAGAGTGGTCCTGTAGACTAATAACTACTGGATCTCTATGACTTGGGGCATTAGTAGAATGTATAAGAGGAGTGTCAGTGAGGGCACAGTGATGATGGTGTGTGTGCCAGAGGCCAGAGGCCTTGAACCAGACCAATGACTCACTGCAATGAATATTTTGCAGGTGAGGCTGATTGGACAAAAATGTGTACTGCATGACACTCTGCAACTTCTGAATACACTAGTCAAAAATATACATGACTCTACTTACATAGAAGTATTCAAAGGTTAAAAGTGTATAATGTGGCACAGATTAGTATTTGCCAAGTCATATAAACCTGAATCTTCACATACACATATATACATGCAATAACAATTAGCAAAAAAGAGACCATGAACTTGAAGGAAAGTAGAGAGGGATATATATATATGAGTATTTGGAGGAAGAGAGGGCAAAGAGGATATGTTGTAAGCATATTATAATCTAAATTCTAAAATCAAAAAAACAATGCCCCGGATGTAAGGGGCAAATTATATAAAGGACTTCAGAAGTAATATTAATAAGGAACAAAAGTTTTTAGATAATAAAGAAGATAGCATTTCCTTAGCAGTTTCATGAAGTCATTAGAATGCCAGCATTAAGCATAGCAAAGATACAAAAACACATAATTGTGACCCAAAATGACATATTATTGTAAAAATATTTGATAATTTACTACAATGTAAACCTAATATCATATAAATTATAATGTGATTTAAACAATTAAACTTCATGCTAAAAGTGCAAATTTGGCTCAACAATAAAAAAATAATTTCAAGTGATTTATTTACTACATTAGCCATATAGAAAAAAATATAAATTTAAATAGATTAATATGCTGCAATTCAAATATATTTGTGATAACACTTCATATTAGTTAGTGGGATAGTGACAATGATGTTACTAATGTTATTTGGTTTTTGATAATATAAGCACATTTCACCCTTCTCTGTTCTCCATATAAATTGTCCTACATATCCATTCTTTCAGTCTTTCAAATTAATGGCTTTTTTGATAATTGTTATCACATGATGTGTGTATATGTATATACATATTAATTCCTAAATATAACTTTCTCAGTCCACATACTGTTAATTGTATGTATATTTTCAAACCAATCATTTTGATAACCAATTGGTGTGTTATTCTCTGGGGATAACTATTTCTTCAACTCTCAACATCCTCAATTGCCTGTAATTCTTTTTTGAGGCCAAAATTGACTACTGTGATTCTTAATGGTAAAAAGGGTGATCTCATTCTGATGAAGATGAGGAATATTGCAAGCTAGCTCATATTCTCCATTTCTATTTAAAAGTGTTTTTCAGAAACGATTAATTGAAATATGAAAAACAAAAAGAATTCAAAATAAATAGGTAATCCTTTGTACCAGCTCCCAATAACTAGAAACACATTCTGCCTTGGACCTCTAGTGGCCATACATGGCAGGGAGTCAAAAGCACCTCCCTACCAGGAAAGCCAGGGCCACCACACATTCTCTGTTTGTTTGTTTTGTTTTTGTTTATTGAAAATGGATTCTTTTCTCACAAAATATATCCTGAATATACTTTCCCCTCCCTCTATTCCTTCTACTTCCTCTCTACCTCTTTCCCAGATCCCCTTCTTTTCTGTCTCTCATTAGGAAAAAAAAAAAAAAAAAAAAAAAAAAAACAGGCTTCTAAGTGATAACTACCAAGCATTACAAGATAAAATACAATAACATTAAACAAAAACCATCATAATGAGGCTGCATGAGGCATCTCAGCAAAAGAAAAGGGGCCCAAGAGCAGGCACAAGAATCAGAGACAATGGGTTCTTTCACTCAGGAATTCCATAAACATACTTATTTTAAAGCTATAGGCCCATGTAGGCTCTGTCCTTGCTGCTTAAGTCTTTGTGAGTTCATTCATATGAGCCTTGCTCAGCTGATTCAATGGGCTTCTTCTCTATCCCATCTGATTCTACACTCTTTCTGCCTTTACTTCTGCAGGGCTTTTTTTTAGCTTTAAAGGGAGGGATTTGATGAAGACATCCTATTTAGAGCTGTGTGTTCCAAGGTCTTTTCCTCATGTAATGTCTAGCTTTGGGTCTCTGTATTTGATCCCATCTGCGGTAGAATAAAGCATCTATGGTGATGATGATGGCCATAAGGCACTGATCTATGAGCCAAAAATCAATAGAAGTCATCTTATTTTTACTTTTTTATTTTTATTTTTTTGAAGCAGTTGTATTTGGTTTTATCTTAGATCTCTGTGTTTCTAAGTCTCTGGTGCTTTGTCATCCAAACTGTGTTGGCTATGAGTTCTGTCTTATGAGTAGGCCTTAAGTCCAGTCAAACATTGGTTAGCTGTTCCCACAAGTTCTGTGATACCATTGCTCTAACATAACTTCCAGGCAGGACATATTGTATGTCAAAGGATTTGCCAATGGTTTTTGTGGTTGGGTTGGTTCTTATGCTTCTCTTTTGGGAGCCTACTGAGGAATTTTTAACACCAAAGACATGAGGATGTAAAGGTAAAGGCTCCATGTAGGCTCCAATTCAACTTCAGCATGTTCAATATGTCTTGTGAGTGTTATTCTCAGAAATGGGGTCCTGTAGGCAGTTTGTTGTGAGCAACCCATTGTTCCATTGTCTTAGCCGTAGCCTGAGTTTCTACGGCACTGGGTTTCTATATTATCCTTCAAATGTCCCTCCATTCTAACTGTCTCTCCCCTCATTCCCTCCTTCAACACTATCTCCTCTCCTGTTCCCACCTGATCTTTACATTCACTTCATAACCTTCCTTCAGTCCACACATAAAATCTATTCTATTTTGCCCCACACCCCCAGAGATCCATGTGTCTTCTCCTTTCTTCTATACCTAACCTCTCCATGTCTATAGGATTACAGGTTGTTTTTAATTTATTTAGTAGCTAATATCCACATATAAGTGAATCCATACCATATTAATCTTTCTAGGTCTGCTTTATTTCACTCAAGATGATTTGTTTTCTAATTCCATCCATTTGTCTATAAATTTCATAATGTCCATTTGCAAACAGCTGAGCAATACTATATTGTGTAAATGTACCACATTTTGTCTATTCATTCTTTTATTGAGGGACATCTAAGTAGTTTCTAGATTCTGGCTATTAAGAATACAGCCACTATGAGCATGGTTGAACAAGTGTCTTTGTGATAGGATGAAACACCCTTTGGGAATATGCCCAACAGTGCTATAGCTGGATTTTAAGATAAATTGAATGCCAACTCTCTGAGGAACCATCACATAGATTTCTATAGTGGCTGTACAAACTTGCACTCCCACCATCAAAGGATGAGTGTTACCCTTATTTCATATCCTTCCAAGCATGAGCTATAATGTGTTAGTGACCTCTTGAAAAATATTAGTAAGGTAGACAAACACTTATCCAAACAAACAAAAAGAGAGAAAATCATGAAATTAACAAAATCAGAAACAAAAAGCAGGACATAACAATTGACATCAAGGAAATTCAGAGATTCATAGGGATATACTTTAAAAACCTGTACTTTATCAAATTGGAAAATCTAAAAGAAATGGATAATTTTCTTAATGGGTTCTTTTTATCAAAGTTAAATCAAGAACAGACGAGCAATTTAAACAGCCTTATAACCCCTAGTGAAATAGAAGTAGCCTATAAAATTCTCCCAACCCCACCCAATAAAGCCCAGAGTCAGATGGTTCTAGCATAAAATTCTACCAGACTTTCAAATGAGTTACACCAATACTTCTTAAATTATTCCACAAAATAGAAACAAAAAGAACATTGTTCAATTTGTGTTATGAGGTCACAGTTATCCTGCTATGAAAACCACACATAGATCCCACAAAGAACAGGAATAACAAACTAAATTTCCTTGTGAGCATAGAAACAAAGATACTTGATAATATATTTGCAAACCTGATACAAGAAAACATCAAAAGGATCATCCACCATGATCAAGCAGGTTTCATCTCAGAGATTCGAGAATGGTTCAATGTACAAAAAAAAAAAAAAAATCAGTAAATGTAATCTATCATATAAACAAACTAAAAGACAAAGGCTATACAATAATCTCATTAGATGCAAAAAATAGGCCACTGACAAAATCCAATGTCCATTCATGATAAAAGGTCCTAGAAAGATTAGGTATACAATAAAGGCAGTTTACAGCAAACCCATAATGAACATGTTCATGTTAAATGTAATTATACCATAATCAGGCACAAACAATAGTTCTCATTTCTACCCTTTTCATACCTATTAAATATAGCAGGTAAAGTTTTACCTAGAATAATAAGACAACAGAAAGAGGTCAAGAGGATACAATTTAGAAAGAAAGAATTCAAAGTATCGTCTTTGCAGATGACATGACAGTACATATAAGTGACCCTAAAATTTCCAATAGGGAATATTACAGCTAATATAAACTACAGCTGATACAAACTGTATAAAATTCCACTACAGATGATATAAACCTTAAGCAAAGTGGCTGTATGCAAGATTAAAATAAAAAAAGTCAGTAGCCCTTCTGTATACAAATGGCAAACTGAAAAGAAATCAGGGGGACAACACCTTTAACAAAAGTCTCAAATAAAATGAAAAATATTGAAGTTACTCTGACCAAGCAAGAGAAATACTTGTATGATAAAAACTTTAAGTATCTGAAGAAAAATAATTGAAGAAAATATCAGAAAGTGGAAAGATCCCTTGTGCTCATGGATCAATAGGATTAACATAATAAAAATAACCATCGTACCAAAAGCAATCTACAGAGTCAATGAAATTCCCATCAAAATTCTAATAAAATCTTTATAGCTTTGAAAGGAAAGTATTCAGCTTCATATGAACATACACACACACACACACACACACACACACACACACACACACAAGTATAAATAAAAATGTCATAAATAATAAGAGCACTGCACCTATCATTATTCCTGATTTCAAGTTGTACTACAATCAATATTAATAAAAACAGCAGATATTGCCATGAGACTGACATGTTGATAAATAAAATCTAATTGAAGATTCAGACATAATTCTATACACCTACAGACACCTGATTTTTTCTATAAAATTTCCAGAAAATTCAATGGATAAAAGAATGTGTCTTCAACAAACAGTGCTCATCTAACTGGATGTCAGCAGGTAGAGAAATACAAACAGATACATATTTATTGTTCTTCACAAAACTCAAGTCCAAGTAGATCAAAGACCTCATTATTAAAACCAGACACACTAACCCTGATAGAAAGGAAAGTGGGGAATAGCCTTGACATCATTGGCACAGGAGAAGACTTTCTCAACAAAGCACAAGCACAGACAGTAAGATTTTTAATACTTAATAAATGGGAACTAATAAAACTGAGAAACTTCTACATGACAAAGGGCAAAGAGGTTAGGTAGAGAGAAAAGCAGAGAGGAACAAATAAAGATAGAAAGAGAGAGAGAGAGAGAGAGAGAGAGAGAGAGAGAGAGAGAGAGAGAGAGAGAGAGAGCATATGAGTGCCAGAAATGGGTTCCATCTAATTGAGTTGTTGGCTAAAAGAATCTCTTGGAACTCCCAAACAACTTAGGCTGTTGCCAAAGACATTGATTTCTCTTCACAAACTGATGTGAGACCCTATTGCTGAAGACAATATCTACATAGCTCACTTAATACACAGAAGTTCAGCCTGTGTCTACCTAGAGCTTTCACTCCTAATGACTAGTGTTTATGGCACCTGAAGGTACTCTGCATGCTACCAAAGAAGAAATGTAAACACAAACTCAGCTACAAACTCTTCTCCTTACAATGGTGACCTGATACGCTGGTACAATAGTGGCTGAAAAGTTCTATGGTACAATAGTGGCTGAAAAGTTCTAACCAACTAATATCTGTTTGGCTTTAAGGACCACTCTATGAGATGGAACCCATGCCTGACATTGCTTTGATAGCCCATAATGTGAGAATAGATAGACTCTGGAACTAAGGGAAAAACCAAATATTACTACTGTGCTAAAGTAACATAGCAATAAAATGACTCCCAATGACATTGCGATGTGCTCATATTTCAGTATATTACTCAGCCATCACCAGAGAAGCTTCCTTCTGCAACAGATGAGAACAAATGTAGAGACCCACAACTGGATAAAGTGTAGAGAGTGAGAGACCTTAGAACACTCAGTCCTAAATTGGATGTCTCAATAAAATTTCTCCCCTTATGTTCAACACTCTGTGGAAAAGGAGGTAGAAAGATTATAGGAGCCAATGGGAGCCAGGCACTGTTGGTACAAACTTTTAATCTCAGCACTTAGGAGGCAGAGACAAGTATATCTCTGTGAGTTTGAGTCCAGCCTAGTCTGTGTTCCAGGAAAGCTAGGACTGTTGCAAACCCTGTCTTAAAAACAAAACAAAGCAAAAAACAAACAATAACAACAACAAAAGCCAATGGGGATGGAAAACACCAAGGAAACAAGGTCTTTCAGACCCAACAGACATGATACACATATAAACTAACAGGGACTGTGTCAGCATGCACACAGCCTGCACAGGTCTAACTCAGATGGAGTCCCAGAGATGAGACAGAAGCTATTTGTAACTAATAGCCACCCACTTGTAACCACTTGTGTTTGCTAACAGAGTCTCATTGGGTATGTAAACCACACTTAAGTATAGGTCCACATGTATTGTGGTTTAATAAGGATCAGGAGAAACAAATAGGCTGAATAGATGTTTATTCAAAGAGAAATAAGTTATGACATAGATGAACACCAGCAGGTTCCTGGTCTCAGGTTTCTGGGATCCTCTCCTGTCTGAGTCCCCCCAGCAAGAGAGCACTCCTGGGATCCTCCTCAGACCTAGCTCCCCAGGTTACTTCCAACATTGTCTCCACCCCCAATGGGCGTGGTCAGTGCCACAGATGTGGACAAAGTGACTATCTCACTACAGTTCCCCTTTTAGTATAAAGAAAAGATTTAGCTTGATACAAACCTATATACAAAACAGTGAATAACAAGTGTACTCTAAGAAAAGGAAAATCAAGAACATATAAACTTAAAACTTACACACATGCCCAGCAATACAGTAGCTCCTCAACTCAAAATGAACTCAAAGGTTGTTTTGAAGGTTTTGGTTGTTTGGTTATTTGTGTGTGTGTGTGTTTGTTGGTTGGTTGGTTGGTTGGTTAGTTGGTTGGTTGGTTTGGGGCTCATTTTGTCTGCCCTCCCCCACACCCTCTCCCACACAAGTCTTTTGTTTACACATTGTGTTTTCCAGTTTTGTATCTTTGTGGAATTACTTTGAGTGAATGCATTATCTCTGTGTCTATAAGTGTTTCTTGTGCTTTTTCTTGGGCTCCTTTTTTTCTCTGTTTGTTTGCTTTAACTCTTTTCAGATCACTGTATTTAATGACAAAGTGAAAGAAAGGTTACAGATCTGGTTGGGTGGTGAAATGGGAAGATTTCAGAGCAGAAACTATAATCAGAATATATGTTATGAAAAAATAAGTCCATTTCAATAAAAACATAAGCAAAACTGTCTTTTGTGAAAGATAAATTTTTTCTATAAAGAAGCCACTAGAATTCTATAAAATAACTGCTATAGTTCACAAATGAACCCAACAATGTTACAAGATAGTTATTATAAAAATTATACTTAAATTTGCATAGACCACAATAAATAAATGAAGAAACTTTGAAAATCTACTCATAATAGTATACAAATTCATATAATATTGCCACAACAGCCCCAGTGGAGACAGTATAGCAATGGCTGAGAGAAATCTCAATGGCTACCTGTCCATAGGTTCGCACCACACGTGGTTACGCCTCCTGGGGAAAAGTGGTCCAGGTCCCTGCAGGTGCTTGCTTGGCTTGCTGCTTGGAATGGGTGCTAGATGTGTTTTGTGCTATAACAATAATGCTTTATAATTATGGGCATTTTAGCCTGTAGCTCCACTGTTAATTCAAAGAAGCCTAGAAAACACTTAGATATAGTTTCAGGAACTGAAAGAGATACAGACCAACATTCAGCGGATGGATGTTGACCTCTGTGCCCCCGATCATAAAACCCACAGTGCCAGATGTCAGCCCAAGGCCTAATAAACAATTAGGGCTAAAGTTGTAAAGTTGTGACCTTGCCTGTAATCAGCCTACCCACAGCTAGGCTACTGTGAGAGTTATTACAAAACTCTAACTTGGTATCTTAGGGCCTTTGAATCATTGCTATTAAAAGTTTAGTGTTCAAAGACAATGATTCTTCTCTTTACTCAGTAAATCAAATCTCTGATACCCTGACCACAAGCAGGCCAAAATAGACAGAGGCTCCCAGTTATGCACTTGCTTAGATGTATTTACTATCTCATACTTCAAAAGGAATTGCTGACATTTTTATAGAATGTTTGTTTATCTTTAAACTGTGGCCAAAGATCCGTTCTTTCTGCATAAAAACCTGATACTTTGATGTAAACTTTGCAGCAGTTCAGAAACCTCCTCAAGTGTGTTTGTGTCTGTCTGTCACGCCTAAGCCACTCCTGACCTGGTCATCCAAGTCTTGGTCTCCACGCAAACCTGCTACCCACTGAGCAGTCTGCGACATAATTTTTACATAACTATAATGATGAAAAGAAAGGTCGTATGAAAAATATTATAAATGTTGTTGAAAGAAATTAAGTACCAAATGAATAGTGGAATATGCTAAAAATTACAAATAAAAGTTCCTAATATTGTTGAAAATTTAGTAGTCTAGTAGATCCAGTTCCTCCAGAATCTTACTCTTTGAGAGAGAGGATTATTGATCATAAATGCAGTCATAATCAAGGGCACATAGGCTGTTATCAATCTTTAATATAAGAAACTATAATTAAATTGCTAAGTAATTTTCTTATAAAAGGAATATCAACTAGAATAAATACAATACTTAGATTTTATGTCTTTAAAATGCTTAAATGGTTTATTTTAAATATATAGAATAATGGACCAGATCAAATGGAAGAGCAATGCATATTTAGTTAAATGATTATTTTTTAAAGAAATGAAAAAGCAATTAAATACATAAAGGAGATGTTTTGACAAATATTTGTGAAATGATTAAATATCCAAAAAGATTTACTACCCAAGTTAAAGAAAATCATTATCTCAAAACAAATGATGAAATTGATAGAACTAAATGCTAAACTAAAAATGATAAAATTACAAGGAATTAAGCAAAAGGTTCTTGGAATGCAGACAAATATTAGTAATTATAAAAACTTCATAAACTGAACTTCATCAAAACTCAGCATAGTCTCCCTTTGGAAGTAGTCCATAGCCTGGAAGATAATACTCACAGTGCACATATGGAGACTACATTAAAGGACTCACAAGTATATAGGAATATAAACGACTAACTTTCTTAAATTTCCACATAAAAGCACAAAACTGCCACCTTGAGAAGGCACTTATTTTCATTAGAAATTTAAACTCACTGAATTTCCATGCTCACCAATGCTGGAAAATTTTTCAGTCCTTATTTAATCAGAGCCATTCTAAAAATGTGGAGGCCCATTCAATTTTGATTTAATTTCTTTTCATGGTGATTAATGATGCCCAGAATATTTGCTGGTGTTTACTGGCCATTTGTGTATCTTTCTTGGGTCATCTCTTGCAACATTTTTACCTGTGTATAGCCTGCTGGTATTAATCCAGTAGAGGTCATTGTAGCAAGCACTGCAGAGCCATTAGGGGTCTGCCCTCTTTCTCTTTCTCTCTGCTTTTTCACACAACAGATTAAAAGAGAAATGGTGTTATCCCCCATTCACATAGAACATTTTTAGTTAAATTTTATTTTCCATTTTTCCTTCCCACAATGCTCAACAAAGGCCTTGCTGTTTTGTAAATACCTGTTCAAAATCACCACTTTAAAGGAGTTAAAAGCAGTGGCTAAAACAAAGCAAACAGGTTGTTTAGGGACATGGAAACTGTGTGATTTCAAAAATACATAATAGGTCCTAAAGAAATTGAAATTCCCGTAGAGTCTCAAGCTGGGAGAAAGATGAAGTCTAGTACAAGGCAAAGGAGAAACTTGTCCTCTGGGAGGAGATTTCACACAGTCCTGACAACCTGTTAAACTACAAAACAGCAAAGACTGATGTGCAGTGATGGGAGGGGCTATACCTTGGCCAGGAATAGACCTTCTACTTAAATTTAACCTTAAGACAATATCCCAAAGACAAACTTGTGGTGACTCATTGGATCTCTTTTCAGTCTTCCCAATGTAGCTACTTAAATACATCTTATTTTTTCCTGTTGTCCACTATTCAAAAAAAGAATGTATTGTTGACTATGAGAGCATCTGTACAATATTTTATATTTAGCATTTATGTATCTCTCTTCCCCATGTGATTATTAGTTTACTCTTTAAGAAACTGTATGTTAACTTAACTGTTTTTATTCCAAAGCAGTCTATATTAGTTTTTGCACATAATCAGTGAAAGGGAGGGATGGAGCTAGGCTATTTTGTTTAATTTTTTGTTGGAATATGTCAGAATTTGAACAATGTTTCAGTGAGTCTATAAAGCCAGCAAAATTTAAATAAAAATAAACATTTATCCCCATTCCTACTACTGGACATTGGCTCTGTATTTCTGTAATTATATAGTTGATTTGACATTTTATCTGAAAAACTGGCTGCTGAGCCAAAAGCTAGTTTATACAATATTAGCAGCTATTTCATGGCGATTGCACAAGTGCTTATTTGTGCCTGCATGTGTGAAATTCCTGCTGTTAAGTTGGCTTCTGGACCAGATTTCAAGATCAATCTGTTCCATGAGCAACAGCCCAGCTGGAACACCATTTCACCGAGCCAAGCTTTCATCCACATATTTTCTTCAGACAGCCCAGTTTCTCTGCCTTGAACAACTGCCTAAGTCACTTCTCAACCTCCAAAAACACAGGTAGTAATCTGCCCTGCCTATAGGTTACAATGCCATGGTTTAGCATAAAACAAAACGTTTGAGTCTCTCTTAATGCTCCCAGAAAGATTCTTTGTAGATTTTGCTTAAGTTAGTCAAAGACAAATCCCAGCTCTTCAGCACAAGCTGAATCTCTGGTATTTGAAAACATGATCTTGTCTCAAAATCAAGTCATGACAAAAACAGATATGCAGGCAGTCAAAGACTCAGAAACAAAGAGAAAGGACTATGATAAATGGTAATAAAGCTAATAGTAAGAAATGTATACATTTTATAGAATATAGCTGAGGTTGGAGAGGAGACTCATAGTTAATAGTGCTTGTCCCTCTATCATAAGGACTAACGTTTGCATCCCAGCACCCCAAGTCCAGTGAGCCTCAAACACCTGTAACCCTAGCTCCATGGGATCTGGTGTGTCTTCTGATCTCTGTTGATACCCATAGGATCCTCACCCAGTTCAATACCTCCACAGCACCAATGGAACTTTCCTCACCACCTATTCAACATTGCCAGCCTTACCTATTTTCATCCTCCTTTCCCAATTCACATATGTTTTAACATTAATCACAACACTCTACTTCTCATGTATTTGTTTACCACCTCCCTCTTTAATATGTAGCTGTTGTCTTACTGCTATACACTTGGCACCTTGTAACTGTGTGTGGTATGAGTTAAGGACCAGTAATTACATGTTATATTAATAGCTAGAAGGGATTTCTTTGAAGCTCATAAAGGTCATTGTTTATAATTCTTTTCCAGCTTCCTCCTACAACATTTCCATTCTCTCCAATGCATGAAAATACAGTGTGGACACAAGGCACTAACACACGCATAAACCGGATGACTCTCATACACAGTAATTTCTATCTTTATCAACTCAGCAAGCAATGAATAACAGCATTCTTACCACTTTCTATTAGTGTGCAGCATGTCATGAAAGGGAAAGTAACCAAGACTTGGAATTGCCACTCAAATTAATCACTTTCCAATTATAATGAACAAGGAGTGACTCCATGGGGGCACAAGGCAGAGCATCCTGCACTATTTAACATGGAGGTCGAGCGCATATAAAGAGAAAGCACTATATAGTCAAGAACCTATGTCACCTTGTAAGGAGAGGTTTCTGGAAAGACGAATGAGCGCTACATTCTAATAAGCATAGAAGGCTAGAAAAAGGCATTGGAAATGGAAAAAAGCCCACAGAATTGACTAGCAGGTACAAAAAGGTAAATCATTTTTGGAACTGCATCTTCCTTCTGATGATGAATCCTTGGAGACACTTACACTAGCTAGCTAGATGAACATGCTAGCTCATGTCTGCAACAAGGTCCAAATGTCATTATCAGACATTCAGAATACATTCTCTTTATCTTAGGAAGCTCTTGATGGCTTTGCTTAGGGGAAAGCAACTCATGGTATTTGTTTAAAATAAAGACGTATTCCAAAAATGTGAGATGCATAATCTTGTTTAATCTTGTTGAGAAATCTGAGAAGATTATAGAGTTGGGAAAATAAATCTCAGAAAAAGGTGAGGTGGAAAGGTAAAGTAACTTGGCAACACTAGAATTTCCTGACAATTTAGGAACTTCTAGTTTATCTACCCCATTATCTATTCTGAAAACTTTATTTCTTACAGAAACAAACAGTATGGAGTTTATTTAGGAGTCTTGTGCAGAGATAAAAAAGAGGGGTCATGAAATGATGGGAACTGGAACAGGGAAGAAAATGAAGGGACAGATGGATGGGTAGTGCGAGGTTATTACACAGGCTACTGGACAACTGGATATTTTCCCTCTGGGCTACTTCAATTTTTAAGAAGGAAATAAAGTTAACTGCATTTCATTATTAATTATTTATTTGATCAAAGTAGGTTAAGGGAAGACAAATTAAAATTGCGGTAGCGTGTAAAAACAGGTGCCACAAAAGGCTTTTAAAGGAATGGAGGTTATGATGACTTTCTTTGGAAAATTAGGTATAAAAATTTCTGTATTTGTAGGTTTTTCAATCCACCCACCTACACCTATTCAGAAACATCTGTTTTCTTATAAAATGGAAACTGAAAAGAATTAAAACCTGGCTAATAATAGCTAATGGTGGGGAGAAAACTTGTTTATTTCATTTTCTTTTTTTTCTAGGCCAAAAAGGGTAACTTTTAGAATATGTGTTTAGTACTGAGGCACTTATTGTGTATATATGAATCTCTCCTATTGTGCTTTGAATTCCTGCAACTCTGCAACATATCAATATTATAGATAATAACAGCTTTTAGATATGTTTACACTGATTATTTTATTTAGGGTTTATTTTTTCACATATGTACTATAAATTTCACTTTCAACCATAACAAATCTGAAGTAACTGTCATTTAGATCAACAATGAACCTAGAAAAAGAGTGTCTGGCTCATATGACAACAAAAACCTGACGGAAGAAGCAAATGAAGGACAGAGACTTATTTAAACTTGGAAGTAGCCCATTCCAAGTAAGTTTATAACATCACCAAAGATTAGGAAACAAAACTAAGCATGTCTTCACAACTCTGCATTTTTATTGGTTGTGGCTTTCTGCTGTAAAGAGAAATCTCCTTGATGAGGAAGAGAAACATACACTTATCTATAAGTATAAGGATAAATGTTTATAGATTGCTGTTAGGGATTATAATGTTTTAGTAAGTTAGTGGTTGTAAATTCTTTCCCAATAGCCATGACTTCACTAGCCCTGGGTAGTTGTACCAGACATGCTTTCCCTCTTGCTGAGCAGGTCTTGAGTCCAATTAGAGAGATGTTGGTTATTTCCAAGGTATTCATGCTACTTCTACATCTTAGGGTTACTGTGCCATGTTGGTCATTGATGTGGTTTATAGGAACCATAGCTGGGTAGAACTATTGGTTGCTTCCCACCTTAAAGCTCACTATTGTACCAGCAAACAACTTTTGAGCACTTAACTTCATAGTCAGAATTTTACAAATAAAGAAATGTGCCTGTGGGACAGTGGCAGTGATCCTACAGTGCCCTGAGTTTGAAGCTTATTTTTAAGAAACTTTCCTTGATAACTTTTCATTCAACTTTCTTAAAAGAACTGATGGGTGTCTATGAATAGAACCCCTAGTGTCTGGGGCCATATCAACTAGAAGAATTTTACCTTCTTCAATTTGTTTTCCATCATGTAGTCCTCTGCTCAGTTTCCCAGACTTGGTCAGTTTTATGTTTAGACCCATTCAACTTTAAACATAATACTGCAGTCATTTGATGTTTGCATCTGTGGCACTACAAAAGATAAAAGACCAACTGATGAAGCTAAAAACAAAACGAACAAACAAAAATATTGCCTGAATTTTTCAATAGACTAAAAGACAAAGTACGTGGTAAGCAAAGGGAGAGAAAGTTGGAAATTCTCAAGAGAAATGGTTGCATTGGCCTAAAGCTAAAGGGATTTTTTCTATTTCATTGAGAATATTTTGAAGTGCCTTCTAGGAAAGTGCTTTATTATAAAAAAAAAATAAAAGAAAAATTTATTCTGGGGATGCAGAGATTAATTTAAAAGATTTAACACTAGTTATATAGGAGATGATTAAATCCTTTATGTAATTCATAATGTTGTGGAATAGAATATTGTTTAATTATGTAAAGATGTGCTGCATTTGTTTGTGTTACAGAATAATTGTTTAACTATGTAAAGATATGTTGCATTTGTTATATTGTATTTCTTTAATTATGTAAAGGTGTGCTACCTTTGTTTATGCTGCATTTGTTTAACCATGTAAAGATGTGTTGCTGTTTCACTTTACATGTCTAAGGCACCTGATTGGTATAATAAAAAGCTCAAGGGCCAATATCTAGGCAGAGGATGGATAGGCAGGGCAGAGAGAAAGGGAGAGTGAGCCAGCCAGGCAAGGACCAGTCAGTAGGGGGGCAGCAGCCAGACACTGAGGTAGCAGGAAACAGAATGGATAGTACATAGATGAGGAAAACAAGCCTGGGAAAGCACATAGATTAATAGAAATCATTTGATTTAAGATTTAAAAAAAAAACTAGCTAGAAACAAGCTTAGCTATGGCAGAGCATTTCTAATTAATAATAAATCTCTGTGTCATGATTTGGAGCATGGTGGTAAACCTTTAATCCTAACTTTGGAAAGTTTAGGCAGGGAATTCTGCTTAGATGGCTGGTGAGTACTAGCTTGATTAAGAGACCCAGCCTCAAGTGATATGGTAGAAGAGTAATTGAGGGAATTTTAACTCATATTTGCACCTGTACATACATGGGCACTCAGACATACATATTACACATGTCAGCACCCATATTTACATGCAGACCACCATGGGGGAAATATAAATATAAAATTTAATAAAAATACTGTGATGTTCAAGAGTAATTAAGAATATTAAATATTTATAATACAATTAAAATTAGAACTTCTCTATATAATAGATAATTTTCCACAGGTGTTAATAAAATTATTTTTCCATAAAAGAATAGGCATTGTAATGTTTATATCAAATATATGAATGGTTCATTCACATGACTTCTTGTGAAAATTCTAAATGCTTGTAATTCACTAAATTACTGTGCTCTTTTATAAAGATTTTACTTAATGTTTATTTCACATACATACGTGTTTTAACAAAATCAGGTCATTAAAAGCATAAATGTTTATGGCTTTCCATACTTGTGTGATACTTGGATTTGGGGTTTTCTTTCACATTTAAAACATAACTAAGCTATTTGATAGCAAATATGACCAGTACTTTCAAATGTAAGCTGGTCTTCAGCTTGGAGAAGTATCTCCATGTTTGTAATTACACATACAGCTTGCATTTTCTGCTCATGTTATTGAGGGTAAAACCACCAAGGCATGGGAATCTAAGCTCTAATAACAGTCACCACTATGATAACAGGCTGCCACCCATCAGCACTCACTGAGTAGCTTGAAAATTTTCACAAATAACCTCCTGTCATCTATTCATGGGGGGTCCTTCACTCTTGAAAAGTGTCTGAGGCTGTACATGAATCTATGCTGTAACTCTGAGAAAGAAAAGTTTTGGTACATTCAGTGTAGAAGGACTGAGTACAAGATTTTGGGCAAATAAGATTCAAGTTCAATCATCTTGAGACATAAGCAGTTCTATCTATGAAAGAGTCCAGGTTTGCTAAACTAGAGAATACCCTAAAATTCATAGCACCAGTGGAACTTCACTGTTTGATTTTCTCCATATATATAATAAACATAAAATGCAACACAAATTTGTTACATAGAATATATGCTATAGATTGTCATACAGTCTGGTTAAAAATGAGCAATTTTTCTTTAATTGTATGTTCTCTCTAAACAAATCTGGAACACTATTCATTTTAAAGTTCTGCATAATTTTGTCAGTTGATAATGTTGCATAATTTTTCCAAAAATTTAATCCTTATCAATGACCATCCTTCATTTATATTTTTATTTTTATTGATTAAGATGTTTTCACTGATAATCTTATATTGGTATATAATGCATTCTGTTTGCTATCACTCTCCATGGGCATATATCTCATCCCACTCCTGTCATCTTCTATCCTTCTTACAGGTCAACTTACCACATTCATATTTTGTTTTGTAACAAAGAAATTTTAACCAGGACCATCTGTGTGACCATGGGTTTGGAACTATTCATTTGAGTCTGGTGAGATCACCATTGAGTACAAGACTGAAGACTGCCTCCTGTCAGATTTATCTGTAGCCAATAATCCAGTACAAAGGGATAGAGCCACAGTAGACCCCTCCGGGAACCTTGATTGACTTTTGATAGACTCAATATTACTCATACATAGTGCAGGCAATGACAGTTGTTGTGAGATCGTGTTTACAATTGCTATGTATACCATACAGGTACATTTTGTAGCCCTTCTATCTTCTGTCTTTTCTATCCCTTCTGCATTCTTATTAGTATACCATGTTGCTGTTGTAATTTTAAAATAGCACAGAGGGGGAAGGGAGAGAGAGAGAGAGAGACAGAGACAGAGACAGAGACAGAGAGACAGAGAGACAGAGACAGAGACAGACAGAGAGTGACAGAGACAGAGACAGAGACAGAGAGACAGAGAGAGACAGAGAGACAGACAGAGAGAGAGAGGGGAGGGGGAGGATGGGAGATAGGCAGGGCCATTTTAAAAGGGAACATAGTGACTTGGCACAGGTAGTGCTCATAGTGGCTGCAGCTGAGGACATATCCTGTCAGAACCCCAAGGATAGGACAGTACAGATGCCTAAATACTAACACCTGTGCCTAGAGGGTATGATGCTGCATACTCAACCATTACTTTTTCCAAGAGCCTGAGCAGCCACAGGTCTCTTCATTCTTTGCCATTAACTGCAAAGGTAAGTTTCTCTGGTTAAGGAAAAGCACAGCATCTGTCTCTGGACATAAAGTTTTGTGCTATTACAATGTGTCTCAACAGTAGTAAGTGACTTATTTCATAGAGCCTATGAAATCAATAAAGTCCATTTACAGGGTTTAACTGGGTCACAGTACCAGGTGTGTATTAACTCTTGTAAAGAAGGCCCAAAAGCCAGTCTGATGGTGGTTGGTTACCCCCAGAACATTCTTTCCACTATTGCTCCAGCAGGCCCATCATGCCTATCAAGATGACTTTGAGTTAATAGAATTCCCAGTTGTGTAAGATTGTTGTTGATTCCTTATATCTTTCAGCAGTGTATAAGCTTGTCAGCCTGTTATCCGTACATTTAGGTTTTCCTGGGTGTCACATATATCTTTCACTTGCCTTGATTCCATCATACTTTATTTCTGTCCTTTTTTGATTGCTAATTTCTACCACATTGTCTTCCAGCTGAGATATTCTGTGTTTTCATTGATGTATTTATTGGTGAGACTTTCCATGGAACTTTTTGATTTTTTGTTTTGAGTTTGAGATAGATTTTTTCATCAGTATTTCTCTCTCTTTTTAGAACTCTCTTTCTTATCTCATACTGACTTTTTTATTTTATCTGTGTGTGTTTCAATCTTGACCTTGTTTTATTCTTAGAGTTCTTTGAACATACTCATTCTTTTGAGTTCTAGGTCTGTAATTCCATTTCATATACTCTTGTTAGATAGAATTTGTGTAGGGTTACTAATTTCTGGAGGTGTTATGTTGTCTTAGTTTTTCATGTTTCTTACACTATTACATTGGAATATATGCATCTGTTGTAATGTCATTAATTGGTTCATTTATTATCAGCTATTCTTCTAGTTGAAATATTTGTAGGATTTTTATGAGGACTGAAAGAGATAGAGTTTTGTCAATTATAAAAGAGTTCCTCAATTTGAAAGCATAGGTTGCTTCATGTGAACACTATTGGAAAATCATTACACAAAACTACTGAGTTAGTAGGAGAGATGTCAATCTAAATTCAGTATGTGTGGTGGTTTGAATGAAAATGTTCCTTATAGGCTCACATATTTTCATGCTTTGTCATCAGTTGGCAAATTGTTGGTGAAGAAGTAGAAAGTATGGCCAAGCTAGAGTTGGTGTGGCCTTGTTGGAGGAAGTGTGTCACTGTGGGATAGGGATGACTTCAGGTTTCAAATCACCCCTCCTCACTTGCAGCCTGTTGATCATGATGTATCTCTGAGCTACTTACCCAGCACAATGCCTGCCAATATGCTTCCATGTTTCCTTCCATGATGATAATGTACTAAGCTTTAAACAAGCTCCCAATTCTTTTTTATAAGAATTCCCTTGGTTTTGGTGTCTCTTCACAGAAACAAAACAGTAACCAAGACAGTAGGCATTAAGAAGATCAAACAAATAAGATCAGAGGAAGTTACCCATATGATATCATAATTAAAACACAAATGTGCAAAGCAAATATTGACAGCAGTAAGAAAGAAACACCAAATTACATAGGAAAGCAAGCCAATCAGAATAGCAGCCAGTTATGCAAGAGAAAAGTTAAAATCCAGGAGTGCCTGGACAGAAAAATTGAAAGTTCTAAAAGATGCTGCCAACCCTAATCATTATACCAGTAACTGAAGAATAATTAAAATGTTCCATAATAAAAACTGGCTAGAGGAATGTATGATCACTAAAGCATATAGTACTGTGTGTGTGGAGGGGTAGGAAAGGAGTATAACCTTAATGCTTGCAGACTCAGTAACCTTGGGATCTGGCATGTAGGGGAAGAAATTTTTTAAGTCTTTTCTTATCATTCTCCTGGACCCCTTCACTACTCTGGTACTTTAGGCTGGGCATCCAAGAAGACCATCACCTCCCCTATGGCCCCCCTGCACTTTCTTGAAGGGTACTTTATCCAGCAGATTGGTCAGATTGCACAAAGAGGGCTTCCAGCTGGGCCATGATTCTCAGGCTTCAAGCCTGCTTCCATGCAGAGACTTCTCATGAATTAACAATTAAGTGTAATTGTCTCCTTCAGTGTAAGAGATTGGTGTGTATTAGCTTCACCATTTTCCCTTACCAACTTTCAGTAGTGAGGTTTCCAGACCACCAACTTACCCAGTGATTTAATTCTGTAATGCTGAACATGTAGTTTTAACTTAGCTTACAAATTGTAGGCTTATATAAGGACTTTGGGCAGTCATTTATTTTCATTAAGCTTCCCTTACTACCTCATTGTGTCTGGAATCTACCGCACTTTATCTCTGCTTATACATCTCCACCCACAATATTCTCCTTTCCACTTTCCTATCACCTATGTCCTATTATCTCTATCCCTTAAGACACTATTCTCACTTCTCAGTGCCTCTTTTATATTTCCCTGGCTTCTGCAGATACTCTAGATTAAACACTTAAATCTAAAGCATCAAATCTAGAATTCATATTTTTTAAATGTGTTATTTTTCTCTGTGTTTGGGTCCCATCACCCTATAATTTATTCTGGCTCCACTCAATTTCCTGAAAGGTATTAACTGGGTTCCACCTAGTAACCTGAAAATTTTGTAATTTCATTCTTCATTACAACTGAATATAATTCCATTGTGTATATGTACTGCAAATCCATTTTTCATACATCAATGAGCGAACATCTAAGGTTATAGAGTAGCAATGGGCATGAATGAATATTAATTATATAGTACAATATAGAGTCCTTTGGGTATATGCCAATGAGTGGTGTATCTAGGTCATATGACTGTTCTATTTCTAATTTTTATAAGAAACCTCTCTACACTGGTTTCAATAGTGGCTAAATCAGACTTATCTGAAGAGCCTTGAATGACTGATCCCCTTACCAGCATCTGTTGTCATTTAACATTTTGGTAGTAACCATTCACTGAAGGAAAATAGAATCTTAAAATCATTTTATTTTGTATTTCGCTGATGGCTAATGATGTTGAGTTGCATTGTTATTTACTTGATATCTGGGCACCAAGAGCTATAAAATTCCCACTCAGGACTTTCTTCCTTGTCTTCCATAGGTTTTGATATTTTGTGTTCATGTTTGAATTTCATTCATTTATAGGAACTTTTAAATTTGTTTCTTGGTTCCTATAATTACATAGTCATTGTTTAATAGTGCTTTGTTCAGTGTTTACGAACGTGTTTATTTTTTGTGGTTTCTCCTGCTATATGACACTGTGGTCAGATAGCATATATTATTTCATTCCATTTGCCTCTATTTGCTAAGGCTAGTTTTCATAATATGTGATTAATCATAGAATGTGTCTCATGTATTTCCAAGAAGAATGTGTATTCTGTAGTGTTTGAGTTCAACATTTTTTTGGATATCTGTAGAGTCCATATGATATACAATCATTTGTTTTCAATATTTTTCTATAAATTTTTGGCTTAGATGACTTGTCAGTTGGCAAGAGCTGGATATTAAAATCACCTGCTATTACTGTGTTGGTGTTAATCTATGGCTTAATGCTTTCCACTGAGATTTTCATTTGACATTTCCTGTATTGTTTCAGTTTGTTTTTTTTAACTATTTCCATCTCTTTGTTGAATTATATTTTTATATCTTAAATTGACTTTCTTATTTCATTCATCTGTTTGTGCTTCTTAACATGCAGAAAAACAATCAGATCCCATTATTTAAACTTAGTCAGATGTTTCTTTGTGTCCTCTTTGAAATCTTTGAACACACTTGTGGTTTGAATGAATTCTTGTGTTATTCTACTTATGCACTGAATAACTCATTTCTGAAATATTTAGTATCTAAACAATAGTATTGATGATGAAATAATGCTAATGTAATGGCAATTGTCACTTAAAGAACATTAATTTTGTTTAAGATTCATATGAATTATCTTTTATTTGTATCATCCCAAGTAATACTCAAAATTGTTTTAATTGTGTGGTCAATTTCAGTAGGTGACTAACCGTCACTATCCATCATGTAATAGGACTTTTAAATGTAGCATCACAGATGGACTCAACAATGCCTAAAAACCTACAGAGTGGCAGAAAAATGTTTTTTTTTTTATTTATTCTTCTCTCGTAAATATATCCAGACTGCAACCTCCCCTCCCTCCACTCCTACCAATCCTCTTTCCTCTCTCTCTCCCCTAGACCCACTGCTCCTCCATTTTCCTCCAGAAAACACCTTCTAGAGTTACTAACTGAACATGGCATAACAAGATGAAATAAGACTAGGTACAAACTCTCTTGTCAAAACTGGATGAAGCAACCCACATAGATGAAGGATGAATGGATGAAGGGCTCCACATAGGCAAAAGAGTCAGAGACGTTCCTACTCCCACTGGTAAGCTAAACAACCACAACATATAAGTAGAGGACCTAAGGCAGACTCATACAGGCTCCATGACTTCTGCTTCAGTCCCTGTGAGGCCTTCTGAGCACTGCTTAGTTGAGTCTGTGGGCCATGTACTCTACTGGCCTCGATCCCTTAAATGCATGCTTACTAAGTTTTATTTATATGTATATATTCAGATCTTGTATTGGTCTTGTAGAAAATTATTGGGAAATGCCACAAAATAAGAATAAAGAAGGAGAAGGAGGAGAAGAAGAAGAGGAAGAAGCAAGAAGTTTTATGTTCATGAAGCCAATATCATAATCCAAACTAGAAATTTGCCAGTCCCTTCTCCCCATGAAAGGACTGTTTTCCACTGCTGAATTTTGTGCTTCTGCTTTTGTCTTACTAATTTATGATAGAATAAGAGAGAAAACTTGATGAATTGTGGAACACTCTAAATTCCTTGTAGATCTAACTCATATGTGAACAGTAGCTTAACAAATCAGACAGAAAAGAACTAGCTGATGAAAAATAATGGTTTGGGACCAACTTCCTTGTCCTATAAAACAGAATTTCCCACTTTAATACTTCATATAAAATAAATTCTAAAGGAAATTCCTAAATTATGAAATCATAAATTTTTAAAGGAAAATAAGTTTTGTGCTCTCAACATCAGAAAGGATTTTTAGAAAAAGGAATTGAAAGTTGTCACAGGAGAAAGAGGGTAACAGGGAGGGAGGGAAGGAGGAAGAGTGAGAGGAAAGGAGGGAGGGAAAGGAAACTGGGATCGACGTGTAAAATTTTTAAATTATACTATCAATAAATAAAGAAAAACTATGAAAAAAAGAAAGTTGAAAGTTGAAAAATTGTAAGTATATGACATTAAATTTAATACATTTCATGAATAAGTTCTGGTGTGCTGTTGAATAGGATGACTGAAGATGACAATAATGTAGTGGATGTTTTAAAATTTCAGAAAAATAGATTTTGAATTTTTTTTACCATAAATAGCTAACGAATGCTTTAAAATGTAAATAGGCACACTCTAACTTGAACATTCCACAATATACACATCTATTAAAAATGCCATTAGTCCATAGACAATTATATATATATATATATATATATATATATATACATATATATATATATATATATATCAGTCAAAATTTTATACATACATCACAATGAATATGGAAACATTAATCTATATTAGTATGTGAAGCACTAACACACAAATGCCTCACATATATGCTGATTGTATGGGTCCACTAATATATTTTCAATTATATAAAACTATGTTATAGAGTAGTAGAAGATACTAGTGTCCATAAGTAAAAGGAAAATCAAATGTGAAATGAATGAGTTTTAGCAAATTTAAAAGGCAGTGGAATTTATTATATGAAATGGTCTTTTAAAAATATAAGGGAAAACAAAGCTATGATTTTATGAGCAATTAGGTTTCTTTTTTGTGGTAGAATTAGGGATGACTGTTGGAAAACACTGTGAGTATACAAAATGCCATTGAATCAGTGACTTTAAATTAGCTAATTTTATGTCATGTAAGTTTAACCTCAATAACACTAAAAATGTTAGTTGAAAGGACTCATAATTTGATCAATAGAACTTGGATTCTCTCAAATAAAACTCTAGCATCTTTGAGAGACCAATGAGATAATAAATTTAAATATAGAATACAATTTTAACATGCTAAATATGAAATGAAAATTTAGGATTCAAAGATCTTGATGAGAACAAGGGCAAAAGAGGGAGAACACATCCTCTCTTGTCAGGTGTCTGGCACAATAAGTCAGGACTTTAAAATAATGCTGTCTTTAAAATACTGTGCACACTGAAGAAAAATTTATTTTTTTTTTACTCAGACAACATCAGATAACATATTTAATTCCTGGAAACCACAAGTTCAGAATCTATTCCCATTTGCTCTAATATTACTTTCATTTTCCTTTTTTTTCTACCTCCCTCCAGACAGGGCTTCTCTGTGTACCCCTCATTATCCTGGAACTAGCACATATAGACCAGGCTGGCCTTGAACTCACAGAGATCCTCCTGCCTCTGCCTCCCTAGTGCTGGGAATAAAGGTGTGCACCACCACCACCGACTACTTTCCTTTAATCACTAATTGCCAAACCAGGGTACCTACACAGATCATGGCATTATCTCGTTCCCCATCTTCTAGCAGACTTTCTCACATGGGTGTGAATCTAAAGTCAGTGATCAGAAATAAGCTTTTTTAAAAGAGCTGAGCTGGGTGTCAAAACCCCAGCTATTAAGGTAGATGTAACTCCAGGTACCCATCTCTGAATAGATTCCCATGAATGTTATGTGACTCTGAGTATGACACTCAAGTTGAAAACACCACTGTCATCTGATTTATAGACTGAGAACATGAACAGTCATCACCTGCCTCTGAGGTAACTAAAGCATTGAGAATAGTTTGGCTCATGGTCATGACATAACTGTTATCACCATCTGTATGTCCCGAAAGCAAAATTTACAGACCAAAGGAGATGAACAGAATTGATGGATCTAGTGCATTTTTAATTATGTCTTAGTACAGGTTCAGGAGATAAAAAACATAGACTCTGTTTTTTTATATGTCTCTATCTTGAAAACACACACACACACACACACACACACACACACACACACACACACACACAATTTGATTGACTTACTTTAAGCTTTTAGGAACATACTAGTATGGGACCACATTAAACATACAAACAAGACTATCTTTATAACAAATACCAGACCCTGAGATTAGAAAAGGAAGTTGGGAGAGGAATAGACAAGAGGAGAGAGAGAGAGACAGACAGACAGACAGACAGACACAGAGAGAGACAGAGAGAGACAGAGAGAGACTATAAAAAGAAGGAGTCATTATAGGTTTGAGAAGAAAATTGAACCTAAAGAAATGTCCAGAGACTTACAAGACTGACCCCAACTAACAATTTGAGCAACAGTGGAAAGGCTACCATAAATGCCCTTCCCTGATAATGAGATTGATGACTAACTTATCTACCATCGCGGAGCCCTCATCTAATAGCTTATGGAAAGAGAAGAAAACACCCACAACTAAACAGAGTCGAACTGGAATCCAAATGCAGAGGGAGGACAAGACCAGGGTACAGAAACACATAGAGACAGCTAACCTGAACAAGGAGGAGCTAATGGACCCCCAGACTGATAGCTGGGAATCCAGCATGGGACTGACAGACCCCCTGAATATGGGTCTCAGTTAGAAAGCCTGAGCAGTCTAAGGGACCTTGGACAGTGAAACCAGGATGTATCCCTGGTGAACATAAGGACTTTGGAGGCACATTCCCAATGGAGGGATACTCCCTTAACCTGGAGACATGAGAAAAGGCCTAGTCTGATGGGAGATGTTATTCTGTAAATATGTTTCTCATACTGGTTAATGAATAAAGCACTGTTGGCCAATAGGAAAGCAAGATAGGTGGGGCTAGGAGACTAAGACGAAGGAGGAAAGAGGAAGGAGGAGTCAACATGGAAAGACTAGAGAGGTAGAACGCCAGCCGCTCTGGCCGGTAAGATGAGCCACGTGGAAATACTTAGAATGGTAGAAATGGGTTAATCATTAAGGCAGAGCTAGCTGGTAAAAAAAACTATTAAATGGCAAACAGCCTTATATCAAATACAGAGTCTCTGCCTGTTATTTGGGGCTGGCACGGCAGTGGGACCAGGCGGGCTGGCGGACAACAACTAGCTCCACTAGTTCCTACTCCAAATGACTTGACAGATTTAGATGACCCCTTCTGGAAGGCATCACCCTACATGTGGAGTGGAGGGGGCGCGGAGATGGGAGGAGAGACTGGTCCGGGGGCATGAGAGAGGGAAAGAGGGAGGGAGGGAGGGGAAACTGGGATTGATATGTAAAATAAAAATTAAAAAAAATAAATAAATAAAAGAAAGAAAGAAAAGGAAGTGGAAAAAAAAACTCAAAAAAGTATTATAGGAAGAAAATTAGGCCAGGGCCCATGCATGGTTGCAGCTCATTACCATTGTCTCTTAGGCCTGGCTTACCTGTTGTTCTGGCTCTGTTTTCTACTAGATCCTGCATCAGTCTCTACTTTATCAGTGAGAATCCCTGCAGCGTCAGTTCCCCATGAATCCACTTGCTGCTGTGGCTTTGTTCTCCCTCTCACTGTGAGTGCATCTCCATTTCTGACTTCAAATGCTTGGATGAAACTTCTCTTCTGAGCCCAAGTAACTTGGAACTCCTCCTTGAATTTAATTCTTGAAGACACAGTCCCAGTTCAAATATATTGAAAAGGAGTGTAAGTACATCACAGTTCAACCTTTGGCAAACTGACACATATTTACGAAAAGATAAAGCCATCCTTGCATTTAATATAATGTAGCCCTTGGTCACAAAATGAGAAACACGAATCTTCCCCAAAAGAAACCACATATATACTAGTACTTTCAGGTAACAATTCACTTCCAGCTAAGTCTCATCCTTGTTTTGATATTCTGAAATGTAAAACTGAATTATAAATTAGCAACTACAAATATGCTGTTTAATATAGTTGAAAAACAGAGGAAGTCAAGAGAAAAATACAATATATATGTAAATACAAGCTAGCAAAGTAAGAAAAAAATTAAGTGACAAACAGCACACATTTCTGTATTGAGTTCTAAGGGCTTCCTTGGTAATTAGACTGAAGAAAGAATTTCCATCCGACCTAGTCCTGTAGCTGTTTAGTCCCAAATAAATACACAGAGCCACATATTAATTATAACCTGTCTGGTCAATGGCTTAGGCTTGTTATTGGCTAGCTCTCTCTTAATTTTTAGACCAATTCTATTACTCTATTTTCATATAGACCAAGCTTACCAGAGAATGCCTAGAGTCCAATCTACCCAGTAGCTAAATGGCATCTCTCTGGCTGTTTCTCTCTGCATTTTTTCCCCAGAATTCTCCTTGTCTGGTAGCCACATCTATACTACCTGCCTGACTACTAGCCAATAAGTGCTCTATTCATCAATCAATAAGAGAAACACATATTAACATCACACAAAAGAACATACCCCATGAACTGCCAATTCTACACTGTATTCATTTGACTTGAAAATACTTTAACTTTCTTAATTCCTAATATACCTTCATTCTTGAAGGGTCTGCACCAATCACAGAATGCTTATATTGGTCCATTATTGCTTTTGAATTGACATTAATAACTGGAAATTAGAGTGCTGAGAGGCAACCGAGGAAATTTTTCTAGATAATTATATTATATAATTCCTTTTTATCCATACAATGCTAAAACAATACTATAAAGTCATACCCACATACACACACATACACACACACACATATATTAATATACTTAAATATATATGCTATTAGCTAATATAGGAATTTGATTTGATGCTATCATGAAAATTAAGTAAAAAGTGAATGATATATATGTAAGCTATCAGACCTTGTTGCAGAGGCTCTTGAGTTGAGATATTTGCAAGACAAAAAGTTGCATTTTTCCACAAAATGGAGTCCAGTTTTCCTATAGCTTTTTGTTGAAGAATCTGGCTTTTCTTAAATGTATATTTTTGGAGTAGAATTTCTCAATCCTACTCCACTGACATGTGTGTCTTTTTTAACCTATAATAGGCTGTTTTATTACTATATCTCCCAGTATAATTTGGAATCAAGTATGGCAATAATGCCCCCAATATTCCTTTTCACTTGGTATTCCTATGCCTAACATTTGTCTTTTGTGATTACATATAAATTTGAGGGCTTTTTCTACATCTATGAAGAAAGTTGTTAAGATTCTGACAGAAAATTCACTGTAGGTAGATTTTGGTAGAATGCTCATATTCATATTAATGTATCCAACACATAAGCATTGGATGTCTTTCTATCTTTTGATGTCTTCCTCAGTGCGTTTCTTTAGTGTCATGAAAATTTTGTTGTAGAATTCTTTGATTTCCTTGATTAAGTTTACTGTCATGATTGGGTTTTGTTTGTTTGTTTCTATTATCATTGATTTGGTTTGATTTATTTATTTGTATTAATTACCAATAGTGTTATTTTCTTTTATATATATGGTGGATTACATTGACATCTTTTCATATTGTAGAGAGCCGTGTAGTGCCACGCCTTAAAGTGGCGCTGGCTTCTGCCTTACACCTTCCCGCTGGTGAAGACTCTCTGGGCAAACAAGCCCTTAATTGGTTTAAGTCTGTTCAGCCTATCTGTTTCCGCATTAGAGTAGCCTATCTGCAGGATCCACGTGGCTCACTGGGGTTGGTTAGCTCAAGGGTATTTAAGCCTGTGCAGGGGTCCCCTGGCTCTCTCTCTCTTTCTCTCCCTGTGGGCCAGAAGAAACATGTTTAAAGGATCCTGATTAAAACTGCATGAAGAAGATCTACCCGGAGTCGCGTCTTCCTTGCTGGCGAGGGCAGGCACGTACACATGTTTTTGAATCATTCCTACATCTCTGCGATAAAGCCTAATTGATCATGTTGGATGATATCTTTTTGAGTCTGTCATTGGTATAGAGGCAATTTCTTGATTTGGGCATGTTAATTTTGTGCCCTATAGATGTTAAAATTGTTACAATAATACAAGTTTTTTGATAGAGTCTTTAGTGACTGCTATGTAGGTACTCATAACATCTTCAAAAGGAATTCCACCTCATTCCAGTAAAGAATGGTCATCATCAAGAATACACATTACAAATGATGCTGCCATGGATGTGGTGAATGAGGAGTACTCATACCTTGCTGAGACTGTAAACTAGTGCAGCCACTTTGAAAATGAGTCTAAAGTCTTCTAAACAACTATAAGTAGATATAGTATGCCACACGTGAGGGTATATACCCTGCACCAACTTTGTATACTATTCCAGAGTCACGGGATATTCATTGTTATTCTTTTAATTATAACCAGGAGGTAGAATCAACATATATGTCTATCAACAGATAAATGGGTAAAAAAAATAGATGTGGTACATACACACAGTGGAAATCTATTCTGCTCTAAATAAAAATGAACTTATGAAATTATCAGGTAAATAGAGTCATTATTTGGAAAAGTTATACAGAATGATGTAACTTAAATCCAAAAAGACAAATGTTTTATGTTCTGTCTAAAATTGATCCTAGCTTTAAATCTTAGTTTTGTATAGTTAACTAGAAACACAAATGCATACCCAAAAAAAGAGAAAGGGGCTTTTTGTGGAAGACACACATTTAGCAAAGGTAAATAATAGATTATAGACAAAATATAAGTAGTGATGAGGAATTGTGGAGGCCAAAATATTTAAGTAAGAATGGGTGATGAGTACAGGATAAAAACTATCCTGACTCAAAAGAGAATATATGAAAGCCTACTACAATACAACTTTAAAAAATTGAGTGACAACAGAACACTTATAAAAAGAAAGGAGATGAATATTGATGCTTAAACATGGGTGGGACAGGGAAATTGGTAAAATGAGGAGGTAGTTGGTGGGTTAGTCAAAATGAGGGGTGTGTAAAAAGCTTTAAGGAAAACCACTACTTATTATACTAATTTAAAAATAGTACTTAGAAATGAATTTTAATAAAATTACCTTGTATAGGTAGAAAATGTCCCGTCCCATAAGACATGGTTTGTTTAATAAAAGTTGTAGAGCAAAGAACGGGTTATTTTCTTAGGAGTTATTGATTAAAGATGTTTCAAAGTTTTTCCAAACAACACAGACTATTGCCAAAGCTCTTGTTTATTCACTATAACTACATGAATAAGATTCTGTCACTGAAGACAGCACTCAGTTTGGTTGTAGGACATAGAGCCATCAATCTCACACTAATTTGGAAACTTCCTTCATATTGCTTAGCTTTTGAAGAGATAGAGGCTTGAGAGGTAGAAAAGACATCAGTAGCCTTACCCAGGACTAGACAATATATGATGCAAAAACTGCCTAATGGTGCAATAGTGCCAAGATAATTTTAGAGTAAATAGACATTTGTTGATTGGCATTGAAGCCTGCTCTGTAGGAGGGAACTTCATGCCTGGTCATGTTACCCTGGTCAAAAGCCCATGGCACAGAGGTCATAGACTTTAGATAGAGCCTGCTATTATTGTTTACTAAATGTTTATGGTGTCAAATTGCATTTGAAATTCTTATATTTATACCCATAGATCCCAGCTGCTCTCAGCTTTGGTCAGAGAAACTTGTTTGTTATTTATAAAAGGTTTTCTTCATTTTACATATCAGCCCAAGTTCCCCCTCTCTCCCCTCTTCCTTCACCCACCTCCCCCTTTCCCAAAGGCCCCCACCAACACTCCTCAGTGCTGATAAGGCCTTCTTTGGAGAATCATCAAAGTCTGCCATACTAAGTTGAGGCAGGACCAAGTCCCTCCCCCCTGTGTCAAGGGTGAGTAAGGTATCCCACCATAGGGAATGGGTTCCAAAAAGCCAGTTCATGCATCCAGGATAGGTCCTGATCCCACTGCCAGCTCCCCCACCTTCCTCCAAACATCAAGCCACACAACTGTCACCCACATTCAGTCCCATGCAGGTTCCTCAGCTGCCAGTTCAGAGCCTGTGAGCTCCCACTAACTCTTTCATTGCTCTCCCCCTCCACCCCTCCTCCCTGGGTCTTCTTGATCCCTTATGTTTTCATCCCCCATCCCCTCCCTCCTACCCACCTTCCCAGTTTACCCAAGAAATTTTAACTCTTCCCATCCTGGGGCCCTCCCTGTGTGTCCCTCTTAGGGTCACCCTTTTTATCTAGCTGATCTGGGAGATATTAAAAAAATTAAATTTTTGTTGGTTTAGTTGGGGTTTTTGTTTGTTTGTTTGCAGTTGGCAGCAGTCATTGGGAAGATGTAATACTGGTCAGAGTTCTATGGGTAAGAGCTTAGCCCTAACCAGGAAAGCAGGGTTAACCCCACATCAACCAATGCTCAGGGAACAGTGTGGGAGAGGAGGCAGAAAAAAAGAGCAATAAACAAAAGATAAAGAGTGCTATGAAATATTGTCTTACAATGTGGCAAGGCTGATGCCACCATACTTTCAGAGCCTCTGTGGTTATCTGCCAAATACATATGCAAGAACCAACCATTTAAAATTCAGGCACAGACGACATAGATGGTTATGGGTCTCATGTATTACTGAAGAGCTATTAACAGTGGATAATTGATGGGGAAGGATGAATCATCCTCCTTGAGAATATGGCAACTGGTAGGGTACCCATGCTTCAGTGGGTGGTCCCAAATACAAACACATATGAGGAACACTAACTGGATTTAGAAACTTATCCAGAGAAGTTGGGGAGATAGTTGGGAGGAGTCTAATGATAGAATATAGGAAAGTTAGAGGGAGGCAGAAGTTGTAATTCTCATTGTATACATGCACAACATCCCTGAAAATAAAGCTCTCACCCTTCATCAACAGAGCTTCTTTTTGCAACAGATGGAGAGCAGTAGAGAAAGCCACATAGGTCAAAATGCAGAAATCAACAGACTGCAGGATGCCCAGACCCAATTGATACATCTACAACACGACCCCTTCACCTAAATGTTCAGAGAACGAGAGCATTGTGAAACAAGGATTGTCAAGGTTATAAGTCTGGGTACTAAGGTGGGTCATATGTGACAGTGAAGCTACACCCAGGAAACAACAATATGGTTGCTTAAACCAAACCTTGAAGATATCAACAACAATGAACAAATCGGTATAAGTAGGAACTGATTATTGCAGAGGGAGAGAGAATCACAGGTCAGCCTTAACACATATAAGAAACACCGAGTAATCTTGCAGTTTGTAGTTATAAATGCATGCATCATATGCACACAAATGAAATAATTGCAATTAAAAGAATAAGAAGCATTAATTTTGGGAAGCAGTGGAGTCATGGGAGGAATTGGAGAAAGGAGAAAATGGAGTGATACAAATACAGTACTCATAATGAAATTATCAGAAACTAAATTTAAAAATATGATTAAAATCTTTGAGAAATACAATGTCACAAATAAGATGAGAGTCAGATTGGTGTTGGAAGAAAAGACCAGGTGTTTATTTTATGGACAATTAGGAAAATATCATTAGGAAAGATACATTAAAAATAAAACTCAAAGAGCATTTGTGTTTCCCTAAATATACTTAAAGTATGTGTGTGACTGGAATATG
This sequence comes from Cricetiscus sungorus, assembly GCA_030556225.1. Classification (NCBI taxonomy): domain Eukaryota; kingdom Metazoa; phylum Chordata; class Mammalia; order Rodentia; family Cricetidae; genus Cricetiscus; species Cricetiscus sungorus. The sequence goes on along the minus strand of JANBXA010000651.1, from coordinate 8,120,705 downwards.
AAAGTGGGGGATAGAAAATAGCATGTCTATGGTAAGTATGGAGTCTAAGAGCATGTTTTGTGTATGTCCCAGACATCAAGGGTGTAACTGCATATCTGGTCAGTAGCCATAAGCCTTGACCCAGTGCATTAGATGAGCAGAGTCAGTGACATACTGACATAGTGCATAGAGGGCCACAGGGAGGAAGTCAACTTTTGGATACAGATGTACAATGAACACAGTTCTGTTGCAAGAATAGCTTCAGATTCTCCCAGGTAAGCTAGGCCACCAGATCATCTCTATAGCCAAGGGCAACTATTATGCATATTGAGAATTGAATACATTAATATACTCTCACTTCTCCAAAGTAAAACAGAGCTACTATCTAAAGGCCTATTCCTCAGTGTGTACTCTCATGCAGGTTTTCTGGCACCACATGAACATGATAGAAGGACCTCATCGTCTCCATGCTAAATAAGGATTTTAGAAGTCAAAAATGGTTGGTATTAATGGCAAATGACTTCTTCCTTAACCACTTCTCTGCTCATCTCCAGCCTCCACCTATTTTCCAGTAAAAAAAAAAAAACATTAAAAAGTATTAAATTGATCTAAGGGCTAGTGAGTTGACTCAGTCTGTAAAATGCTTGTCATTCGGTCATGAGAATCCTAATTTAGATACCAAGCATCCAGCATCTCTGTAAATCCTGGTAGAGAACCAGAAAGATGGCTCAGTGGATAAAATCAGAACCTAAGTTGCAACCCTGGGACTGAACATAGTAGAAGGAGAGAACCAATTCTCTCCTTCAAGTTGTCTTGTGACCAGCACCTGCACATATGTACCATAGCACAAACATAAATAAACATATGAACACATAAATATAATAAAAACAAGGTGCATAACAATTGAGTAAAATGCTCAATGCCAACTTCTGTCCTTCATACCCACATTTACATACCTGCATACACATGGAGACCTCCTACTCGATACACACATGCACACACTAGAAGTTAGATATGACTATGAAATAAATAGAATATTAAACATTGCTAAATGTCTTTTAAGGCAAGTATGAGACTCTGTAGGCAAAGCTGTCCTTAAACTTGTGATACTTCTGACAGACAGCCAAGTGATAGGGTTGTAGGTTTCTGCCACTATATCCAGCTAAGGAATGTGTTTACTTAAATTTGTGTCCAAACTAGGTCCTTTTATTTGTTGTGTTTTTGCTTGTTTGTTTTGTTGTTGTTTTGTTTTCACAACTTGCTGTTCATGTGCAGATATGGAGAGTTACAAATACAGCCATTGGGCTATACAAATGAGTCTTGAAACTTTTAAGACACAGGATGAATTCGCTATTCATCCTAATGTTCACATTTTTTTAAATGAAACCTTAAATTTACCTCTTACCTCATCCCTGAGCTGTGAATTACTTCAATCAACAAATAAGTATTTAGAAACTGTCTGGGCCTATCCTAGGCTCCACGGATAAAGAAGGGATAAAAGAGCTGCCTCTATGGCATGCACGTATCACCTTAAGTGAGTATGTAAAGCAATGACAAGCAAACCAATGCCAAAGAATGAGGTATGCTGCTAGAGAGTCAGCTGACATTGAACGTCCTCCTCTAAAGGAGGAGCAGAGGGACATCTGTGCAAGAACTTAGATGACAAATGAGCATTCAAGGGACTTCATAACCACTGAAATCTTTGCAAGCCAAGCACATCCCAGTGGCAGAATTGATCAAGGTTCTCTGTTCCCACATGGTGTGGCTTTCAGGTTATCAGAATCTCAGTGTCATCATCGTGGGGCACTCCCTGCTGTTCACAAGAACTTGTTCTTACCCTAGATGTCTCTAGTAAGGCATTGACACAGTGATGGTGACATTAACTAACGTATAAATGTTGTTAAGATCAGTAATATGGTACTAAGAAGCTACAAAGACAATAACTGGCTTTCTTTCCACACCATGTCTACTTCCTGCTGCTTGACATCATTTTGAATTTAGCTTTCAACCTAAAGTGAAAGTGTAGCCCAAAGCAACATCACTATGAAAGAGAAAATACTGGTTCCATTACTAATTGTTGAAAGCTATGAATAAATTTGTTTTTTTATTTATTTGTTACTTTATGTGTATGAGAATTTTATATGTATGTCTGTGCACCACATGCAGACCTGGTGCCCATTCAAGTCAGAGGAGAATATTGGATCCCTTGGGACTAGAGTTCAGGAGATTGTGAGCTGTCACATGGGTGGTGTGTTAAATACAGGTCCTCTGAAAGAGCAACCAGTGCTCTTAAACACTAAGCCATTCCTCCAGCCTACTGCGTTTTTGGTTTGTTTATTTTTTTCTTTTTGAGATGACAGTTTAATTGTAATGTTTATCCCTTCCCTCACCTCTCTCCAAACCTGTCTATATACCCCACCCTGCTCTCCTTCAAATTTATGGTCTTTTTTTCCAATAATTGTTATTGCATTCATATATATGTGTGTACATGCATACATATTTTTAAATATAACTTGTTCACTTGATGTACTGTTACTTGTATACATAGCTTTAGGGATAACTGTTTATCAGTAGATAACCAGTTGGTATACTCTGACTATGGGAACACCATCTCTCCCATTCCCAGCTTTCCCCAGTTGCCCTGTAGTTATTTGCAAGGTTGTAGCCTTGCAAGATTTTTCTCTACCTAGCTTGACATGCCCATTGCTATTAACCTTCTTTGACTCACAATTGGACAGTCATGTTTCATATTGGTGAGAATGCATAAGTGCAGTTACTGCTGTTCCTAGGGGACACAAGTGACGGAAAACTCTGGATTCTCTGGCTCTTAGAATATTTCTTTACACTCTTCTTTACTGTTCCCTGGATGGGGGTCTTCTATAGACTTATCCATTAGAACTGGTTTCCATACACTGCATTTTGATTGGTTCTGGTTGTTTTTACTTCTTTTTCATTGTGTTTCTTTTAATAAGTAAAGATGGTTAGTAGATGTAAGATCTCTATATTGATAATCAAGCCCCACCCACCACCACCACAGCAACCTTGCATCTGACCTCCAGCAGCCTTCTATGATAATGATTCATTCTACTGGACAAATAGTAAATAACAATTCATTGTCATGACTGTGATTATATGGCTAAAGTACAGAAAAGAATTTAGACTGCTTCCTTGGAGCAAAACAGTGTAGAATTAAAACTTGATAAAAATGTGCCCCTGTCTTTAGACACACTGGAAACAAAGTCATTTCAGAGATTGATGACATGTCATTACAGGCTTGAAATATCTGTCCCAATCCCTTGAATCATATTTTCATCAACCATTTTAGCTAGTGACATATGCAAGTCCATTAACCTTAGTCATTTTATCCTCTAAGTAACACTGGAAGTTACAAGAACAAATTTAATATTAAATAGATTTTCTTCTATATTTTAAGATATGCTACTTGACCTTTTATATTTTAAGAGAAATGCTTAGTTATTCTATGAATAACTAGACTCAGCAATCTATTGGCATGAAATGTCCCTTCATTTAGTCTCCCCTCTGCCTTTTCTTTCATTAGTATGCATTTTATTTCTTTGCTTCAATATTTAAGACCCTCTCTGAAAAGAGACTCTCCTTAATCATTTGTGAAATTGAAATGTCATATACAGACAAATGTGCTGGTAAGGAAACACTTAAACACTGAAGCACCTTTTATTCCAAATCGTAGGTATAGATATAAATAATAGAAGATGGTATACATGTATAGAATGCAATGTGTAAGTCAAGGAAGCTATCTCTCTCAAAGAAATTGACTCAAGAATGGAATATTCGATAACATCATGCTAAAGAAAATAGTCAATTAGACCATATGAGAAATCTTAAATTCTTAGAAGTACAGTATATGGCTGGAGCATAATATATAAGTGAATATATATTACCTACATGTATATACATATGTAGAAATAAAATTCTCCTGTTATTATATGTAAAAATAAAAGTAAGGCTTTTTTTACATTGGGTGTGGTGTATGTATGTCCATAAAACACATATCACTGCAGGAGAACTTGTATAGGTACCAATGGCAGACTCAAAATGAAAGCAGTACAATATGCTTCAGTTGTCCAATTTTAAAACATCACTTGATAAACAAAGGAAATTGTGATGATTGATGACTAGCAAAATTGCTAAAACTAGAATCAAGTCATATTAGAGATAGTGTCCCATTAAATTCCAAAAGTTCTTTTTAAAAGCCTTAACTTGGGGTAAATTTCTTATGTGATACAAATCATTTGTCCCTGAACCAAGGGAAAATGTATGACCTGTGATACCATTATAGCTAAAGTAGCATTGTTTAGAATATAGCACTAGGATATGCTATATTCACATTCCCTTCAATGTGAAGTCAGCCAACTATATTTGTTAACAGTGTGTATCAGAGTCATTTAATTACTGAAATTAAGAAACCTGCCGAGGAGTTCTTGGATAAGCACTTACAATACTTTTGTTTTATATGACATAGAAAAAACACTCTGTGAATCAGCTGCCCTTTATGTGAGATTCTTTAATGTAAAATATAGCCAACAGTTTGCAATATCACACAATTATCGTACTGAATAACCTTTTTCCAAAACCACAGTAAAGAGAAACTCAGCATGAATTTATATAATATTCATTATTCAATGATGTGAACTCCACCATAAACCAACCCCAGAAGGCACTCATAGCAAGCAGCGGAGAACTCTTGCTAGCATTGGGTATCACAGAAATATGTCTCTCCACATCTCTGTACTCACTGGGTGGGACATTGCAATAACATAGATTTTTTTTCCTCCAAGACTACGCTGTGTATCTAATCTTTGCTGCTATCACACTATATTTCATTATTAAATATGTATCTGAAAATTCTATAGCTTTTGTTTTATTACATAATTAAGACTTAATTACCAAATGCAGGGTGAGGATTGTATTAACACTGGATAGTTAATCCCAATAAACCCACTTTTAAACTGGTGTGTAACCTTGGGTGCTGTAATTCTCATTATCTAGTTTAGTATCTTCTGGTATAAAACTCCAGGGTTAGTTAGATGATCTCTAAGGCTTTACCAAGTTCGTAGATGACTCCCCAGTTAATTTAGTCTGAAACTAAAGAACAAAAGCTGATATCAAATGTATGTCAAAGCTAGGCACACACTAAACAATGAATAAATAATAGCTATGATCCCACTTAGGCTCATGTTTTCATTCTCTCAGACATTAAGAAGAGATTGCTGCTTATTTTTATTCATTTCCTTGATAATATGTGATTAATGGCTCAAATACTCATAATTTTCTTATTAGAAAAATAAAGCTACTACATAAAATTTTGTTTGTGTGTTTGTGCTTTACTGAGCATGTGGTTGATGTGTGAGTTTGTGTGTGTGTGTGTGTGTGTGTGTGTGTGTGCATGCATATGTGCATGCATGCATGCATGCATGAAAGAGAGAGAAAGAGAGAGAGAGTAGAAAACCCATAGTCATTCATACTGTGAGGTAAGACAAAGAAGTCATACAGTAAGAAGGCAGAAAAGGAAGAACATGAAAGGATGCTTCTTTGAAACAGGTGCAGATTAAACCAAGTCATAAAAGATGACTCAGACCCCCTGAATATGGGGGGAGAGAAGAAGGGAAGGAGGGAGAGGAAACTGGGATTGACATGTAAAATTTTTAAATTATATTATTAATAAAAAAAACTAAAAAAAAAAAGATAGCCAAGATTTAGCGTGAAAAGAAGTTTCAAAAGAAACTTTAGGACATTCAAGGAACATTCATTTGGAGCCAAGGCTAAGAAAAGTGTTCTCTGGAAAACATCTTACTAAAGATTAAATATGATAAGTGATGCCACTGAACATAAACTAAATCTGAACAAAATACAGACCTGGAGATCAGTGAGGAGGCTTTTTCCCTCCATATCTCAGTGCAAAGTAAAGCTGGTTAGAGAAAACTTACAAAACACAGCAATAAGGTTGTATAACTGTGAACATTTACATGTAAATTTCAGCTGTGCATCTTGAGACATAGAACAAATCATCATTAAAATGTTTTCAGGAAGAGAAGCCAACTTGAGGGAAGACATGAAAAAACTAGGGATTTTGAGTTTGAATCTTAATGAAACAAAAATATAAATAGAATACTGAGAACTTTGAATATTATAAATGTGGTGATAAACTATGAGCTTTGAAGCATAAAAGTAGAGACACTCTGTTGAAAAGGAAATACAGGATGACTTTGTAATATGTAAAGGGTAAAGAGTTGAAGAACCTATTCCGATTATGTAGGGAAAAAGTATTGACTTCTCCCTACATAATAAAATTACCCATAATAAACTTGGTATACAACTTGAGATACCAACTACCTTATCTAAATCCCAGGGTAATGAGCTTGTTTCATATTATCAAATACCTGTGAACATAATAATTGACAAGGATGTTTACTACTTATTCAGCATACTATAATTCAAATACTTTTAATATTTTGGACATATAGCATCTCTATATAGTATTTTCATTAATGTCTAGAACAACAAATGGCATAGAAACTAATTCTTCCATGACAGAAAGAGAGAGAGAGAGAGAGAGAGAGAGAGAGAGAGAGAGACAGAGAGAGAGAGAGAGAGAGAGAGAGAGAGAGAGAGAGAGAAGGGAGGGAGGAAGGGAAAATAAACATCATCTGAAAGCAGAAACAAAGCAAATGAACTAAGACTTTCTACATATTTACCTTCACAAATTTTCACCCTTGTTTTGTTTCAGAATTTGAAAAAATAGTAAGGAAGGTGGTGTTTGAGTCTACTGAATTAGGGAAAGACTGTTTCAGTACAACAGGAAGACCACCTCAACTCCAAATTCAACCAAAACAGCTAGAAGTTTGTTATCTCTTAAGACAGCATCTGTGTGATGGCTCTTCTTGGTTGTTAACTTGACTGATCTGGAATTAACTGAAACACAAGCACCAAAGTATGCCTGTAAGGGATTGTTTTCGTAGTGAAACTATTTGAGGTAGGAAGACACACCTTTTATCTGGGTCACACTTTGTGGTGGCAGCCCATATAAAGAACATGGGAGAAAGTAACTCTCTCTTTGCCAGTTGCCTTAACTTTCACTGGCAAGTCCATTCCTTCACTGCCAGTAGAGTATACAACTTAAGGACTTTGGTGTATACTAAAGACTAGATTAGAGAGCCAGTCCTGTGGACTGAACAGCTACTGGATGGATTCTTTGTTCTTCTGTTGGAAACAGCCAATGTTGGGCTAGCTGGGCGACAGTCCATAATCCAGCCGAATAAATCCCATTTGTGTGTGAGGGTGTATGCATATTCTATTCTATTAATTCTGTTCATTTAGAGAATCCTGACTAACATAGTCTTCCCGTGTGGTTCAAGCTGACTACAGACTTAAATACACCTGCTTCAGCCTCTCAAATTATAGAATCATAGGTATGGTATGCTCTGCCTGTCTGACAGAGATGTATGGGCACTAAGAAGAATGTGCAAATCTGACAATTAAAATTATTTAAAATAGTTTGAATAGATATTAAAAGTAGGAGTGTTTGGTTTTTTTGTGGGCATTCTGTGACTTTGATTAATTCATACCAGAGTAGCAAGGTAAATAGATATAAAGAGAAGACAGAAATTCCAGTTAACTGGCTTATAACACTCTTGCCTGAAACTTAGTTCAGTAGGGTATCATAAAGATATAAAGTGTGCTCTAGTAGAACATAGAATATTCCAGGGGGCCTGGGTATATTCTGATGAAGGAAAGATTTCACTCCCACATTTACTTTGCACTCACATCTTCAAAATATTTATTAAATACTAATTATGCAATGGGTGCTATATTAAGAGTAGATCATAGTCAATTATACAGGGCTGTTAATGCCCTTCTAGAAGTTCAAAGGTTTATATACTTCCCTTATGTTTTACTTCTGAGTTCTTCACTATTAAGATTCATCACACTCTTATTTTTACCTAGATCAGCATTCCCTTGTCACAGTATTTCCTCCCTCACCCATTACCTCTGTGCTCATCTCAGTATATTGTATCACTCTGGACATTCCATCAAGGTATAGAATATGTCAGCCTGGTTATTCATGTCTAGCCAAAAACATTAAAACTGGGTAAATAATAACTTGGTAGACATTTGACATGTTTCTTAGGATATAGATATTAAGATAAAGAAACAGATAAGAGATGATGTGTACTAATCAAGAGGAAATTCCAAGGATATATTGTTTTCAAACACAAGGATCATGTGAGAGAAATTGTCATTGCTATCAAACATAGGACCCCCAAAGGCTTATTAGTTATATGGAATCTGAATTTTTCATTCAGCCAAGTATATGAAGCTGAATTTCGTATACACTCAAGAGAATATCAAACATGGATTCAGTCCCAAACCAGATGACTCACCCTGAGAGCAGCTGTCATCTTTTAGTTTCTGGAAGCTCCAATGGCTCATTTTAACTAATGGTCTAGTCTACTTCTCTCCTTCTCTCTTTGAGGTAATGGTGGCATCAGGAATGTGGTAGGCAGTGAGGTCTAGCAAATAGCTCACCCTATTCATATTTATATATCTAATTTCCAGAACAATTTTCATATTTCATTTTCTAATAGAAAATTACACTACAAAATAACTTTGACTATAGAATGAGGATAGCTTGTTAAATCAATACCTCATGTACTAAAAAAAAGCCAACTATAAAGAATTAAGTCTTTGCTAGTTACGTTCACTGAGATTCTGTCAGGCCCCATAAAAATGGCTTCATTTCATCTTGGCTTAAGGTCAAAGAGTTCAAAATGATCCTTACTCTTAAGGTGAAAGGTATAAGGCCTAAAGGTAAGATGTTTAGTTTTAGGTGTGGATGTCTTATTTAAATAACAAGAGACTTGTTCTGAGGTGTAGTTACTCAACCCTCAATGCCAGATTTAATCTAAGACATGTTTACTAAATGTTTGGAAAATTAAGGAAGAAAGACTGCTTGTTCTTCATTCATGATAAAGAAGTCATTTGTCATTTCCCCTCTTTTTGGTTGGGTTATTTAAGAACGTTAAAGAATAAACTTGGGGCATTTAATATTCAATGGATTGCCCTCTTGACTCTATTCTGTGCCTCTATCTCTTCCTTAGCATCTTTACCTGGCATATCTCAATCCATACTCCCTCTTGCAGACATGAACATGGGTTCAGATAATAATATAGATGGTATCAGTACATATTGGCACCACAATGTGGGGTTACTTTACCAAAGATGGGCTACTGCAGGTCTCCATATGAAATGAGTGAGAAGGGAAACACATTCCTGAAATGGAGTTTATCAGTGTCACACAAACTAACACACATGACAGACTCACAGTATTGCCTGGTACATAATAAACACTCTGCAGAAGCTAGACTTAAAAAAGGAGATGGTTAACAAGATGGGTTATGTAACTGTTGTGCCCAACTCATGAAGATCCCCAAAGAAATCACCAGGGAGACAGGTCCACTGCTACAAATACATAAGGTTTATTGTTCATCCAGTCACGATAGGGTCCTCATCTAGCTGGCTGATGCAGCAGCCACCAGAGAAAGTGAGTTCCCTGTCTACTGTTAGGTCTTTAAAGCAAAAATCACAGGATTACATCAGTAAGTTGGTTTCTGATTGGTTGACATTTGAGGAAAAATCAGGGGAATTTCTCAAAGTCATATTTTGGCATGAAATACCTGTGTACCAATTATTCGCACTGGTCAGTGCTGAGAGGGACCATTATGTGGTTTCTATGGCTTTGTCTTGTTTATTTCAGGACGCCTGTTGTTCATAGATTCCAATAATTTTCAGAATTTTATCTGCAGACTACAGGGGAGGTTTTGGTCTCTCCTGGAGTTTCTTTAGTGGCCAAACAGTTCCTAGGAACCAAGTACTAGGAGGCTAGGGGACTTCTCGTGTTTATTTGTATTCAATTTTGGCCCTAGGCTCCTGAAGGCCAGGGGAATCTTAAGTTTTTTTTGTGTCGTGTGCTGAGTTAGAGGCCTATATGTCCTTTCTGTAGCCTGTCATGGCTGCTAAAGCAGGGGGCTGAGTGAGGGTCTGGTTTCTTTATTTCTTATTTCTCTGTAGTATGGGAACTTAAGGCTTTCTCACATTTATACAATATTTTATGATAATATTTTTATTTAAATTTGAAACAAGCTTGTTTCCCAAGTCAATCCCAGTTCTTTCACCATCCCCTCCTCCCCTGTCCCCTTCCCAATCCCCATCCCATCTTCTTTCTGCTCCACAAGGAGAGTAAGGCCTTCCATGGGTTATCTTCAAAGTCATCATATCACTTGGAGCAGGGCCTAGGCACTCTCCCATATGTCTAGGCTGAGAGAGTATCCCTCTATGTGGAATGGGCTCCCAAAGTCCATTAATATACTAGGGATAAATACTGATCCACTACCCGAGGCCCCATAGACTGCCCAGTCCTCCTAACTAACACCCATGTTCAGGGGTCGGAATTGGTCCTATACTGGTTTCCCAGATATCAGACTGAGGTCCATGAATTCCCCCTTGTTCAGAATTGTTTCCCAGTGTGAATTATTAGAAATGAAGCCTTTGAGTTTAGTTTACCCCTTTCTGTAACAAATGTTGTGAACAATACCAGGTGTCACATATGGTGTGTGAGATGATTCCAGTTACAAGAGTGATTATGTATCAGAAGCCTAACATTCAAAACTATGCTCATAATCCTGTCCTTGTATCCATCACTTAGCAGACTTATTTGAGTTTTAACTGCCTGTTATCTCTTGTAATGAAATGTATAAAAGAATTGAACATATTAAATATAAAAAAAAAACATTCACATGTTGATTCACCATGACTCTGAGGAGTCTTTCCCACATTCAGCATGCTTACCTATAAGTTGAAGATCATGGCTGACTTACCTATATCTAGCTCATTTAGATGAAATGAAAGCTTAGAACATAATCATATAATATGAATAATTCAATTGATTTTATTTCTTAGTACCTCTGAATATTTAGGGTGATTTTCCAATGTTAAACACTCCATCATGTTCTAATTCTGCATCCAAATGGATTTCATACTCAGTTTATGTCCAAGTTCATGAGCAATTTAGGATTTTCTATTTGTTCTACCTAATCAAAACAAATAACAAATTTGCTTTCCCTTATTGGTGTCTTCATATTAACCTCTATTTTTTATTGCTGCAATCATATCTTATAGCCCCAAATGTAAAATCATCTTGAGTTGTATAAAAGTGAAGGTTGCATGAGGACAGCAAACTTTTCCAAAATATTCTGTCTCTAATTTCCTCCTAAGCTCTGATTCCATGTTGAGAACTATTTATCACACCATGAACTCAGAGAGTTGTAAGAGCCAATGTGAAGCACCTGTGTTTTTGAAAGCAATGATTACAGAAAAAAAATAAAATAAAAAAGGATTGTGCAACATCAAGGTTATTCATCATCACTCCAGAGCTCTGCATGTAAAGTTCCTTAATTATTAACAGTTTTTATTTTACATCAAAACAGTTGGGTGCAGTGCATCTTTATATACTCCTACAAATAGGTATAATTCCCTCCATTGGCAGACTATGAAACTAAAGTATGTATCCATTATTTACCAATAGAATTGGGCCACTGGTCTTATACCACTCCTCCACTATCTCCCCTGCCAGATCATGTCCTCCTAATCCAAATATCATTTTCTCCTTCATGCTTTGAGGAGGCAAACAAAACCTGATTGTTTTCCAGGTTTCCAGGGAGAATATCTGAACACCTGTGAGGGACCTGAGAGGCACTGACTGTCAAAACAAAATCATGGAATCAGCCCTCACTGCTCTGTTTAATCCTTAACTCCCATTGTTCCAGAAAAAAAAGAAAGGTCCATTTTACTTCATTTCCAAACCAGAGACATTAGACGATGTCTTCTACTTACATCAATGTTAAAAGCTTTGAAGCTTGGCCAGTGACAGGGGCAATGCACTTGAAGACATTTGGTAACAGAATAAATAGTAATCATTATTTGACTCTTAAATAGCCAAAGGCACATGCATCCAGCAATGGCCAGAAAAGAATTCCTGTAGCCCTTCAGGGAAGTGGTTCCAAGGCACCCTACCCATCAGCATCCTCTAGGGAACTATTGAAAATCATGGTTATCCAGGTCACTATCATGGAGAGCAATGACCTGGCAAGCTCCTGTGTGATGGGATGTTTAGGACATCCCCAAGGAAGTCTTCTGTGCATCCAGAATTGACAGACACTAACTTAAGACCTAACCCATGGTGCTACTCTGCAATAGAGGCCTGGCATTAGAATTTCCTGGGAACCTCTTAAACCCTGGTGTAGAGACCTATCTCTATTAGAGTCTCAAAGCATGATCCAGGCAGTGGTAATTCTCAAAGTTCCCTTAGAGGTTTGACATGCTGCAGTATAGAAATCACAGTGCTGGAACATATATGAAGCCTACAGACTATCAGAACAAACAAGCACAGAACCTGGTGCATGGAAGCTTGCTAAATTGAAGCTCATCAGTCTTCATGGCAAAATTACTGAGTTTGAGTCTAAATTTTTCCAGATTCCTGAGTAAATATGAGAGAGACTATCCTGGGACACGTTTCTAAAGACTGGAGGGCAGTATTAGCCTTACCCAAGTCTTTGATTTCTTCATCTCATATTCAAGTCCCATGTGAATATATTCCACTGATTAGGGTTATTAGAGGAAATTGCAACCATGTAGTTTGGATTATCACATATTTCAAAAATGATTACTTGTACCTAATTATTATGAAATGGCTGTCTCAGTGTCATTCTGGAACTCATTACCCTTGATAATCTAAGCTGAGTTAAACTCTTTCTTGACCATCATTATCTTTCTATTGCCACATGCAGTCTACCTGAACACAGAATGTCTGGATTTTCGAAGCCTGACCTACAATTCTGGCCTTCTAGTCATTTATCTATTATCCTGCTCTACCTGGCATGCTTATCTCCATATTCGAGTAGAGCGCATAAAATTTACTTAATATGGTTTGGCTAAGGGCATATTTCAGTAGCAGAAAGCTCATAGAGCATATGTGAGACCCCTGGTTCAATCCTCAGTACCAAAGAAATATGAGTTAATGATAGTTTTATGTGGCATCTTCTGTTTCTACTGCATGCCTAGGTGGTAATCATTTGCTTGCACATGGTATTCATACTATCCTGCCTGTAACTCTGTCATGGCTCATTTTATATTATTCCTGTTTGTTTTTCTAGATTAGTTTTCTGTTTCTATTAGATCATAAGATAGTCTTGAAAAGATGCAACTCATACCACCCACTGAGAGATATGTGCATAGTAATTTTGAATTTTTCTTCTTACTGCTTTAATGCTTTAACCAATTCAAGACATCTTCCTTCAAAGAGCCAGCTTGCACATGAGATTTCTGCCCTGGGTAGATTTAGATCAACTTTTAACAAACTGATTTTTACATAATGTGAAATGTGAAGATCAGTATAACACTGCATGAAACAACTTGGAAACTTAATCTGGCTACATGCTTTCCTTATGCGGCTCATTACCAGCATCATTGGCTTTGCATGACACACTTTCAAGTATTTTTATAATAGTAAATCATCCAGAATCATATAAGGACATAGCTGTCTTCAGGGATCACTTAAATAACACCATAGTACCAATACCAGGCTGCATAGGAAAACACCACCATAGGAAAAAAATAAAACCCTAGTAAAATCTCTATTTGATGGCTTGAAAAATTCCTGTGCTCTGAGCTAATTAATGAAGAACCCCTGGCATTGTCTCTGTTATTTCTAAGGAATAGAAGAATGTCTATTTGGCTTTAATTATTAGAGAAAAAAAATTTATGCAATAATGGTGCCTGATGAAATGCACTCTACCACCTTTCTTCAAAAAACAAATTATGAAAACAGGGTGGGGGCCAATAAAAAAGTAGAAGCGCCCATAATTGTGTGAGAAAGAAAGCAAGCCACAGGACAGACTGTAACAGATGGCACTAATTAGTATCTTGGAATTCACTGGAAACTAGGTTAAAGTTGACTGGCTATTTGTGAAAATATTTCAGACTAAGTATTCTAAAAGTACTTTAATAAATGTGTTTAAAAGTTCCACACCATTTTACCAATGCTAGGAAATCCAAAAAAGTAAGATGTGGTGGCCTGGACTGTGCTTCCTTGATAATGCCTGCTATGTGGGCTCTCTGTCAAAGGTGGTGACAAAGCCATTTCTCCCCTCAGTGCGAAATGGCTTTACAGGGAAAAGGAAGGGTTAAGGAGAAGTCACAAGACCTTAGGAATGTTTACTTCACATTTTTCTGACATTTACATTTATCTGTGAACTTTACATACAATCCCAATGACTTGTTTTCATGGCTTCCTGTATAAAAAGGGGGGGGGGGCTGGAGAGATGTTTTAATGCTTTAAAATGTTTTCTCTGCCCTATTCCTTTTCTGCACCTTGGTTCTTGTTGTTTGGGGGGCTTTTGTTTGTTGGTTTATCTTATATTATGATTAATTTGAGATGCCTTTTGAGAAAGTATTATGAGAGAGAGAGAGAGAGAGAATTTACTCACATAATATGTACACATACACATAAGTAAAAGCAATACAAATAAATCTTTTTAAAAAGAATGAAATATTTTATTTATACCCAGTCTTTCTTGTTAATGGTTATAAAACCATGTAACACAGGGACTAAAAAAAGACTTCTTGGTAGAGAAAACTGTCATATTGAATAAAAACTGTCATACTGGATTGTTTTGTTTCCTTTTAATTGAACAACAAACTCCAACTGCCTCACGCCATTAGTTACAGTGCCATTAGAACAAAAATCTCACCTGCAATTCAACTATCTGTAGATAAAATCTCTCATGTGAAATCACTAAGACATTCACAAATACCTTAATTGATTTTTTTTCAGATGTGACATTTTCCCATCAGACTAAAAGAACATGTTTTCCAAAGTTAGCTTTACAGTGAGATTACCTATTTTCAAACTTACCAATGCCTGAATTCCACCTGCAAACACACGTAAGTATTCCATCTTGTAATTACTTATTATAGCATTTTACAGGATTCGTTCCCTGCCTGACCATACACATACAGTTGTAAAGCAATTCTGACTGAAGTTTTCAGTGTTTATTTCAATAGTCCCTTTATAAACGGGCCGTTGCACAACATGAACCCTGTCTCCATATCCCCAGTTTATTCTAGGTCTTGCTACTGAAGACCCTCCCAGTTCATTCCATGTCAAAACTGAACACAGATGACTTCTTCAATAGGGCATTGATAAAGAATACTTAATAAATTACCTATAAAAGCCCTCTCTAGGGAGTCAATGGAACAGTGCAGCCACCTCTATTACCTTCCCTGGCATCTGAACCGCTAGCTATTTGTTCCCACCCACTGTGAAGAGGGTGGGAACAGCCTCTTTTCTCTCTGTTGCTTGCAGGCACTCCTACTGACCTACATAATGAACCTGGGCACACAGTTTCTTCTTTCCTTCCCTTTTGTATATCCATGAACGTCATTATAATAACTGATTTTTAGGTAACTAAGTTATCGACAATGAAGTTATGAATTTGCAAATCAAATTGCAAAACCTATTTAGAAGTTGAGTGGATAAAATATAATATACAAAAATGCAAATTAATGACAAAAATCAATTAGCTCAATGTCACATTCCTGTAATTTCTCCTTCAGGACTCCATGTCCTCTCCAGTAAGACTGTAACTGTATTATATGCCACATAGAAATACCCTTCATGGATGCTCCATCAGAAATAGTTGTTTCTGCCAGGAAATAACTCTCAGTTATTGAAAAGCAGCTCAGAAAATGTAAAAAGACATTAACTGGAACTCAACGTAACACCAAGGTTAGAATATAATTATGAGCAAAGTATTCACTGGTACCTCAATATTTTATCTATTCTCTGCTTAATTATTCTCTCTGTCATTCTGAAGGAGGTGCTTTCTGTGAGCAATCCTAAACTTATCAGTCATGCCAAAGTCTGGGGTCTTTTGAGAGTTAACAGCATTCACAGAAGAAGTTTGCATTTAAGAAACTCACTCTTATCATCCTGATACCAATTATAAAGAAAGCAAATCTCAAATTTGCCTACATAAAAGATTTATTAACTAAACATTCACCAGCAAATTAGCACAGTATAAATTATGCAATATATATTAGGGCTTCAGGAGTCTAGCCTTTTTGTTCTTTCCAGTATTTAAAATGCCACCTTGCACAAACTTCACTGGGATCATCATATAAAGGATCCAGAAGCAAGATCTGTTATCCTGATAGCCACTACCGTTCCAGGTGTTATTGGGCAGTAGAAGTTAGAGTTGACAGCTTGGTACCATAATATTTAGTCACTAAATAGAGTTTAGTCACTAAATGTGTGAATATATATATATTTTCTTATATTACATATCAATCTCAGTTCCCTCTCCATGCATATAGAATGACTCAAATGATAATCTATTTTTCTGGAAGCCATTAATCTCATTCACAAAGAACTATTTATAGTATAGTCATATGATTAGCTAAGCAGACATTAAGTTCACCATTTAAGACCCATTGTGGTATTGCAGATGGAAACTGTCAAAGCTTTGATTATAACCAGGCTAGAATCCTGCCCTAGCTGTCTCCAGACTAGAGACTGTAATGAAGACCCTACCAGTCCAGTGGGAGTCTCAATTAGAGTTCTAACATCCTGGATATAGCTTAACAAATATAATATTTGTTACATATAGAGCAAATATACAAATGTGTACACATAAAATCATTTCTACCCTGCATTCTAAAAATAACTTTGTGACAACAAAAGTGACAATCCTCCTCCTCTCAGCAAGTTGTCTATGTCATTACTACTCTGTATATCTCTTCTTCTCTTGCTGAATTACAAATTCCTGAAAACAGATATGTCTTTTATCTTTCATCTTCACATTTAACTATATATATATATATATATAACATATATATATGTTCAAGTATTGCCTTGAATACTTACTAAAAATCTTAATTTTCACTATATATTTGTCATTTTTGCTTTCAACAAATGATCTCATTTGAAATTACTAATTAATACTTTATCATGAAAGAAATTCCTTATTTATCTAGGAAACTGGCCTGTAGCCAATAGACCTCAAAAATTCAATTATTACCACATGTCATTTAAGAGTAAAAACCATGAAGTATTCCACTACTTCACAACCCATCAAAGAACACTTTCTCCAAACCAGGTTGTTACCATCAGCAGACAGCCCTGAGTAATCTCAAGTCATAGCTACTTATTATGTGACCAATAAGACCAAATGAAACAACACATTCCCATTATTTGTCACTCTGCCAGAGTTCCCACCTTGTTACCTCGTTTCTTCCTCTAGGGCATATTGAAAGACAGATACGATATAATATGCCATATTCATTTTAAGAAATCACTTATTGGGAGACTAAAATTGACACTTATTTATGTTTACTTTTATAACAGAGAAATCATGAATATCTATGCATTATAGTACATTGAGAAGAAATAACTTCTAAAAATCCCATGACAAATTGTGAGCTAAGAGTATTTCCTGTAGCCTAGCTGCAACCTGGAAATGTTAGACTGTACTCTACATAGACACTCTGTTCCTGGAACACAATCAAGTGGACATAGTGTACAAATGTTTAAACTCCTCACTGTGTCCATCACATTTTAGCTGAGGGCCAGGATCACTAAATAAGATGCAGGGTAGATGCCTTGGAGGTCTCTGAGTGCTACAGTCTCCAGTCCCTTGATGCACTCTCCAACACAGTAATGTTTTCCAGAGATGATTTTCCAAAGATCAACTTCCTAGATCATATAAATTATTCCACTACCCCTAAAATGCCCCTCACACCGCAATAAATGTCATATTCTGGGTCAACCCTTGAAATATTTTCATTCCAAACACCTGAAAAATTAGAGCCTAGGATGTCCTTGAAAGTAGAATATCCAAGGCCCAAATTTTGGCTAACTAGGTAGCAATTTGCATGGCTCAAAAGTGAACAAAACCACGAGATTCTCTAATTTGTAAGCCTCTGAAACCTTGTGAAGTTCTGATTCATTATTTTGCACTGTTCAGGAAGGGGCAGCCTCAGTTACAGAAAGGGCAGTGGCATGTAAGGATCATACTTTCTGCTGAATTAACTCCCTGCCTGATTTGCCTACCAAGGTTATCTTCCACCCCTTATTTTTTAAACTAAGGTATCATGTATGAAACTACAGGAGACAGAGCTGTAAAGGGGCCCTTCTCATGGGGCCTGAGAAATAAGATCGACTTCTTTAAGGATTTGTGCTGATATGTGGAAAACATGGGGATTTAAGCACTGAAAAAAAATTATGAAGTCAGCCTGAGTGTGGGCTGTACTGAGATTCCCAAACAGGCTAATAAGAAAGGAGTGCTGTGGGGTTATCAAAATTATTATCAAAAAGCTTTAAAGGGAGAAGATGGAGAAGGCAAGAACTTGGAGTACTCAAGAAGGGCAAATGAAACAAATCTCTGAAAAACAGCATTAAAACTACTCCCAACTACTGAGTCATGCCCTACGCCCTTGATTTTGCATCAGCTGTGAAGTGTATTAAATAATTCAGCACAATGGTAGCTTAAGTTTGGTAGCTTTTAGATGGTATACAGACACTTATAAATTTCAATGGAAATAAGGCTTTTGTTTTCATAATTTCAGTCACACTTTCCTGCCTCCAAGTTGCTTTGTTCTGTGGGAGACAAAGCCAGTGCTACTTCCTGGGAACTGTAGAACCTCATCTATCAGATGTACTGGAGCAAAACACAGGTAAAAAGGCACCAATGAACCAAAGGAAGAGGCTGAAAAGTCACCCCATCAGTACTCACTGAGACAGGGGATGGCCCTGCTGGAGAATAATTAACAGATGCTCTGTGTATTGTGTGCCTATCACTCAGGAAGAGTCTATCTAGAGACATTCTGTTGGTGTTCTGTTTGTACTTCTCTTATTTCAGAGTGCAAAAAAATTATTCATGTTAAAAACAAAACTCTTCAGACCCTGAAAGTTAATGAAAGCAATGAAGAATGTGCATGTTAGTTACATTTAACAGAGCATGGATTTTCTTTGTCCAATCTGTGCTAAACATTTAATGTCTATTATTTCACATTATGCTCCTGAAAACCTAGACTATATGATTACACCTATTTTATTCATGAGAAACGTGAGGTTTTGAGAAATCAAGAAGCCTTATCTCATAGATACTGGTCTGAAAATTGAGATTCATTCCCACAAAATATCAAAATCAGTCATGCCTGTGATAACAATGGGTTTAGGACATGGTACATCATTTTTGTAAAGGAAAACTAAGAATTAAGACGTGGAGAAGGAAAACACCTATGACAGATTCATAGAAAACCTTCAAAGTCCCAAAACAAGGGTAGCATATAAAGATGTTGTGATGCCTATTCTTGATTTCAACTTCATTAGCAAGCAAACCTCCTAGGAGACACTCTAATTCTGAGAGGGCCACTGAAAAGGATTTATATTGATTTATCTGAAGAGGGAAGATCCACCCTAAAAGTAGCTAGCAGGATCAGCATGGGCTGGATTCCCAGTATGAACAAAAAGGAGACATTATGAAGAACACAGGCATTTTCCTCTCTGCTTCCTGACCTTATATTCCTTGTGAAAAAAACTGAAGCTGGTCTTGATGCCACAATGCCTTTCCCAGTATTATGGGCTCTGTCCTAAAACTATCAATCTTCTTTCTTAGTAGCTTTTGCCAGGAAAATTGTCAGTTTAGTTTTTCAAAGTGGGAACAAGACTAACCCATTTTATATATGCATATACTCCATATATGCTGAGATAAAGAAAGAGGGGACATAAAAATATAGGAATTTGTTTTAAGTGGCTATAAAGGCTTAGTTCCAGAGTTATCTATCAATACACTGGATGCCTGAGAAAGTTGGGGGAAGGATTTCCATCTAAGCCCAGGAGAGCTGATGATGTGAGTTCTAAACTGAGAGGAGGATGAGATGAGCAGCTCAGGAGTCTCACAGGGAAACTAAATCCTCCCTCGATCTATCTTTTTGTTCTAATCAGACTCTCAATGAATCGTGTCAGCCTACTGATTCAAATGCTAGTCTCATCTGGAAACACTGTCACAAGCATACCCTAAAAGTATATTTAACCAAATGCTAGGTACTAACATACCATCTGTCTTGGGATTAGGCTTTCGTTAGCTGTAGAGTAAAGAAATAGGGCCACACCATGTTCTTACCAGGGTATCTGGGCAGCCATGGTACACACTGTCTCATACATTGAGATTATCATTTGTTGAATGTGCAAAGTAAAATCCATTTGACACATACAATTAACTATTAAAGACATGAAGCATTTAGATGTTACCAGTTATCTTTATTTTAGCTAGTATTTTTCTAATCCCCTTGCCCTCTCCTGGGCCACCCAAATTGCCAATGAGAATTATGAGTGAAGCACTCTAGGAGACTTGCATGTATCTGTGAAAGGTAACATTTACTCTAAGCCATGCAAAACTCCGAATTGTATAACCATTTATAATGCATTCTCTGACTTACAGACTTTAAGAAACACCTTATTTGAATCATTGATTGAGATGTACTTTAAATGGCCTCTGTGCTAAATGGAATATGAATGAAAATAAGTTTTAAGAATATCTTCAGGACAAAATATCCAGGTCTCATTAACATAATCAAATAACAAAATGGTTAGTGCATTTTAGTCTATCTTGAGGTGAGACTCTTGTTTTTTGTGGATTGAAGAAAATGGTAGAAAGAATTCTTAAGCCTATGTTCTCATCATGGTACCAGGGTACCCATGGTTCCATGCCATGTTCTCTAACACTGAGATAATCAGAAATCACTTGTTTTTAATAGGTTTCCTCTATAGATTACCATTCACTTGATGTACAAAGTACAATCCAGTCCTATATTTCCTTTAAATTTTAGTTGCCAGAATGGATGAAACTAGAAGAAACTACCCTGAGTGAGGTAACCCAGACAAAAAAAGACAAACATGGTATGTATTCACTCATAAGTAATTGGATATTAGACATAGAGCAAAGGATCATTAGCCTACAATCCATAACCTCAGAAATGCTGGGGCACAAGGAGGACACTGAGAGAGATGTACATAGTCCTGCAAAGAAATGGAAAGGGACAAGATCTCCTGAGTAAATTGAGAGCATTGGAGAGGTGGAGAGGGAGGAAGGAGAAAGATGGGAGGGGGTGAGAAGTAGGGAGAAGAATATGAGGAATAAGGTATATTGAGATGAGGGAATAATAGAGAAGGAATGCAAGAAAAGAGATACCTTAATAGAGGAAGCCATTATATGTTTAAAGAGAAATCTGGCACTAGGGAAATGTTCAGAGATCCACAAGCATGACCCCAACTAAGAATCTAAGCAATAGTGGAGAGGCTACTTTTATGTCCTACCCTGATAATGAGATTGATTACTACCATAAATGCCATCATACAGCCTTCTTCCTGTAGCTGATGGGAGCAGAAGCAGAGATTTGCAGCCAAGCACTGAGCAGAAGTCCTGGAATCCAGTTGTAGAGAGAGAGGAGTGATGAACAAAGGGGTCAAGACCATGCCGGGGAAACCCACAGAAACAGCTAACCTGAGAAAGTGGAAGTTCACGGACCCCAGTTTGCCAGCTAGGGAACCAGCATATGACCAAACCAGGCCCTCTGAATGTAGGTGTCAGTTGGGAGGCTTGGGGCGCCTATGGGACCTCTGCCAGTGAAACCAGTATTTATCTCTAGTGCATGAATTGCTTTTGGGAGCGCATTCCCTATGGAAGGATACTCTCTCAGCCTAGATACATGGGAAAGGGCCTAGACCTGCCCCAAATGATGTGACAAACTTTAATGATCCCTCATGGGAGGCCTCATCCTCCCTAGGGAGTAGATGGGGGTTTGGGATGGGTGATAGTGGGAGGAATGGGAGAACAGGAGGAAGAGGGAACTGGGATTGGTATGTGAAATAAAAATGTTTTTAATTTAAATAAAATTTTACTTTAAAAAGGTTAGTTGCCAGGATGCAAAACTATCTTAAGGTGTATTTACTATATAAACATAACAACACAAGTCAAGAAAAAAAAATCATTTCTTAACTTTATTTCTCTGTTACAATGCCTCTTAATTAATGCTTCATCCTTGGTTTTCCTTACCATGCCCTAACAAGGTTTGCTGGACTTGGTTATATGTATAGTATATATACTATTTTGTCATTTGAGTTTGTCAGTCAGAACACCCATCTTCTATATTACCATATACTGCCAACATTTAGTGGCAAGTTTTTACTTCTTGTGGATTCATTTGTTATTTGTAAGAGAGCATTATGGCTATATTTCTGCAAGCAAATATAATATGTAATTTCTTACCCACATATTCCCAAATGTTTAGAAAATTTTTCTATATTATTTCTGAAACCTACATTGATGTCTATATTTCTTTTTATTTCTATGTGCTGGTTTATTTAATAGTCTCAAACTTCCCAGAGTGAAGGATCCAACTAATTAAATGAGATAAACAACCAAATGGGACTAATAAAGCTCACATGCTTTGACTCTGTCTTGGCTGAGGGACAAGAATGGTTACAGACAAAAAGAGAAGGGTATTATTATTATTATTATTATTATTATTATTGTCAACTTGTGTCTCACTTGTATGATACATTGTTGTCCTGTGTTCTCATTCTACCCCAGAGACAAATCTTTCCTTTTGAGAACACTATATACTGTAACAGTGTTTTAAAGGGGTTGCTTTTTTAATCATTAAGTGACTGATAATACGTTCTATGAGAAAATACTATTACTATCACTAACAGTTAGCTAAAATTTTATCCTATAGAGGAATCACTTATTGCTAATCACTTATTGCTATACCCATCTTGGGTCAGAGCATTGTTAAGCCCTCATCAGAGAAGGTTCTTGTAGGAGATGGTAATTGACACAGAAATCCAACAACGAGACAATGTAGAGAGAATGAAAAGCTTGGCAACACTCATTTCCAAGTGGGATTTCTTCATCGAACCCCTTCCTTTAAGTCTCAGAGTTCTACACAAAAGAGAAGGCAAAAAGAAATCAAGAACCAAGAGAGACAGATGACTCCAAAAATTTTTTTTCAAGTACAGCAGGAGATATACACTTATGAACTCACAGAAATTGAGACAGCACAAACAAGAGCTGCACAGGCACAAGCAGGTAGGAACCCAGGACCCAATACTAAGAAAGCACCAAGTATTACCCCTAAGAAGCTAGTTGTAACTGATTCCTGCTTAGAAAGGTAAAATCACTTTTCTCCAATGGAGTGGTACTAGCTATACCAATCACATTCTAAGTCAGGCCCTATTCCCAGGATGTAGTTGGCAAACACAAAACAAACCCCATGTCTGTTTTGTGAGACTTTTGTTTTGTTGGTGAGATTTGGGGGGACACTTTTTTGTCTTATTGGATTTTTATGAGTTAGTTTGTTTAGATTTTTGCATTTTTTGGTAAAGAGAAAATATGAAGTGGGGTGGGTAAGGATATAGAAAGGCTTTTGGATGGATTGGGGAAGAAACAACATAATCAATATATATTTTGTGAAAAAATAATTTGAAATATTTTCTTTAAAATTTTCCTTTGATTAAACTTCTGGTATATTGGAGTGGGTTAAAGTAGTGCTGATGGTCATGGCATTCAGGTATGTCTCAAAACATAACAGATTTTGGCATGTTTAGAGTTTATCTATACCACAATATAACATTCATGACAAGTGTGTATTTTTATTTGTTTTTTCATAACTTCCTTCCAGTATTTGTTCTATGTTTTTCCTTTCACTATAAGTATCTTTCCTACTATCTATTAAGCATAGCTTATTAACTGCCATACTTATTAGCTTATTCCAAAATCCAGGCTATCTCAGGTTTGGGCCACATTGGTGTTCATTGTTTTGTATTTATTGTTGTTTCTGTTTTCCCTTCTCTTGATAAATATTTATTCTTTCCATTATTTTTGATATTTTTCTTTTCAGTAAACTGATGGGAGATGTTATTCTGTATATATGTTTCTCATACTGGTTAATAAAGCTCTGTGGCCAATGAGATAGCAAGATAGGCGGGACTAGGAGACAAGGAGGAAAGAGGAAGTAGGGGGGAGGGTTGAGATGTAGCCCAGGGAAGAAGCAGGACTCCTGCCGTGGCTCCCTGATAAGACGACCACATGGAAATACTTAGATAAGTAGAAATGGGTTAATAATTAAGACAGAGCTAGCCCATAAATAATAATGGTAACTGTCAAACAGGATTGTATCAAATACAGAGTCTCTGAGTGTTATTTGGGGCTGGCGCGGCTGTGGGCCCAGACTGGCGGGCTGGTGGGCTGGCGGAAACATACATGCTACAGTAAACAAATACTTGGTTGGATGTGAACTGAAAATTTTATCTCGTATACAGTAGTTTATATTTGTTTATTTTGTTTTGCTTCAACAGGATTGTTGAGCATCTGTCCATACATGAGTGGCTCAAGAAACTTGCAGAAATCTGAGCACAATTTGTACACAGAACACTCTCCTTTTATTTTCTATAATTCTATTTAATGGCCTTGAACCCATTATCTTATTCTTTAAGTCTGTAATCTTCTAAAGTGTCTTGAGTTTCAAGACTTTATAATTAGCACTTGATCTCCCTCTCAAAGACCAGGAAACAGCTTATGAAGGAAGGAGACCCTCTACGGTTCCATTTTCTAATGTCAATAGCCCTCCTATTCACTTCAGCTTCCTTAGGTAGTTAATGATTGTGAATACTATAAGGTTGATAGGTGTTATCAATAGGAAAGTAAATTGAGTATAGTTGACTAGGAACTCATGTGGCTTTTTCAGAAACAGAATCATGCATAGTAAGTTGTGTTTTTTAACAAAAGAAAAAGAGAAGGTAGTGAAGGAGGTGGAGGAAGAAGAAGATACAAAGTTAAGTGAGTATAGAAGGAAGGAGTGGATCTGGAAGCAGTTAGAGAAGACGATAAATATGATCAACACAGAATGTATACAGTTCTCAAAAAAAAATTAACCTTTCTTTTTCTTTTAAACACAAAGGAACTGAAGAATAAAATTGATATGCATAGAGCTCAAACAAGACCCATCACATAAAGAAAGATATAAGGTTACCCAAAATGAACATTCTCTTTGTGAATGGGAGCTGACTCCATAAGGATGGCTCAACGTCTGTCCAGTAAGCAGCCTTCTGGTCCCAGGCATGCCCTTACAGTTTCCGCAACAACCCTATCACAGGCCTCAGCCACACAAGCCTGAGCTTCTGCCAAGGTCTTCTGAGTCAGCCATCCTCTTCTTGCTTGTCCCACCCTCAACAGGAGTTGGGATAACTCTTTTCACACAATTAGCCGTCCATTTTCTACTGGGTCAATTCTTAACTTTTTTTCCAACCCCTATTTTCTTTGTTCCCCATATAATGAGTAAATTAAGAAAAATAAATGATTAAAACCATTTAAATGGAAAACAGTAGGGAAGTTTGTATACTGAAATATGTGATCTCAAAGAAATAATTTATATAATGAAAGAATACAGTGTTATCCATACTGGTTCAAACCCAAGGTTCTCCCTTAGCTCTGTAACTTTAAACAAAGCATTTAGCATCATGGCCTTAGATTCTGAACAGTAAAGACATAACAAAAAGCAACCTCAGTGCCCTGCTTTTGGATGCCTCAATAACTGCTAGATGTTTATCCAGACCAAGATTTTTCTCTGGGATTTGTAAATGGAATTCTGTTTGAAAGAGTAACATTCTCATGGAATAAATGATAAAAACTTAAATTTTTTTTATTGAGGGCAACCATAGCTTTTTAGTCACATGAAAGAATTTCTATTTCTTGCTGTGTAGAATATATACTGTGTTCTCTCCATGGCCATGTGATTTTTATGTGAGA
Source organism: Cricetiscus sungorus (assembly GCA_030556225.1). Lineage (NCBI taxonomy): Eukaryota > Metazoa > Chordata > Mammalia > Rodentia > Cricetidae > Cricetiscus > Cricetiscus sungorus. The sequence continues at coordinate 8,094,765 of JANBXA010000651.1, read as the reverse complement.
AATTATCACCTTCAATCTGTCTATGGAAATATTTGACCTTCCTTAAGGCTAAGCAAATATAACACCTAGTCAACCCTAAAACCATTTTTGAGCTCACCCAACTGATAAGCTCTGCTTTCTCTCAAGAAACACTTATTTTATTTTATTGCCTTTCTTTCTGTTTTTGTTTTTCCACTTTGGGACTCCTGGAAATTGAACTCAGAGCCTCATGCCTGTAATTCTACTTCTCGCATTGCTTATACAAGCTACTTGATAATAATAATTCTTTCATCGAGTCTTTAGAAATATTTGTACAAATTATTAACAACTCTCTATTCAGTTTAACTCAGTTATGACTCAAGGTTATGGGCCTATGGCCAGTCAGTTAAGAGCACTGCTCTTGACAAGGACCTGAGTTCCATTCCCAACACCTTCGTCAAGCAATTCACAACTCCCTGTACCACCAGTTTAAGGAAAATATGCACTCATGTGTGCACAAACACACATAGAAATATGTACATATATGCATAATTAAAAATAAAATAAATATATGAAAATATATGACTCAATAGTGTTCATCAGGAAAAAAGTTGAATGCATTATATTTTTTTAAGTGACACCTAAATGATATCATCTTTTTAAAAGGAGCAAAATTTCTTCCTAGAGTATATTTTTCAATTTGGCAAACTGACAATGAAGTTGTAATTTATAACTAATGGTATTATTTTAAATTCCAAAATCCAGCCACACAGCCCTTTGAAGCAACACAATCCATAGCCAGCCAAAAACTGCTTAGTGGTGGATATCACACCTTGTCTCCTGGGCCCTGATGAAGGTGCAGTAAATAGTACTGTAAAAGATACTATAGATGCCTAGAAACCATCTGTGCACAATGATATAAGTTACAAAGTCATTTCATCTGTCATCCCCAAAGTCAAGCTCCTATATCAGAGACTAAGATGTACACAGAAGCTGTGTTTCTTTCTCCAAATGAGAGCTTGAGAGCAGATTAAGCCTGCTTGTTCTGGGGTGCTTGTTCCTGCGGCAGCAGGGTGATTCTCTAAGGCTGCCTTTCCAGCTATTTCCACAGCATCCTTCTGGAAGTGTGTTCATGGGGACAAACCTTACTTGTTTACTCCTATACATGACTACTTGTACTCTACTTTAGCTGATGTTATTCTGTGAATGCAGATAAATAAAAACCAACTACTGTAGTGAGTAGAGGGGAGGCAAAGTTTGTACTCTTCAAAGTTCAGTGTAATGTCTCACAGGTGCATAAGTGAGTTTTTAGTCCACAGAATGCATTGGAATTGCTGGGAGCACCACAAGGTGGGCACAAAGCTGGGCCTGCTGTCAACAAAATGACAGCTGCTGACTTCACACCCTTACCCTAGATCTTGACTTTGTCATTTGCTTAATGAGTAGGTTGTTATGAGTTCTCAAAGGCCTTGCTATCTCTAAGTTATATATCCTATTATTTTTCCAAGTTTATTCACATTGTTGACAGAGTTCATTTTGTGACTGTGATAGGACAGAACAGCTCATTTTCTAATGCTTGGTGGCTGCAGACAGCTCAGTTCAAAAGGCCACGTTAAAATGTCTGTTGTTGTTGTCCTTGTTCAACTCATGTTTTGCAGACAAATTGGTGAGGGTTTATGGGTATAACTTTAGATACCACTAAGACACTCAAACTCACAGCAAATATCCTGATCTAGGTCTTAAGAACTTTTCATCACTGGCTGGGCAGTGGTGGCACACACATATATCCCCAGCACTTGGAGGCAGTGGCAAGCGTGTTTCTGAGTTTAAGGCTAGCCTTGAGTTGCAGGACAGCTTCCAAAGCTACAAAAAGAAACCTTATCTCCAAAACAAAAGGGGGAGAAGGAACACTTCCCATTCCCTCTTTTGCAATGATCACTGAGCCTTGAGTTCTTGAGTACATAGTTTGTCTTATAAATATATCCCTTGAGACTGAACTCCACAACTCTGCATTTTGATTGGTTGTAGTTTTCTATAAAGGCCTTGTCCATTTCAAAAAGAAGTTTCCTTGATGAAGAGTGAGAACTACACTTATCTATGATGACAAAGACAAATATTTCTAATTTAGTTAGGGGTTATGCTGGTTCAGTAAACTGGTGATTGTTGGTCTCCTCCAAAATTCATGCTCACACTATTCCTGAGTAGTAGACTAGTTAGCAGGCGTGATTTCCCTATTGTTACATGGGTCTTATATTGAACTCCAGAGTTGTTGGTTACTGCCAAGGTATTCATGCCACTACTACACTCTTGAGTCTCATGACATGCCCATCATTGTTTGAGGTTCTTAAGTTTTATATCTGGATAGGAGTGTTGGTTGTTTCCCTCCTTTGAAAGCTTGCATAGTATCTTCTGTTATGATGAAAGCTTATCCTCAGGAGAAGGCATTCAAGTCCTGTCCAGCTCAGGGCCTCTGGGCTATGAGTCTGACTTGCATGGTGTCTTCAGCACTTACCATTTACCTCTGGGAGATAACTGAGGGCAATATAATAGCCTGAGATATTTGAGAAATCTTTTGGACAAACCTGACCAAGACCTCAAGAGAGGCTATTTTATGCTTTGTGTTGAAAAAATAGTATTCCTCAGGGAAGATACAATTGGTCATCTAATACCTTAAATGTTCAGACCTTAAAGCATACAAGTAACATACAAATTGAATAGGCTGCATTTAGGAATAGTGTGAATGTACATACATAGTCATATAACAACATTTAACTTTTTAAAAATTCATGAATTTCAAAGAGAGCAGAGGGGTAAGTGGAAGCATTTAGAGGGAAGAAAGGGAAGGAGGAAATCATGTAATTATGTTCTAATGTCAAAAAAATATTAAAAAAAAAAAAGAAGAAGAAGCTGCCTTTTCCAGTCACCATGTCCCTGCAAGTGTTTGAGTCTTACAGAAGACTGGTTCTCCCACCATCTTAAGAAAGCTATTTAATGGAACCTGCACAGCACATATCAACTGCACAATCTAATCTAACCAAGTGCAAAGCAATCCTGTTCAGAGCCAACTTCTTCATGTCTGAGCTTTCACTCTGATATAGAAAGATAATGGAGAATACATCAAAATGCTGACTACCACAGTGCTGTATATTTAATGGCTATTTAGAGAGAATAGTAATTTTATTTCCTTTACATATTTTAATTTGCTATTACTCATGTTTATAAACATAACTTTAAAGGTATGAACTTCTTTGTATATTCTCAGACTTTCCCTTTATTGACTATCTGTTTGGGGGAAATGGTTTAGCTTCAGTTTTTTCTCTTGTAAATAGTATAATGACAGTATACTAATCCTCTGCCAGTGAGAGATTTGATGGTCTAATTTAGTGTAATTTGGTTTGAACAGTGTTCAGTATTTGTCAATGCTCAATAATTCTTATACTGACAATGTTATGCTAACAATGTGATGTTATCATAACAACTACCTTGTTGACCAGTTTGATAAGTATTGAATTTATAAATAGGCAGATGCTATGCTCTGAACTCCACTGTTACTATAAAGTGCATCAAGAGTCTTCTGACTAACTTCTGATTGGTACCTTGCCACATGGAGTATACCTGGCTTCCTAGTGAATGGGGCAAGGTCTTGACAAGGCTCGAAACTCAGTACATGTTGCTGAGTCTGGGGTCTGCCTCTTGTTGGGTCTCTTCTGCAGCCTGTCATGGCTTCCAAAGCAGGGGACTGGGTGAGTGTCTGGTCCCTTCAACCAAAATGGCTTAAGGCTGCAGAGGAACACTCATAGCTTCTAGGAAGCAGAGAGTGATCTGTGCCCATATGCTTACCTCTTGCTTTTATTCATTTTGAGCCACAGACCTGTTAGATGATGCTATGCACATCAAGGCTAGGGCTAATTAGCTAGTTAGTTATCTGTTCTTCTCCCTTAGTTTTGTTGTTGTTTTGTCTCTGCACACACCCTCACAGGCAAATCCAGGCATCTGATTGACTTACCAACTAGATTTCACACAATTCAATCAATTTGACAACCAAGATTAACTGTCATGAAAACATTGGTCTTCTATCCCAAAGAACAATTTTGAAATTGTCTTTACCAGGCTTTATGGATTCAATGATTTATAAAATTATTTTAAGTTTTCAATTTTTATTTGTTTGCTTTCAACATTGAATGCCTAGTGGAATTCCCAATCTAGATCTTCCATCAACAACACTTGAAGTTTCCAACACCCTCTAAATACTAATTTCTATCCCTAAGGATAGGTCAGGTTAAATTTTCTTTAATTTGTTTATCTAGGACCAGTTCATGAAATGGTTGATGGTGATGACAACATTGATGATGGACATCTGCCAAAGACTCATGATTTATGAAGTAGCCCAGATAAGTGGACAGGGGAAAGCCCAACAGGCCTCAAACCTACACATGGAACTACCCACAAATAAGGCATACTGAGAGTGGGAGAAATAGCTTGTGGTTTTGTGTGTCAATTTGATACAAGCTAGAGTCATCAGAGAGAAATGAGACTCTGTTGAGAAAAATTCCTCCATAGATCCAGCTGTGAGGCATTTTCTCAGTGCCTAATGAGGGAGCACCCAGCACACAGTGGGTGGTGTCATCCCAGGGCTGGTGGTCATAGGTTCTATAAGAAAGCAGGCTAAACATCCCAGAGGAATCAAGCCAGTGAACAGTATTCCTCCATGGCTTCTGCATCAGATACTGCCTCTGAAATCCTGCCCTGTTTGCGTTCCTACCCTTGCTAACTTCAGTCATGAACAGCAATGCCGAAGTGTAAGCCAAATAAAATATTTCCTTCCTAAATTGCTTTTCCATGGTGTTTTGTTGCAGCAATAGAAACCCTAACTATGACAGACACAAATTGGTTATCCAATACTAAATGGTTAATACTGAAAACAAACATATAAGTAACATCATTCAGACTGACTAGGCTATATTCATGTACTTAGGAATTTGTGTGTGTGTGTGTGTGTGTGTGTGTGTGTGTGTGTGTATGTACATATATGTGTGTGACAACAATTAATGAAAAAAGAGGCCATAAATTTGAAAGAGAGCAAGAAATATATGAGAAGGGTTTGTGGGAGGAGTGGGAAGGGGAAATGATGTAACTATATTATAATCTCAAAAGTAAAAGAAATAATTATGAAAACTGTTGTCTTGTGTATTATGTGAAATCAAGTCACTACATTCACATACTTTGAAGCTTTATATTCACTTTTCTTAACTCAAATTTCCTTTCCTTGCTTGTCTTATTAAGTCATTTTGAACAGAACTTTTTTCAAACAAGCTTGTTTTATGTGTCAATCCCAGTTCCCTCACCATCTCCTCCTCCTCTGCCCACCACCTCCATCCCATCCCATTTCACCTCCCTAGGGAGGGTGAGGCCTTCCATGGGGAGTTCTTCAAAGTCTGTCATATCATTTGGAGGAGGGCTTAGGCCCTTCCGCATGTGTCTAGGCTGAGGAAGTATCCCTCTATGTGGAATGAGCTCCCAAAGTCCATTTGTATACTAGGGATAAATACTGATCCACTACCAGAGGTCCCATAGATTGCCCAGTCCTCCTAACTAACACCTACATTCAGTAGTGATTAGTTTGTAGCTGCAAGGGTACATGAACCTGGGGCAGAGAAGGAAGATACACAACACTTTATTTTTATTGTGAGTGACTCTGCAGAGACAGAACAAGTAAATGATAACTGTCTCATAAGTTCAAGACAACTGTAACCTATAAATCTGTGTAAAAGTAAAACTGGGAAAAGAAAGTAGCATTTGTTATTATTCTCTGCAATAATTCACAGAGCCCAGAGATAGTTACCAGTTATTACTGAGGTCATATTTTATTATTATAAGAGTGAAATAAGACTGGTTTCTAAGCTAAGATATTTTAATGTTTTTATTTATTTATTTATTGTTATTTTCTACAATATATTTTTCCCCTACCCAAACTCCATAAAGGTTCTCCTCCCCTCACTAGACCCAACTATCCAAGTGGCATCACCCTGAATCCCCTCCTGCATGATCTTTGACCCCCATTGCAGGGCTTCTGCCAGAGACCATCATCGCTGGACCTCTGCCAGAGCACCAGGCCTCTACCAGAGTGCCGAGCCTCTCCCATAGACCCACTAATCCATGCAGGATCACCATGAGTCCCCACCTGCCTGATGATCCCATCACCTGGCCTGTGATGGAGGACCACACTGAACACCCGCCTGCCTGATCTTGAACCCCCCTCACCAGGCCCTTGCCTGACGAGAGACCTCCTAGACAAATTGGACCACGCAGAGCTATAGACATCGAACTCTTGACACCTAAGCCCACTGGGGGAATAGCATATAGAGAGAGAAACCCTACATACACCCACTGGAAGAAGGAATGGGAAGACAGCAATACAGAAAAATACCTACCAATAGAAAGACAAGGATGACACCACCAGAATCTAGGGACTCTACACCAACTAGACCTGAGCACACCAAAGCAGATGAAACAGAAGAGAATGACTTATAAAATGACTTCATAAAAATGATAGAGTCCTTCATAGATGAATTGAGAAAATCTCTTAAATGAAAGAAAAAAAATAAATAAAAAATTGGAATAAACAGAGGAAAAGGCAAAGCAAAAATGCAAGAAATGAACTAATCTCTTAAAGAAAGTAAGGAAAGCCAAGAAAAAACAAACAGTTGAAGGAAACAAACAGTTCAAGACTTGAAAACTGAAATAGAGACAATAAATAATACACAAACTGAGGGAATGCTGGAAATAGAAAAACTGGACAAATGATCAGGAACTACAGAATCAAGCATAACCAACAGAATACAAAATGTGGAAGAGAGAATCTCAGGGGCTGAGATAAACTAGATAAAAGATAAACTAGAGAAAATAGATTCATTGATCAAAGAAAATATAAAGTCCAACAAATTGTTAACACAAAACATCCAGGAAATGTGGGACACTGTGAAAAGGCCAAACTCAAGAATAATAGGCATAGAAGAAGGTGAAGAAGCCCAGCTCATAGGTGCAAAAACCATATTCAACAAGATCATGGAAGAAAGCTTTTCCAATGTGAAGAGGGACGTGCCCATTGAAAGTACAATAAGCATACCAAACACCAAATAAACTGGACCAAAGATAAAGGAGCCATCAACACATAATAATAGAAACACCTAACATACAGGAAAAAAAGAAAGAATATTAAGAGGAGCAAAGGAAAAAAGCCAGGTAACATAAAGGCAGAGCGATCAAAATTACAACTGACTTCTCCGTGGAAACTCAAGGCCAGAAGGTCCTGGATAGATGTTCTACAAGTACTAAGAGTCCATGGATGCCAGCCAAGGCTACTATAACCAGCAAACCTCCCAATCACTATAGACAGAGAAAACAAGATATTTAAAGACAAAGTCAGATTTTCATGATACGTATCTACAAATCCAACGCTACAGAAAGTTCTGGAAGGAAATTTCCAACCTAAGGAAGTTAACTATGCTCACAAAGACACAGGCAATCTATAATCGCAATTCACCAGAACCCAAGGGTAAAGCAAGGCAAATATATTCACAATACCACTGCCAACACATACCTAAAACAAACAAAAATTAACAAAAAATGGTCCTGACTTTCCCTCAACATTAATGGTCTTAACTTGCCTATAAAAAGACACAGGCTAACAAAATGGATACGAAGACAGAATCCACCTTTCTGCTGCATACAAGAAACACATCTAAGCTTCAAAGACAGACATTACCTCATGGTAAAGGGTTGGGAAAAGGTCTTCTAATCAAATGAATCCAAGAAGCAAGCAGGTGTGGCTATACTAATATCTAACAAGTTAGACCAAACCAAAATCAATTAAAAGAGATGAAGACAGTCATTTCATATTCATCACAGGAGAAATTCATCAGCACAAAGTCTCAATTCTGAACATCTATGCCCCAAATAAAAAGGCAAACACATTTATAAATGAAATACTACTAAAATTTAAAGTTCACATAAAACTTCACATATTCCACTCTCACCACTAGACAGGATCGTCAGACTTAAACTTAAAGAAACAAAAGAACTAACAGAAGTTATGTCTCAATTGTGTTTAACAGACATCTATAGAACATTCCATCAAAACACAAAAGAATATACCTTCTTCAATGCTCTACATGGAACCTTCTCTAAAATTGACCACATAACATGTGACATAACAAACCTTAACAGACACACACAAAAAAAATTGGAATAGCCCCATGTATCTTATCAGACCACCACGCTTTAAAGTTAAAATCCAATAACAACACAAATCGCAGAAACCCAACTCATGGAAACGGAACAATGCGCAATTGTACCATGCCTGGGTCAAAGAAGAAAGAAAGAAAGAAATTAAAGACTCCCTAGAATTCAGCAGAATAAGGACACAACACACCCGAACTTTTGGGACACCTTGAAAACAGTGCTACGAGGATAGATCATTGCACTAAGTGCCCATATGAAGAAAACAGAGGATGTTACATAGAGAATTCACATCACAACTGAAAGCCTTAGAACAAAAAGAAGCAAACTCACCCGGATGAATAGATACCAGGAAATAATCAATTTGAGGGCTTAAATCAATGAAGTAAAAACCAGAAAAACAATACAAAAAAAAAATCAATGCAACAAAGAGTTGGTTCATTGAGGAAATCAACAAGATGGACAAACATTTATCCAAACTAATCAAAATGCAGATAGAGAACAAGCAAATTAACAAAATCAGAAATGAAAAGGGGGACATAACAATGGACACTGAGGAAATCCAGACAATTTTTAGGGCATACTTTGAAAACCTGTACGCCACGAGATTTGAAAATTCAAAGGAAATGGACAAATTTCTGGATAACTATCACTTACCAAAATTAAATCAAGAACAGATAAGCAACTTAAATAGACTTATAACCCCTAATGAAATAGAAGCAGTCATCAAAAGCAACAGCGGGAAGGCTACCATAAATGACTAACTTATCCACTATCATAGAGCCCTCATCTAGTAGCTGATGGGAACAGAAGCAGTCACCCACAGGTAAACACTGAGCTGACCTGGAATCCAGATGCAGACAGGGAGGACAAGACCAGGATACAAAAAGCCACAGAGACAGCCAGCTGACCTAAACAAGGAGCAGTTAATGCCACCCAGACTGATATCCCAGCTATCAGTCTGGGACTGACTCAACCCTCTGAACATGGGTCTCAGTTAGAAGGCCTGAGCAGTCTAAAGGACTTCTGACAGTGGAACCAGGATGTATCCCTGGTGCACAAAAGGAGTTTGGGAAAACATTCCCCATAGAGGAATACTCCCATAACCTAGAGGCAGGAGGGGGGGCGCTAGTCCCTACTCCAAATGACTTGACAGATTTAGATGACCCCTCATGTAAGGCATCACCCTACATGTGCAGTGTTGGGGAGATAGGATGAGAGGGCCAGAGGGGGCATTGGAGGGTGAGCTAGAGGGAGGCAGAGAGTGAGAGGGAATGGGGATCAATATGTGGAATAAGAAAAATAAATAATAAAAGAAAAAACAATAAAGAAAAAAAAGATTCTCCTCCTCTACCCTATGCATATACTCAATTTTATGTTTTTTTTCTCTTTTTTGAAAACAACACATGCACACATGGGCATGCATATGTACACACACACACACACACACACACACACACACACACACACACACACACACACACACACCTTGGAGTTGTATTTGCTTTGACCACACCTAAGCATGCCCATCAAACCTCAGAGATAAATGAGAAAGATGGGATGGAAATATTGTGAGAGTCAGAGGTTGTGTATAACTTCAAAGCAACAGGATTTTACAGCTAGAACAGTATAGAAACACAAACTCACAGAGACTGTGACAGCATTCACAAGTCCTGAATAAAAATCATGGCAGACAAAATCAGAGCATGAGAGAAAAGGAAGGGGGCACAAAGTCCCACACCTAGACAAGAGGTTATTTATAACTAGTAGCTGCTGACAGAAAAGGGAAAATCGCATTTCTTCAATGAAGTGACAGTCGTTATAATAACCACACTCCAGCATCAGATAATATATTTTTACGTTGCATAATGTATGTCCTTACCTTAGAGCTTCAGTTCTTCCAGCTCAAATATGTGTATCTTTGGGCAAGTCACTTTCTGTTTAAGAGTCATGCACCATGACTCTTCTGGTGCATCATCTGTAAAATGAAATAGAAAACTATGTCTAAGCTTTAAGCTTGTTGTGCTTCTGAGACCATCCCTTCACATCAGTTGTTTTTATTTGAGGAAAACTTTTAACTGAATCTTCACTCTTGAACTGCTGACTGAAACATTTTTATGATGTTTTATATTCATATTAAAGTGCTGGAAGAAATTGTGTTCTGAGACCACAGGATTAGACTTTACACTCTTTTATTGCCAATGTAAAATCAGAAGCTCTACTTTGCATCTCACCTTGAAATCTGAGATTGTTGCTAAACAGTTGGGAATAAAAGTAGACATCTGCTCATCCTAAAGATCAGATTATAGCAACAAGAATTGCTGATGAAAAAAAGATGCTTTCAGTGGCACACTGTATAAGTATACTTCTAGTCACATGAACTCTCATAATCTGGGTTTTTCCCCCTCAGTTTTCTTCTGGAATCAAAGATGTTTGAGGGCAGCAGTTGTTATGTATACATCATTATATTCCCAGAACCTCATGAAAGCTATGTGAAAGAATGGAATGTTTTCCTGGTTGTTTGTGTTTATGAACCTAAGATTGTATCTTAAATATTATCAGGATCATCTAGTAGCAACTTTTTTAAAAATAATATAAATATTATCTGATTTTTTTCATATGTAAGATTAAGGGAAAAACAGACTATATAATTCATTCATATAGACAAAGTGGCATAATCATCATTCTTTTTAATTTTTTTTTTTTGCCTAACCCCATTCTCTGAGTTCCTATGTACAATAGCACCAACCTTTATAATATATTGTGGTAGGTAGTGTACATATAGTACCAAACTTTATAGTATATTATTGTAGGTAGTGTAGATAAACTTACATTCATTGATCTAGTAAGTTGACAATCATTTTCATTGAAAATATGATTATATTTAATATAAATAAATTTACTTCCATTTAATAAGGAAGTATTTTAAGCATCAGGTGCTTTTCTTGCCAATTGACAAACTACACAGAAACACATAAGGCAGTTTCCAAACATATAGCCTTGAGGATTGGGTGAACCAATGAGCACAGATTGACTTCATTACAAGTTAGTGAGTATGAGCTAGATGGCAGAGAGCCCTGAGTGCTTTGGAGGTTCTAATGAAGGGCAGATGGCTTCCTTACAAGAATGTAATGCACACAGAGGATGGCATTTAAGAAAATTTCTTATTGGAAGACTTTCATGAGAAGGTAATAGAGATATCTCCATTAAAGGAAATACTCTGGGTAGTGAAGATTAAAGATGGCATACCTCATTGCTAGGAAATATATAGCAGGTGATAGTTTGATTCTAGCCAGAATATCTGTGAATGTTCCTTAAAAGAAAAGTCTCTGTCATAGATCATGTGTTCTTTTCTTTTCAAGTGTGAAATGGTGCTGTGTCCATGGTGTGGAGTTAATAGTGCTTCCTCTATAGAAAGTGCCAAGTGACACCAAAGTTGTCAAGAGGATGGATTACAGCCTGTAGCTTGGTGACAAATAGAGTGTAGTGTTCAGAGTGTCAGAAGACAGGATGAGTGAATAAGAACTGGATGAAAAGTTCATGAAATTCTCTTCTGTTCATGATCAAAGGGCCAAGTTATTCTTTTTATTTTCTTTTACTCTGTGCCTGAATCTCTCCAGTTCTCCAAGTGGGAAAACTACATCTATATTGTAAAACACTTTAAGAAAAACACTAGAAAAATGAAAGTTGTAGAGCAGTGGACTATATAATTCATTGGTAGAAAACCCTACAATTTATGTTACCTATTGTTTTTGAGTTTACTAGTTGTTCTTTGATTACCTCTTATTTTCTCACTAAAATTTAGGTTCTATGAGGCTAGACCTATCCCTCATGAGAGCCTCTTCCTTCCTGGCTTCCAGGACATGCTCAGATCCTCCACACTAGCAATACAGTGTTTCATAATTTACTTTTCCAGAATTGCCATTAAGAAAGCTTTTATTAGATTTTAGTTACATTACTTTATTTGCCCTTTTAATTAGGGAATTCACAATGATTACATCATGACTTGGCTGTAAAAACCATGACTTAATTGGAGAATAAATGTCAAAAAAAATGTTCTCAATTTTAATTCAAAACAAAAAACTTTTAGCCTCAATATAATTTATAATTCCTCTGGAAGGTAGAATAAAAACAATTACTTTAGGGCTTTATACAGAAGCTTGTAGAAAAACAATTTATTCTTTTTAATTAAATAATATCTCCTTAAAATAGGTTATGTAATATACCAATAAAAACAATGGGTTAATTCAGAATATCACAATGAAGTAAAGAAAATAAATTTGAAATGTTAAAGCTATACCAATTTTATAGATAAAAAAGTTTTGCTGCTTGAAAATGGCAAGCTCCTTTTCATTCATCTGATTCAAGAAATTACATATATTTGCATCAAAAATGTTAAGGTACTAATAGGAAATTAACACATAATTATCTTCATTTGTACATCCCTAAATTCCCAACTTCACACACAAAAAAAAAAAATGCCAATGAACATAAATACCTAAAGTCTACATTTAACACTCAGAAACTCAATCAGGTCCCAGAAGATGTCCACTCCTTGCATGGCTATCCTGGATTTTCTTTTGTAAAAATAAATTAACCATGAAAAGCACATAAAACTTGCTTAAGCAGAAATCTCCAGTTAACAGTTCCCAAGAACTTGTCAAATGAGGAATTCCATAATGTTCATAGCTGCTAGCTTTGTTACAGTCAATAAGATTGTCCTTCTTAGAAAGGCTGCTTTGGATTTACTCTATCTTCTTGCTCTTGTAACAGTACAAGTATTGCTTATGTATAGAAAGCCAGTTTCTTCAGAATCCAAAAGTACTTTATAACTACAAAACATATTACTTGGGAAATAGTGACCAGTTCTGAGGTACCCAGATCTATTATGTCTCCCCTTGTAATGATGGAGTATAAGCTACATGCATAAGGAACTGCCAGAATATTCAGAACACTTGATTTGAGAAACCTGTTGTAATCTATGTCTTGCCAAGCCACATGCCAAGAGACTATAGGCACAGAGATGCTGTACTAAGAGAATAGGGAGTAAGCATTCATGTAGCAACAGGAAACATTATGAGATGACCTCTGGATTCAGTGCATCATCCAGTGACAATCAATTCAAGGATATGACAAGGCTGACAAAATATTTTTATATTTTCATAGAATTTGATCTACAACTCAACAAAAATAAGACAACTCAGTGCAGTTAACAGTGATTTCTCAGAGTGGTTGAGTAAAGATGAACTTGATGTTCTTCTGTGTCTACTTCTCTACTTAAAGATTACTAGCAAAACAAGTGAAAATTACCTTGAGATTCAGTAGAGTAGAGTGGAGAGTTGCAGTGACAGCACATTCAAATGTTCCTGTCCCCGTTTTTTACTGAGGTACTTACCAGCTATGTGTCCTGAAGGAAGTTGCTCATCCACTGTGTGCAGAAGTCACTTTGTTCACAAAGCAAGAATAAACTAGTTTTAGCCTCTCAGTGTTGTTCTAGTGAGTTAAAATATATAATATATTTAAAACAATACTGGATGACAGAAAACGAAGCACTTTAGCAATACTAAAGGTGTGTCTTAAAGAACTCTTCCAAGCACAGTTCAGTCTACACATAGTCACATCCTGCATGGCACATGCAGATCTTGAGTCAAAACCAAACTCCTCAATTTGGAAAATCAATTAAATTATGTTTTAATTCTTAACGTTGTACATATTTCTAAGAAAATATGTAAAGTTGCATAAGACACAGTCCTTAGGTATAGGCTTGAACATAATTTGGGATAATTGGTTAGCACAGTTCAAAAACATCAAAAACAGGTTGAGGATATCTCACTGTGAATGTTAGTCCAACTACTAATTATGCATGTGGTCCTAGGCAAGGTTTTCTCTGAGTCTTCTTAGCTTCTTTATCTGCATTATTTTTCCATTCTGATCCTGGTTTTTATCTCCTCCGCTTCTTCATTAGTAAGATGGAGAGAAACGAGTGACCTGCTGTGGGAACAGCATGTGGGGAATATTTGAATCTAGTATTTCCATGCAAAATACCTTACGGCTATAAAAGCTGATTCTTAAAACAGTTTTGTGATAGGAAAAATCCCTCTCCCTACTTTATATTTAAATAACTGACACTTTGGAAGCTTAAATTTAAGACTCATGTAACTCTCGTCAAAATGAGAGACCAAAGGGGAGCAATTGAGCACCTGCTAAGTGGATATGAAATGGGTTGCCCACCCAAAGTGGGAATTTAAATGACTACTTGTCTTTGCTGGTAGCCTAGTACTACATATTCCTTCTCCTGTTTTCTAGGTGAGGTGAATTCCAATAAACCAATAAAAAAAAAAAGACATTTGGACTGCGCTATTTGAAATAATTAAATATTCATGAACAGGGGTCAGGCATTCAGAGATGATGTTGCCTTGGAGGACCTAGGCTCTAGTAAGAGGAGCAGGGAGGTTCACCAAAAGCAAAAGTCTGAAAGTATATTAAGATGTAGGTCATGTGACCTCCACTACCTGGGAAGCCTGAGATTCTTTGACAAGTAACTCTACTAAAAATGACTGGGCAATGTTACCCATCTTCAAAGTTTCTGTCCTGAAGCTACTTTCCAAGAATATTCTTATGGATCACAAGGCATACTTGTTATACCACAATAACTCTTAATAACTCTCCAAAGATGAAAAGGCATAGAAGAAACTTATCAGATACCATTAAGTATGCAGTCCCCTGTGTTTCCTAATGAAGTCGTCATGGTATAGAACATCAGAGATGCAAGAATCCTAGAGTTCTTTTCCAACAAAATCATTTTTGAATAAGGATACTACAATCACAAACATATACTTTCCCTGGCATCACAGGACTCCAGTTTTAAAAAGTTAGCAAGAAAAACCCCAGGTACTGATGTGTCTTCATAAGGGGTTTGGAGACCTTTTTCCAGCTCCTTTGTAAATGGTCTTGGTCTGTATATCCTCAATCTTCTCTTCAGGAAAAAAAATGTTAAAATGTTCTCTGATGAGTTTCCTCTTATACATTTACCTGCTTTAGAGCAAATCAAATTCCCAATTTACTGGAAAAATACTCCTTTCTATCTTTTATTTTGTTCATGCGTGTGTGTGTGTGTGTGTGTGTGTGTGTGTGTGTGTGTGTGTGTGTGTGTGTGTGTGATTCTGGATATGTTCGTGCATGTTCAAGGAACCACAGCAGTATCAGATCCCTGTGAACCTGAATTAAAGGTGGATGTGAGCCACCTGATGTGAGGACTAGGAAAAAACTCATGGAGACATTAGTCCAGCTTAAAATACCATTTTTGTGTGAAAAAAAAATGTTTTTCTTTATCCTTAAGAATTCTATACCTATATACAATGATCAAAGTTTAGAAAACATCACAGAAAATCAGCAGACTGAAGTAAGAACTAGATAGAGAGAAAAGAGTCATGAGACTCTCTCTTCTGGGACTTCATGATTTCATGCATAAACTTACACCAGCTGTATTTATCTGCACAATATCAATGGTTACAGATGTCAATATAGATGGAGGACACAATCACCATGCCCCACCCTTATTGAGAGGGGCCAGTATCCATTGATAGCTGCTGGAGGACGGAAACCTCCATATTTTTTAAATGTGATCATGGGAGATTCCCTATGTGGATAGCCTCATGTGTATGTATATATAGTTAGCACTAATTGGGCTCAGTGAGATACAAAAAATAAGGATATGTTCATGGGAAGGGACTGTATTGGGGAAACTTGAGAAGAATCTAAACAGTGGAAGTGGGAGGTAAAATAATCCTTGTCTGAAGCTATTTATCTTTAACTTCCTCATTACTGCTTACTAGTGTTGATTTTTCTACTTTAAAAATGACTTCCAAAGTGGAATAAAATGGAGTAACATTTACTTTATTATTGTACTATGCAGCTAATACATACTTCTCACCTCTATTTTTTATGAAAAAATACTTACATCCATATACAGAGAAAAATAAAACTACAAAGTCATGCCCATACCTACATAAATTATACTCTCATTTCTTTCTGCTCTATTGTTGGGTCTGCCTTTTAAATTCAGATCTTTAATTTAGAAAGTAAATAAGCAACATTTATTTCCTGCCTTATAGCCAAGGGCATGGCATCTAATCGATAGAACCCAGTATCATTGTTATCCTAACAATTCTAGTTTATCTGAAATACAGAAGCTTATATTATTTATAACACTAAGGCAACTAGATCAGGGGGAGTACTTTTAATACCTAGCAGTTCTATTAACTCTTGTTGGCCATATATCTTTAAGCAAAGCTACTCCACTTCAACTAAAACATTAAGCTACTTATCAAACCTGTTGTCATACTGAGTTTAAGTGGATTCATTGTCATAATAAAATTGGCTTCTAAACAAAGGATATTTATCTCTCATAGTTCTGGAGACTGCAAAGTCCAAACTCAAGGCACTGACAGATTTGCTTTTCCCGAGAACCTTATTCCTGCTTCATAGATGCTTCCTGAGTCCTTCCATGGTGGAAGAGAACAAAGTAGCCAACTCTCTGATCTTCTTTTGTAAGGACACTAAAAGGATTTCTATTTTTGTTTCCACAGAAAATGAAAAGTTGTGGATTCCTTCCAGACTAACATGGTTTGATCAAGCAAGACCCCTGAAACAGTGACCCAGGTGATCCAACATTAAAAACAGTTGGGACAAGGTAGCCTTACAGACTACAGCCTAGATTTCTGTGTCTTCTTAGGATCCCCATGAGAGCACCCCCTACCAGCAGGAAGCAGTTTGGAAAGAACAACACCCAAATTCCCAAATATTGTCTATAATGTTTATTTTTATTAAAATGGGATTGGTTATAAATTGTTAATATCCACAACCAATCTCTTTAAAGGTAAAAAGGGGTTATTGTATAGCTATGAATACTTTGTTTTGGAATGGATTTTTATTTATTGATACAATTTAAGGTCAATTTTGTGATGTGTATATTTCTCTTATTGTTTAGTAATTGTGTTTATATAGCTCATTTATAAATGTAATATATAAGTTAGTACAGATTATAGATACTTACCTATAATAGTCAAAACTTATAGTTAAGTTAATTAGGATTTCTGGATACACAGAGATGTATTTGAAATGGATAGGCACTCTTCAGACCTTTCAAAGACCTACATAATATGGCATTTAAAATGGTTTAGGGTTTTTCTTAACAGTGAGGCACAACTGCTCCTGGCAACACCACCTGCGTCAGAGAGGAAGATGAATCTTGAAGACGTGCGTTATGGAGTTTGCTTTCAATATGGCAAGACTAGCCATTTGAGCAAGATACTGCTCTTGCCCAGACTGTTTGACTTTATGCTGTAAAAAACTAGACATGCAGGACCCCAGGAAAGTGACTGCTGATACATGATGGACATTGCTACAGGGTTCCTGCTTCATGGAAGTGTCTGCCAGGCTGTCTGCAGGACACAGAAAAGTGACTGACAAACTGCCAATATAGGTGGACAGTTTAAAGTTTCCTGCTTTGCTGAGGATGATGCCAGACACACTGTGGCCTATAGGCTGAAGATGGAATTTACAAAAGAACTGTGAGTGACTGGCCAGTCAGTGAGTTGTCTCTGTCATTTCTAGATTTTACATATTATCCTTCTGTGGTCTTTGATGGAGTTGAAGACATATAGTTATGGTTATAGTTTTTCTTGGTTATTAATAAAGATAAGTTACACATAAGATTTTAGACTCACAAAGATAAGATAGATGATAAAATATTTTCTTTAAATCTTGATAAATGTTAATGGACTAAATGTTGCTAACTACGGTTCTTATTTAATAACTGTTTTGTTACATATTTTGCTATGGTAAGGTTAAAATCCTTCATTTCATTTAAACAAAAAAAGGAGATGATGGGAGATGCCATTCTGTAAATATGTTTCTCTTATTAGTTAATGAATAAAGCACTGTTGGCCAATAGGAAAACAAATAGGCAGGACTAGGAGACTAGGAGGATAGAGGAAGGAATAGGGATGAGTCAACATGTAGAGACTGGAGAGGGCAGGATGCCAGCCCCTCTCTCCGGTAAGATGAGACCACGTGGAAATACTTAAATGAATAGAAATGGGTTAATATTTAAGACAGAGCCAGCAGATAAAAAACTAGTAACTGGCCAAGAGAATTATATCTAATACAGCATCTCTGTGTGTTATTTGTGGCTGGTGCAGCTCTGGGACCAGACTGGCAGGCAGGAAAAACTACTCTTAATACTAAGACCATTCATTCATCAGGTCTCGTCTTTCATAAACCAATTGCCCTCCAAAGATGCCACCTCCACAATATTCTGGAGTTGGCATTTCATATATAAATTTGGGGAAAACACAAATTCTATCTACAGCACCTGTTAGTATATCATATGTTCCCAAAACATAATAACAAGTTGGACATGGCAGAATAGCAACATAGATGGACATTTTCACATCTAGTCTGTGTCCCACTGGACCTGTTTTCTTCCCACCCACAAGGTCCCACAGCCATTTAATGAAATAACCACTCTGAGACTTAATATATATTTACAATTGTTTAGTCAATGACTTCTTATTGGCTAGCTTGCTCGCTTTCTCAATTATTAACCCGTAATTATTAATCTTACTGAAGAATGCCCAGGTATCCTACCTCCCCAGTAGCTACATGGTATCTGTCCTTTGTCTTTATTTTCCCTGACTCTTTGTTCAGAATTCTGCCTAGCTAAATTCTACCTGTTCATTGGTCAAAACAGCTTTATTCATCAATAAAAGCAATACATATTTGTAGCATACAGAAATACTGCCCACATCCTAGCAGTAAATTTATCTGACTTATTTTTCAAAATAATAAAGTGGGGGTGAAAAGAAAGTAGAGTGGTAATCCTGGAGGCAGAAGGGTCCAAACAAGTAGTGGGCTAGTGGAGATAGGGAAGCAGCTAGCTAAACCTAAATGAAGGATACATGCTCTTTATATGAATGAAGGATACTTGTCTCTTTATATGAAAAAAAATGCTGTGACAAAGCCAACTTTTAGTAGAAAGAATTTCCCCTTCTCTAGGGGAACATGTATGTCTCTCTCAGGGTACTCCTTGTTTCCTAGCTTTTCTAGTGGTGTGGATTGTAGGCTGGTAATTCTTTGTTCTATGTCTAAAATCCATATATGAGTGAGTGCATACCATGTTCCTCTTTTTGTGACTGGGTTAGCTCACTCAGTATGTTTTCTTGTAGTTCCATCCATTTGCCTGCAAATTTCAAGATTCCTTTATTTTTATCTGCTGAGTAGTACTCCATTGTGAAGATTCCACATGGAAGGCTCCACACTCTCTGGGGAGCAGAAAGGGAATAGGATGGGGGTTGGTGGGGAGAATAGGGAGGACAGAAGGGTGTGGGAACTCGGATTTACATGTAAAAAATGTACATTAATATATCTATATTAATGTAATATATATTATGTTAAATAAAGCATTCAACTTGGGGATCATGGTTACACAGTATAGTAGAGTCTTAACCAACATGTTTTAGTTACTTTTTTGTTGCTGAAAAAATGCTATGACAATGAAAGCATTTAACTTGGGGATCAGGGCTACTAAAAGTAGTAGAGTCTTGGACCAACATGGTGGGAAACTTGGCAATAGGCAGGCAGGTATAGTACATGAACAATAGCTAAGTGCAGAAATCTGATCCACAAGCATGAGATAGAGCAAGAGAGCTAACTGGAAATGCCATGGGCCTTTGAAATAAAAGACCAACCCTAGTGACTGGCTCCTCCAACAAGGCTACACCTCCAAATCTCTCCTTCCACCAAGTTTACATTCAAATCTATGAGTCATGGGGCCCGCCCATCACATGGAGAAGCAACTTGGAAGTCCATGATCCTTCAATCTAAATAGAAATTATAATGAGAGGTGATAGTAGAATGAATGTGATATGAAAGAAGGAAATTTAATGATGGAAACTAAAGGTTATATGGAAATGAGGTTGGGAATATGGCAATGAGGGAAAAGAGAGAGTTAAGCAAAACTAAATGAAGTATTCATATGAAGAAGCCATATGAAACTCTGTTGGTTTGTAGACTGATTTAAAATGTAAATTTAAAAATGGGTTTGAAAAGAGGTATTCCACATTAGTAAACAGAAGACATGAGCTATGAAATGAAAATTTCAATACCAAGCATAGATTACATTATTTTTTAGAAAGGTTGTTAGGTAGCCCAAACAATATAGAGTATTACCACTGCTCTTGATTGCCTATAATAACTAGATGGTAAGATCTTTCCTTTGAAGATAGCATACACTTTGTGAGACACATTGTGAACAAAGCAGTTCTGCTCAGCACTGGTTAGCTTTTATAGTGTAGGAAGGGGCTGTTCATGCCGCTGGGGGTGGGGGAAGACATCAATAGTCTTAATATGTTTTATATAGCGGGACTCTATGCACTACAATATGGAAATTCTAAGGAAGATGTACCTCATTAATATAGATGCAATATTTTTATGTGGTTAACCAACTATTCTCTTGATTGGATTTAGAGCTTATCCCACAGAAGAGAATTCATGTCTGGAACTGTAAACATGGTCACAACTATTGGCTTGTGAAGTCTGTAACCCCAGAGAATAATCTATTGATACAGTTTTTAATAAATGGTCATGATCAGATGGCTTTCTGAATTTTCATTTGTATATCCATCAATTGGTACTGTCCCCAACCTCGGTCAGCAAAGGTATTACTACTACTACTACTACTACTACTACTACTACTACTACTACTATTATTATTATTATTATTATTATTATTATTATTATCATTATTATTATTATATATTTGTTAATGAAAAGACTCCTTAGTGTTCAAAGTGATGAGAATAAGTGACTGAGTAATCAGGCCCATACATGGGACAGTTATATCACTTTTTTTGCTCTAAGTCTCAGGACTCATCACAGGAGATATGTGAAAAGAACGTAAGGACACAAGGATAGAGAGAAATAGTGTAAATGCTGTCCTCTGGGTAGGTATCCCATGCCCCACAGCCATGTGCTTATGAACAGCACTAATTGGACTCCATGGGTTAAAAAAATGAATACATTTATTAAAAATTTAAAAATGAGATCATGAAGTTGGGCCAAATGGAAGTCGTTGAGATAGTTGAAGGGGAGAAATGAAGTGTTCTTATGGATAAAGGTACACTGTACACATATATGATATTTTTAAAGAATAATTTTTGAAGAATTCTCAATATTTTGAAGAACAGTGTATTGTACATGTCTTCATTCCCAGTGCTATCAACTTTTGTTCCCTTCTCTTAGAATACTACAGGGAAGAAGGAAGTGTGACAATGATAACATATGGGAATACTGTGTAAGGCATTGGAGAACATTATGTAGAACTGCTTCTTCTTTTAATATATATTTATTATTTTTTCTTATTTTACAAATCAATCCCAATCCCCTGTCCTTCCTTCCATGCTCTCTGACAACCTTCCCATCCCACCCCCCCTTCCACTCCACAGGGAGGGTGATGCGTTCCAGGAGGGATCATCAAAATCTGTCAAGTCATTTGGAGTAGGATCTAGGCCCATCCTCTTGCCTCTAGGTTAAGGGAGTATACCTTCATGAGGAAGGTGCTCCCAAAGTCCTTTTGTGCACCAGGAATACATCCTGGTTCCACTGTTAGATGTCCCTTAGACTGTCCAGGCCTTCTAACTGGGACATTTGTTTAGGGGTCTGAGTCCTGTATAATGCTGGTTTCCCAGTGATAAGTCTAGGGATCCATAAGCTCCCCCTCGTTCAGGTCAGCTGTCTCTGTGGGTTTCTGTAGCCTCCCTCTCTGCCACTGGATTCCATGAGTTCGGCTCAATGTTTAGCTGAAGGTATCTGCTTCTTTTTCCATCAGCTACTAGATGAGGGCTCTACGAGGGCATATAGTTAGTTATCAATCTCATCATCAGGGAAGGGCATATAAGCTTCAAAGACAGACATTACCTCAGGATAAAGGGCAGAACTGCTTCTTCTAAAAGTACTTCTTGACTTTTTATTCATTTGTTTCTTTGATGTAAGGTTAAAATAGGCAACATTTAACTGGGAACTGACACTGGGTCTCTTGTACAAAATAGTAGGCTACATATGACTCCTTTGTGTCATACCTAAGAGAAAACGCATCACTTAAATTCCAAGGTAGAGATTTATGTAGAGTAAATGATTGCTCTTTATTAAGAACATCAGCCATATTATTTTTTTAGGGATATAATGTCTTTTGGCTACTCTCCAACTCCCTATTATTGCACTTCAATTTACTTCCCTTTAAACTATATGAACAATTTTAAACCAACCAAGCAGAACTAAATGATCACCCCAGAAATAGGTGAAATGGAATCAATGTTACTAAATCTGTACATAGTGATTAGAGATGGAAAACTTCTACCATTGCCATGACAATGCTGCAATGTCTTTGACTTTTATTTCATAAAATAACAAAATGTGCATTTAATAGATGTCTAATTGTCTTTCACTCTTGTTTTCAACAGAATAACAGCATGCTCTTTGCAAAACATAGCATTGAAGTTGCTGTCACTGGCTGTCATTAACATAATTTATATTCATGCTTTACACAAATTCTGGGGAAAAAAATGTTTTTACCTAAGCTTTCCCGGATACACACTTTGTTTTTACTTAATGAGGCAGGGGAGTGTTAAGCAAATGTGAACTGTTTAATTTTCAATAAAATAATTACTGTTAATTGACCTAGTAGTCTGTAAGTTCACCACCACCTTGAGGTATTAAACCACCACATATAAACAGATTTTCTACCTAGAGAAAGGTAAATTTGAAGCATTGGCAAATTAATATGCTCTATTGACTTTCTTGTGACTAAAGTTGTGAATATTCCAATTTTCTTAAGCAATCTACAGCACTTTATGAAGGGATCGTTAGAGCTCTACTAGACTGTTAAGCCAAACTGAAAATGCTCAGTCACCTCCTAAAAATGGAAATCAATATACCCTACATATTTCATTACAAGCTGGGAATCTCCAACAGTCAAGAAAATCTCCATTAAAGTAAAAATTTTTTAGATTTAGATCTTAATATTAGTCTAATTTTTTTTTAGTTTATGATAGGCACATAAGCATTTAGGGGAGTTCTCAGATTCCTCACAAAGCTATACTTTTGTTGGCAAATCTTTACTGGGAATCTGGATAATATCACATACCCTTCCAACTAAACTATCTCAGTTATATATTTGTTTGATTACTATAATCAAATTATTTAATTTCTTTTTTAAAAATTTACTGTTTGATAACATTATACAGAAATATTCTTGTTCAAATCTACTGCTGTTTCCCAACAACTCCTTTATACCCACTACCACATTTTTTGTTGTTCAACTCTTTTTTAAACTTAGTGAGTACACTGACTGATGCCAGTATGTACATGAGTGTACTCAACCACTTGATTGCAGGCAACCTGTCAGTGGCCATGTCCAATGAGAACTGACAGCTATTAATCACCAATAGCTCCTTAGCCAGGAGTAGAATTTCCTAAGTCCCTTGTCCTCCCATGCTACAATTTTGTAAGTGAGACATCAGATCACTTCTTCTCCCCCAGGGCCCAGGAATTATCATGAAAGAGGAGTAGAAACAGTCCATGCTTTAGATTTAATCTTAAATTAGAAGGCTGGTTTACCGGTATAGCAGGAACAGACTGAGTATTTTGTACTACATTCCAACCCAGTTAGCACACACATTCTCCTCAAGTTCTAACAATAGGAGCTATGATAAAATGTTTCAGCATATTGGGAGATGTTCTTTTAGATCATTAGACTGCTTTCCATTAAGTCTTGTTTTTTTTTAGGTACAGATGCTTTCTGACATGACAGAACTTTGGTGCATCTTGTCATAATCTTTATAGCTGCTTAGAGTAAACAAGCTGATTACAATGTATCCTCTTTAGACAAAACTCAGGAAAAGACATCAACTCACTTGAAATAGAAACTAGAATAATTCCTCTATTAAAAGTCTACAGTAATTATGGGAATGGCAGACTAAATGAAAATCACAAAATAACCAGCCACCAGTAGGGAATACAGCAAACCCTGAGTGAATGTGTATTTTGACATGAGAACAGCCCATGAGACCAACAGGCCCATGGTAAATTGACAAAACTGTTACCCATACGGGCCAAGTTCTAGAGTGATGGCAAAAGTTCCCTCAGTAGTCTGAGAGCTTATGAGTGATTGATCAGTGTATGCAAAACTAGCAACTGCAGATTCCTCTCCCAGATGTTTACAGCCTGAGACTGCCTACACAGAGACTGCCTCCTATTGAGACTGGCTAGCCCTTCCCCATGTGCTAGATCTAATAAGCATACTAAGGTTCTGGGTTAGTGCACTGTTTACTCATTAGAGATCTCTACCTGATCCCATGTTCATTTTATGTGAGTCTGTTTGCCTGTCCTTCCTTCATTCCCTTACTGCCCCTTGCCAGGGTTATAAGACATAACCCGTGAAACATAGCAGCCAGCTGCCCTCAAAAGCTTTAATGGATATACTGATTTTTCCCTCCCTCCGTTTTCTCTCAGTCATACCATAATTGCTTGAACAAAAAGTCTAAATCCATAGACACAGGTCTATGATTTTAAAGCCTACACACTTTTACTTTTTTACCATACCTAGCTTCTATTACACTGGGACCCACCTAACAGCTAGAACAACAGACTCCACCCAATGATTGTCAGGAAATTTTATCCTATATTTACACATGGTTTACAGTGTTATTAGGCTCTGTGAGCTGGAGCTTAGGGAAATATCTGTCATAGACTCTGAGAAAGGCCTATTATAAATGTCTGGTCAAAGAGTCTCAGGACAGAGGCGATGTCAACAAGAAACCAGGAGTCTAGTTTGTGCATCCTCATGAAGTCTCATTTTTCCATAGGGATATCACTATATTTGTCCTCTCACCATAAATACTACAAATTACAAAACCTGGTATATGCGCTCCAGAAATCAGTGGGTTCACCTGATCCACCTTAATCAATATAACTAGTTTACCTCCACATCATTATCCAGTAAAAACATCCTATGAGATTTTACTGTATCTCCTTTGACTTCTCCATTTTTAGAATATACTAAATACTTTACTGAATTAATCTATTCAGAATGAAACAAGGATTATACTCATTGTCCTAATTTGCTTTCTGTTTATCTGATAAGAACAAGATCAAAAGGAAGCTGGGGAGGAAAGGATTTATTTAAGCTTACAACTTAGGGTCCTTCCTGAAAAGCAAGTACTTAAGACAAGAACCTGGAGGCGGGAACTGGAGCAGAGGCCATAGAGAAATGTTGCTTAGTAGTTTACTCTTCAGGCTCTCATTTAGCTACCAATCTTAACACCTCCTAAGATTACATGCTCAGGGGTGGTATCCCACGGTGTACTGGGCCTTCCCACATTAATTTTATCAAGAAAATTGTGGCAACTAACTATGGGGGGGCTGTATGAAAGTTAATACTTTCATATTATGAAAGTTAATATGAAAGTATGAGAGAATAGGCTAAATAACAATTGGGATGTCTAAAAAAATTTAATTAGAAATTAAAGTATTTCTAATACATGTCAGTCTGCGGTGCCTATCATCTACAACAATGATGAACATAGCTCCATAATTCTAAGAGTGCAGTGGTAGCATGCACATATTGGTGGTACCCAACCACTCTCTAATTGAATTCAAGACCCACTCAACATGTCTGGCAATAGAAACCTATACAATTGCCCAGGGTTATAGAAATCATGAATCTTAAAGAACCTACAACTGCCACTTTATTGAACTAGCATAATTCCTAAGTACATTCTCAATATTTGTCTTTTTAATGCAGAGATTACTGTGATCCTTGCTCCTCATCAAGGAATCTTCTCTTTACAATGAAGGGAGACTGTTGACCAGTAAAATATAAAGTTTTAGAGCCCACCACTACTAGACACATCTACAAGACAACTCCTGAACCTAAGGATCAGGAGTTATTGCAGAAAAAGGTGTTGAAAGACTGAAACAGCCAGATAAACATGAAGTTTGCTGTGAGATCGTGCCTTGTAGGAATGTCAGAAGCTACACTCAGAAAATCTGAGCAACATTAGTACCTAAATATGAGTGACACAAACAAATAACTTTACATAGACTGAGCCAGTTGCATTTATGTATCTAGAAACAGCATTGTGTCTTGTATGTGGAGAAAGTATATGGGAGGGATTTGATGAAGGAAAAGGGAAATTATGTGATTAAAATTTTCTCCAAAATCTGAAAGAAAAATTTAAAAGGAAAGAATAATACCCCCACAAGCCAGTTTGATGGAGGTGTTTTCTTGATTGAGATTTCTTCTAGAGGACCCTAGTTTATGTCAAGTTGACAAAAAAAATAGACAGCACATCCACACCATTTGATTCATCATTACCTGTGAGATCATCATCATCAGATCATTGGAAGAACTCTATAATGTGTCTTTTTTCTACTTTCCCGGATTTTTTTTAAAATAACCCGGCATTATTGCACATATTTCAGCCAAATTGACTTATATGACTTCCCAGACATGTACTGAATTTTTCATCTCTAAAGTAGAATGAACTTACAAAACTGTGTCTATTCCATTGAACTGCTTTGAGCATTGAAGATTTTAGAATATGTTTCTGAAATAAAATTGCAGTTTGGTAACCTATTTTTAGCATATTAACAAGACGCTATTGAGATATTAGTCTCCTTAAATTACTTACAGAACTTAAATTATCGTATTTTACACACACACACACATGCAGACATGCACATACTTGACCTGTATATCTTTTTTCAATTCAATTACTAACCTCTGCATCACAAAAGTGGGATTTTGATAACAATAAGCATCTGTCGAGTATTGCTTGAAATAAATTAAAGTAACATAATGTATTCTCTGTAAAAATGAGAGGGTGGCCTACTTTTCCAGACTAGTGGGCTTAGGAGCAAATACATCAGTATTTTCTCCAACATTAATAAATGTGTCTGACACCATTAATGCAAGGTCAGAAGCACAGGACAGCCTGGCTCAGGAAGGACTTTCACAGCATCCTCATCACCATGTCTCCACACACTTAGGAACAGTGTCTGTCCAAGTCACAGATGGCAGAAGAAAGAAAATTGAAGAACAGCTGGTTTTCCACAGAGGTACCTTGGGCTCTCTCGAAGCTCCATTCAAACTGCTGCCATAGCCAAAACAAAGCAGTGAGAGAAGGAGAATTGGCTAACAATAAAGCACTTAATTTCACTTGGTAAGCCTGAATAATAGCCTCAATCCTCTGTTTAGATTTAACGTAGGACTGGTGGGTACAACTGCAGAGTGTAGGCTCTCAGTAATAGTGACAAGGACTGCTTCATTCAAAACTGTCCATAGCAATCATTGCTAGATGCCATTTAACAGCCCGAGGAAGGAAAAAGTGGAATACAGATTGAGATGTGAAGTCAGGAATATGCCGAGGGTGACCCAGTAATATGGGGCTCTCTGTGTTTCCTGCCTCTAAAACTGTGTGCTTTGTGAAACAGGCAACACTTTCAAAACTTTAGCAGCTAATATATAAGCAAACTGAATAGTTTACACACAGGAGAAATAATGGGATTAATTCATAATTGAAACCTTTAACCTACCCTCTCAGCAAGCATCAGGAGGTTCCTGTGGACTGGAATGACAATATGCTAAACATCATGAATATAACTGTCAACTGGAGGAGATGCCACCACCCTCATAATTTAGGGAGCTTATATTTTCATAGAAGGAGCAGTAAGGAAGTAGAAGGGAGACATAGACAAGAACAAAAAACAAAGAACGTTAGTGAATGTCAAATGGCCTAAGGAAAATCTAATAAAATAATGTGATAGAGGATGACAATCAGATAGTTGAGGTCCCTTAACTAAGGTCATCAGGGAAGAGTCCTATAAAAAGTGAGTGTGTCCTGAGTGAGACAAGTAATAAACAGGAGGGAAAGAGTCTAGAGAGAAAGTCATTGGGTAAAATATATTAGCTCAGAGCATCCCAGTAATGACCTAGCATTAGAATAGTTTTTGGTCCAAAGTGTTCCCTGGTGTGGAGGTCCTAAAATAGAGTGAGCTGGCATCATGAGCAGAGTCAAAAGGGCTAAAAGGATAGCTGTATTAGACAGAGGTCACACCCTCAGGGACACTCAAGAACCTGGATAAAGGATTGAGTCTGGTTCTGTGCTCCGTTTAAAAAAAAAAAAAAAAAAGGACTGCTACTGAGACTTCTAAATATAAGGACAAAGTAATACAATTTGCATTTTAAAAGATAAGTCCAACTTTCTTAAAGATAATAGACACTATAGAACAAAACAAACTGGAAGGGGAGGGAGGTAGACAAGGAGTAAAAGAGGGAAAGAAGGGTGAGGCAGACAAAGAAGAAAGAAGAGAGGGAAGGAGGGAGGCAGGACAAGGAAGAGGGAAGGAAGTAGAGAAGAAGAGACCTGAGGAAGGGAAGGAGGGGGCAGAAAGGGGAGGGAAGAAAGGAAAAGAACTAACATGAGCTATAGAGTCGTTATTCAGATGAGAGCTCCTGATGGCTTGGATCTAGGTGGAAACAGTGTTACCATCCTTGGTTCCTGCACCAGTTCTGCTACAGAATTATTTCACTGTGTGTTATTCTTATTCTATGTGTTTATTTACCATTCTATACAAGCAACCACTGAAAAATATTAAAACACATATTATTCAATCCGAGAGCTTCCACTGTACAGGGTACAATGAGTAACTTACACTTTGTATTTCTAACACTGACCATATGTCATTGGTCTCCCCCCAGTCATCCTAAGGTAGAACTAACACAGAAGCCAAAGCCCATATCCCAACATTGTTCCATATTTGTCATGGTTCCTCACCTTAGGCAGCGTATTTGATAATATTCCTAAATATCAGTTTCTATACTTATCATAGTCAATGGACCATCTAAGCTTGTAGTGTCCCTAGCTAATTAGATCAGGTAAAACTGTATGCTTATGTCCCATTGAAATGAAGATCAGTGTTGCCAACTGATTTTTCTCATCTTAGCCACCTTAAAAAGGATACTCCCATCACAAATCTTTTTGGTAGTCTCAGGAGAGCCTCTGATGATCTGATCATGCTACATGACTGTGAGCATCTCTGACTACTCTATAATCATAGGCATTTCAAAGCACAGGTAGTGTCTATCCATTACAAGTTTCTCATATATCCAATTATTTTCTCTTCCAAAAGTTTGTGTTTTACAGGGCCTCAAAAGTTCTTCCATAGAAGGGAATTATCTTGATTAAGTTCATTCATGTGTGGAGACCTACCAGTCCTGGTGGTACCATTCCCAAAGCTATCATCCTGTACTGTTTAAAAGGAAGAATGTGAGCTGGGCACAAACATCCATCAATCTCTGCTTATTGCTTGTGGTTGCAATGTGACCAGCTGTTCAAATCCTTTTGGTTATGACTTTCTTCTATGGTGAACATGGTGGACTATACCCTGAAGCTGTGAGGCAAAGAAAAAAAAAGTACTCCCATCACATATCAACAACCTAACAGGGATAATAGCAAAAACATGCTCACATGAAAATGAATTATCTTAAGAGCTCTTATCACTGTCAAAACACTACAGATACCTAGCAACTGCTGGGTTAGAGAAAATTAGTCCCCAGAGATAAGCTCTCCATTTGGTTATCCAATACAAAATGGTCAAACCTGAACTCATACACATACAAGTAATAATAAGTGGGATCATCAAGATATATATATATATAATATATATATTTATATATATATATATATATAGAGAGAGAGAGAGAGAGAGAAAGAGATTATGGTTTTGAGAGGGAAAGATGGAGGGATATGGGAATGTGAAGACAGATGGTTTGAGGAAGAAAAGGGAAGGAGGAAAATGATATAATTATATCTTTGAAAACACATGTGAATAAATGTGTAATTCAAAGATAGTCATATGAAAGTGAGCGTGTAATGTAAGGGCAGCTTGGTAGAATGGAAACATCACTGAATTTAGGATTAAGTAATCTGTTCAGTGTCTTGCTAGTTTTGTCATCCTTGGTCTAGCTGGCAGCATGAATTTAGTTCCCATACTTACCATGATTTGAATTTAAATTTTCAATCCATACTGAGAAAACTGGAAACACGATGTTTAATTTTCCAATGACACCTGTCTCTGTATCACATCCCAGTATCCACCAATTCAATTTGGTTCTGACGCCAATGACTTGGCCTTAGAACAGTTCTCTGGCTTAGACTTAGCCCTCCAAGACTACAGTACCTCAGAGGGGCAGCTTGACTTCTGCAGTCTAGCCACACTTCTTCCCATTTAACTAGAAATTCCATAAATTCAGGTTAGTAACTTGTAACAATGACTCAGGGAATTCAAGAACTAATACAATATTTATAAATTGTATCAGAAAAGCTTTCATTCAAGAAAAGCTAAATGGAGGAGGTGTACGTACAGAGCAGAACTCTGTGGTAGCTTTGAATACAGAGATTCCAGTCCCTTTCTGGAGAAGCCATCCTCCCAACTCATGAGTGTTGAACAGTTGGGATGCTCCCTCAGGCTCCCTCCTTCAACATGGACTGGAAGGTGTACTGCACTGACAGGATTGATTATAGCACTAGCCATTCAGCATATTCTCCAGCTCCTCTCCCATTCCTGGAGTCTGGAGATAGGGCAGAAATCCTAATTCTTTAACAAAGTGAGTGATTTTTCTTCTATCAAGCAACTTCTATATTGGACCTCTGTAGCAGCAAATGAGAACCAACTCACCAAATAATATCTAGAATAACGGGAAAGATGTTAGAAAAATTCTTATCACATAAGGCATTCTAAGGGTTTTAATCAGTCTGTGATAAGAAACATGAGCAAATAATTGATGATGATGAAGAAGCTCTTGGGGGAGAAAGAAGATGAAAACAAGGGACAAGCCATTAAATTCTTTTTGGTTTTCCTCTGTTTAATTTTTCCTTTGTTTTTCAAGGCAGGGTTTCTCTGTGTAGCCCTGGCTGTCCTCGAACTTGCTCTCTAGACTGGCTGCCTTAAACTCAGAGGATCTGCCTGCCTCTACCTCCCAAATGCTGGCATTAAAGGCATGTGCTGCCACTGCCTTGCTATAACCTGTTTGTTTATTTGCTTGTTTGTTTGTTTGTTTGAGAAGGAAAGGGTTTATTTGGCTTATACTTCCAAATCACTGTTCATCATTGAAGAAAGTCAGAACAGGAAATGAAACAGGGCAGGAACCTGTAGGTTGAAGCTGATGCAGACAGAGGCCATGTAAAGATGCTGCTTACTGGCTTGTTCCTCATGGCTTGCTCAACCTCCTTCCTTCCTTCCTTCCTTCCTTCCTTCCTTCCTTCCTTCCTTCCTTCCTTTCTGCCTGCCTGCTTGCCTGCCTTCTTTTCGTCCTTCCTTCCTTCCTTCCTTCCTTCCTTCCTTCCTTCCTTCCTTCCTTCCTTCCTTCCTGCCTGCCTGCCTGCCTGCCTGCCTGCCTGCCTGCCTGCCTTCTTTTCGTCCTTCCTTCCTTCCCTTTCTTCTAATTTTGTTTTACATCCTGATCATATTTCCCCCCTCCCTCAGCTCCCCTTCTCTCATTCCATCCCCAACCTCCCCTCTGCACCCCCCCATCTACTTTTCCTCTGTTTCTGTTGAGAAAGGTACAGGCTTCCCGTGGGTATCAGAAAAGCATAGCATATCAAGTTGCACCATTCCTTGTATTAAGCCAGGGCAAGAAAATCCAGTATGAGGAATCTCTTCACAAGAGCCAGCCAAAGCATCGGGGACAGCCCCTGCTCCCATTGTTAGGAGTCCCACAGTGAATCGATCAAGCTACACAACTGTCAGATATATTCATATATGTAGAGGGCCTAGGTCAGTCCCATTCAGGCTCTCTGGTTGTTGCTTCAGACTCTACGAGTTGCTATGAACCAGGTTAGTTGTTTCTGTTGGTTTTCTTGTGATGTCCTTGACCCCACTGCCTCCTACGACCCTTCCTGCCTCAATTCAGCAGAATTGCCCAAGCTCCGCCTTCTGTTTGGCTGCAGCTCTCTACCACCCCTTTCTAGTCATCTCTTTCAGTACTTTTGCCCTCTATCAACCCCCTAACCTGATCCATCAAGTTCCCATCCCTCCCCTCCCCAGTTAACCCAGAAGAACTCTATTTCTCCTTCCCAGGAAGATTCATACGTCACCCCTTAGGCTCTATTTGTTACCTAGCCTCTTTAGGTCTGTGGATTATAGCACAGCTAGTCTTTACTTAAATTAATATCCATTTATTAATGAATACATACTACGTTTGTCTTTCTGTATAACACAATTCTTAAAGTCAAGTTATGTGCTACTGAGCACAAAGCCACATAGCACACAGCAAAAGGCATGCTGGAGATAAAATAATTTTCACACACAAGTAGAATTAAACAGTTAACTCTCCTCTCGGATACTAAGAAAAATTGAAAAGACCCTCAGTACTAATGCAATGTTTCAAGATTGGTAAAATAAATAGAAATATAAGTAAAATGAAAAGGTGGAGAACAAAGCATTTCCATTGTACAAATCCCATTAACATATGACTTTCCTACAATTCTATCATCCTCTATGACTGCAGGTAGTAGCTGTTATTCTCACAAATAATCAAAATAAATATACTTTCTGAAAAGAGTGTTTAAAATGTTTCTATAAGATAATTAAACTGTCTGAAATACGGAATATATAAATATTCTATTGAAATTTAATTATGACTAAGCATAAATTCCCAAGATACCACATTAATCCAAAATCTTAGGAATCTAGATGATTGGTTCCTATAGATTTCATAAACTCTACAAATTAATAGAATTTTAAGTAATAATAAAAGGAGAAAAGAAAACCAAAAGGAAGGTAGCTTTAGTACTAATGAATGCACCACTGTAAGGCTTTATGATTCTTCTGTTTAGTCTCACCCCTGTGTTCTTGAGGATCATAACTGGAAAGTCATTCCAGGGTACTAGTTATCTATAGAAAGGAGTTCACTTCCATTCTGACAGTGAAATCACAATTTCCTCTTATCACACACTGTATATATCCTCATAGTCAATAATATAGTCAATAGTCAATAATCGGAAAGCCATTAAAAAATTAACAGTTAGGAAATTACAGGACAGAGAACAAGTCCAGATAAATATCCTGTTACTCCAAAATACGTCCTAACCTTCTAGTCTCTCTCTTGGGAAGGGAAGTTGTATTTACAGCACCATCTAGTGGAAGAACAGGAAACTGGCTTTAGAAGGCAGCAGAGAGACAAGCCTTTCCAAACTCACGGAAGGGAACTGGTAAAGAGTGACTTCTTAAATTATTGATTTGACCCTTAGCTACATGTGTGTATATATAGAAATATATTGGTAATGAGCGAGTCAAAATCCATTCTGAGTTGCTTGTTTTCAATAATTTCATCTAAGCACCACTAAATATATTTCATTATCTTTATAGCCATATGAAATAAAAAGTTGTCTTGTATTTCAGCAAACATGATATGTACTTGGAATATGGTGATGGTGGTATTTCTCTACATCCTAGTATTCTTTACTTTTGAGTTGTTTTCTTGTGTCTCCATAGATTCCAGACCACTAAACCTTGAAAGTTAAATGGAAAAATCAAGGTCAAGAAGTTGAGTTCTATTAGATCCTCATTGCAAGCCATGAATCACAGCAGTGCAGGTTGTATATGTATTATCTAGGACGTCAACAATGCTCTTTTACTATTTAAATAGAGAAAAATGTGTGGATGCCATGTTGAATATGATGGGGATAGTTATTGGAATTTTAATAAAAGATTTGCTAAATGTTTTCTTGGATATATGGAGGTTGTACTGTATAAGTTGGCATTTCAATGGTTTCCTTTACAATTATCTAAGTGTTGGTGGCTTTGAAACTTTTGTGCACATAATTTGAGGGTTGATTATTAATCACCAAGCAGATAAGTAATTTGGCTTTTAGGCATTGGTTCTAGAGAGATGAAGTTAGACCCTGTCATCTTCATTTCAACTAACTTATGAATAGTCACACATGAAGGGATGATGGCTTGAATCTGCCATTTGAGTATATTGGTCTCCTGCATGACTCATATTTTATTCTCTGTTTCCCATTCCCTGCAACACCATAGCTCTGCATCTATTGCTATTGTAATACTGACAATTTTCTAGTCGCCTTAGTATAAGCAGATTTACCATCCAGTGTCCTATTTCATACAAGTAGACAGTCACTGAATGTCAAGAAGATGAGCAACACAAATAAGAGTATTGTGAGAAGGACTGGGGAGGTTGCTTAGCTGGTAGATTGCTAGCCTAGCATGAAGGCGGCTCTAGGGTCCATCCTCAGCATTGCATAAACTGGGTACACACGTATAATGTCAACACTTGGAAGCAAAGGCCAGCCTAGACTACATGAGACCTTCTTCCACTTGAGAAAGAGTCAAAGAAGTGTCAGGGGTGTGTGGATGACAAGATTTTGACTGCCTTCTGAAGCACTTGTGTTTTTAGTGACCTTTGATCACCACAACATTCTCTTGAGAATACCTAGCCCATGATAAATAATCAAGGAGTATTTGTTAAATAACTACTAACTGCATAAACCTATATTGGGGAAATTATTTCAATGACTGCTAAATGAAAGTCAGACTGACAGATTCTACAATCTTCAGTATTTGAAAAGCTACACCAAGGTCCTCTTGAGCATTTCCTAAGAAGTCAATTATAGAAAGAAGACATGTGCCTTTTGATTCCAGTGAAGTGTTCCCTCCATGACAGACAGGTCATCTGAACATGTTCATAGTAAAGAACTTTAGGAATGGGTAGATTGAATTTTACCCAAATGTGCATTTTATCCATGCTTTTTTTCATCAAATACCTGGGATTTCTGAACATTGATATGTCTCTCCATTTTCTGACCTTCAGTCTGCTAACTATAATTGTCTCCAACCTCAAATTCAGCCTGAGTTTATTCTTTATGTGGAAAGAAAGGCCCAGCTATGCTTTATGTAAGCCTATGTACTACAGTTGTCCTCACTTATCTAATTAAAGCTCCCAGTGAAGAGTGTTTCTAGGATATGTGCAGTCTTGTTTATGTTTACCAGACTCCGGGTAGCTCTTTATTCCCCACAATTTGATACAAAAAAATATCTGCTAGAATATGCATATGCATACATACATATGTATGTATGATTCAAATGTGTATCTTGAAATATATTATTGTACTTGTAAATGCATGCACACATAGCATGCATAGAAATAATACTCAAGCAGACTCTTGGTATGATACAGAGACATATATTAGAGAACATAAATCTCAGCCTTGATGTTAACCTGGTTTACACCATCCCCTCTCTTTTCTGGGCTCAGAAACACTCCATACCTGATTTCCAGCAGAAGGGTGCATCTTCCTATCCTCAAGAAAACAAAAGACTATTTTCACAGAAGCTTATCCCATCAGCCTCAAGCAACTCTCCAAAATCCAAAAAAAGTCATAAAAACATAGGTGAACACAGAATCGTCCAGGCTACTTCCCTCCTCTGCAACCTCATATACACCCTGTAGCTGTACCGTACTGCTACTGAAGGATTAGATGTCAACCTCAGAAAGTTGGTTTTACCATCAAAGATGATAACATGCACAGAATCTACTCCAGAACCTAGCCCTTTGCTAGCAGCTAAAACCCCTTAAATGCACAGAGGTCCTTTTTATTTCTCCAATACAAAAAGTACACGTGAGAGACTAATTCCATTTCACGGGGCTTGAAGACTGTAAAAAACATGCGGTATTGTCTTTGTTTGAGTTCTGGGCAAAGAACACACAGAACACTGCCCACGCATATCCTGCCTTTGCTGATTAGGAAGTTTTAATGCTATGTAATAACACTGGAAGGAGGGACACGAAAAGATGAAGCCCCCTGCTGGGTCTGATCCCTATGGGTAAACTGCTTGCTCACTGTCATTTTACAGGATTCCTGTATGCAGGCTGGAGCAGGCGACCTCTAAGTATCCTTCCTCAGCCTGCAGCAGCAGAATTAGGCAGAGCCTGTGCCTTCTAAGGCTGGCAGCCCTCAGGAGCTGCGCCAGAACTCCTTGGCCCTCCCCTGAGAAGGGCTTCCCTGGCTGCTGAGCCAAAGAGGCTGCAGGCAGGAGCGGGGGCGGATCTCCTGTGCAGCTCCCCAGAGACCAGGCTAGCGCTACCTTCCAGCCATCAATAATATAGTCTTTTGTCAGCAATAAATTCCCTCCAAAATTAATGAAACAGCCCTTTTAAATTCTCCTGTCACTGCCTCATGCAGCAGGGAGCTCTGCTAGGCTTCCTGCTCTCTAAATAAATATAAAAGCCTTATAAATTTTCTCAAGGCAGACTCTAGCTTGCAGGACCATACTCTAATCTCTTTAGTTGCCTACAGAAACTAGGCACACCGTTATGCATACAGACACTATACACCATTGCAGACATCTACCCATGCCCACCCTCCATTCAGGTCACTTTCTTTGCACAGCTTTCTGCAGTGTGACCAGAGGTCAGCTATCATCTAAGACAATGATTCAGGGGTCATCTAAGACCATCACAGATATTTACACTATGATTCATAATAGTAGCAAAATTACAGTTAAGAAGTAGCAATGAAATAATTTTATGGTTGGGGTCACCGCAACATGAAGAACCGTATTAAAGGGTCACAGCATTAAGAAGGTTGCGAGCCACTGGTCTAGGAAGTTAAGGCACAGGGATTTTGGATGTCATCTCTGCCAAGCCCCTTCCTTTCTTGGATAAACAAACTAAAGCTCAGAGTACAGCTGACTATGGCAGAGTGCTCTCCATCTTGAATTAGTGCTTCTCAATTTTTAATACTGAATTGCGCCCTCCAAGAGACCCAAAAGGAGAGTTCCCC
This sequence comes from Cricetiscus sungorus, assembly GCA_030556225.1. Classification (NCBI taxonomy): domain Eukaryota; kingdom Metazoa; phylum Chordata; class Mammalia; order Rodentia; family Cricetidae; genus Cricetiscus; species Cricetiscus sungorus. The sequence goes on along the minus strand of JANBXA010000651.1, from coordinate 8,057,647 downwards.
GGTGCTGCCACTGAAGCTGCTGCTGTTGCTGCTGCTCTGAGACCACTGCACATAGACACTACCACTAAGCATCGAGCTCTGAGATTCAAGATGATGAATTCAGAGACTGAGGCAGATGTACTATATGTTTCCAGAACTCAATATAGCATCTATGAAGCAGGTCTCAACACAACATTGTTGAACAACTGATTGGGCCACATAAGCAGCAAAGTTGGAGCATACAGAGTAGAGGATCTAAACCCAGAGTTCGCAGTTTACCATCCTGACAAGCATCTTTGTGCTTAAGGAGGCTAGCTAGGCGCTCTATACAGTTCCTCAATTGTAAAATTGCTTTCCTAGCAGTGTCTTACAAGTTGCTTTTGGAGAGGAGAAATGAGCTCAATATGAGCATAGTACTCAGGATAGTATCCAGGAAGAAGTTGGTAATACAAAATTATGATTTACTTAAGTCAGAAAGCTACTTAGAAGACTTGGGTCATCACCCATGACTCTTGACATTTTAATGCTGTGTCTAGCAAGAGATGCTGTTTATTTACAAAGGAGTTTCCATACTACAGTCTTTAAAATTATGAAAGAGAAATCACATGAAAGATATTCAGATTGAATGTTGCAAATAATTGAACATACACTTAGAAGTCAACAAGAAAGTCTTATAAATATGTTTGCAATGAAAAGGCACCCAAGACTTACATAACACAAATCTGAATTGAAGTTTCAAGGCATCCACATCCAAAGAGTACAACTAGTCATTCATTAAAAAGAGGGGTATGAACAAAATGGACACATACCAAACTTCAAAGATGTATGTACAAAACAAATGCAGAACGCATGTAAGGAAGGGACATAATACTATTTTGCATGTAGCATGTGTACATATGTATGTGTATTCATATGCATATGTGTGTATGTGTGTGTGTAAAATGCTCAGTATGCATATAATTTTTATGCATTCTAAGTCTTGAGAAGTCACCCTATGAAAATGGGACAAACTGAAAATGGTGAAGGTTTTTGGACTTACACAAAACTGAAGTCAGTCATTGCCAAGGTCAAGGTTTTCTACACATGAGATATGGCGCTGGTGAAAGAACAGACATATAGTTCTGTGGAAGCCAAGAGACTAACTAAGCATAGACCTCCACAGACACAGCCAAGAGCTTCTGCAAAAGACACAAATTCGTTTCAACAGAGAGAACACAGGGCCCACTTACCACCCAAAAGTAGCACCACACAGATGAGGCTAACACTTAAAATATAAAATACATCAGAAACCTTCTTGTGGGAGAAAAGCTAGGTTACACTAGATTTGATAATGTGGTTTTTAGAAAAGCTGATATGAAGTTTATAAGATTCAAATTGAAGAAACTTAATTTTTATAAAATTAAAAATCTGTTTCAAGGATACAAAAAACACAAGCTGCATATTATGAGAAATTTCTACTTGGAAACTTCGTATTTGAAAAAAGGCAATTGTAGAACATTAAACAGAATTCTTGATCCTCAATCAACAATGAAGAAAAGAAAAACTTCCCATTTTCAAATAGATATAGACTCTAAGAAGACATCACTGAAGCCAAACAAGTATATTAAAGACAAGCACAAATCATTCGTCTCCAGAAAAATTCAAATTAAAACAACAAAGAGACAATAAAACATTCCTCTTAGAATGGTTAATATCTTCATCATACCTGTTTGAGTTCTGGTAAAGAGACAGAACACTAGGACCTCTTTCTTGCTGGCAGGGATATGAAATGGCACAATCACCTTGGAAGACAGCATCTTGCAAAGCTAATGAGTGTCTCTCCAGGTTAGCAGAAATTATATACAATTACACCTACTTAATTAATTGAAAGCCTCTACACAAAGATTTACACAAGTGTAGGACTGTTGATATAGCCCCAAACTGGACCGTACCAAAATAATAATCAGAGAGTGAACAATAAGCAAGCTGTGATATACCAGTGAATGGAATGCTATTCATAGATAAAAGTCTTGATCTACCATGCTCTAGCTAACCTCGGGAGAATATTAACATCTATATTTATGATCAAAAATAATTAAAATTCACTCTGATGAGATTAAGTTGACTCTAACTATATAAATAATATCTAGAGAAAACCAGACCAATGTACATGATAAAATACATCAGTGGTTGGAAAGGATCAAAGAGGAAATGGAAGTGTCAAATTAAGCACAGGAGATTCTTAAATGGTAAAATGATCAGAGACCACAATGGCCTCCATCAGTCCAGGTAGTCTATCAGCTCAATAACCTCTCACATTCCTTCCGTGCCCCCAAACTTATCCGCAATGTTCACCCACTCCATGTCACAATATCCCAGACCCTAACTTTGGTTCAGACTTCCTGCTCTACCAGTGTCCATGCCAATCACCAGAAGTCCAGGTAGGCTATCTGTCCACAGACCTCCCCCATTGTCTCAGTGTTCCACTCCCTGCCCTCAACCCCCAACCCCTCCTTGAAACTTTGTCCTAGCTCCTAACTTCAGTAAAGAGCCCCTTGTTCAACAAGAGGCTACAAGGACTCCAGATGTTCAGGTAGACAGTTGCACCTCCTTCTCTCCTTCTCTCATTGCTCCCCATATTATCCCAATCCTCCCAACCCTTCTCATTGTTATGTCCTAGCCCCCAACTTGGGCAAAGACTTCCCTGCTCAATCACAGGCCACATGGGGCCAGAAGACCAGAGAGGAAAAAGAAAAACAAATAACAAAACACCAATCCAACAAAGACAAAACCAACACCTAGTACTATAATCTCCCCAAACTCAGATGCATAGACGTCAGCATAAGAACATAATCAACAACAGCCAAGGCAATATGTCACTACCATAGGTCACCTATCCTACCACAGCAAGGCCTGAATACTCTAACACAGCTGAAACACAAGAAAGGGACATTAAAACCATCTTTATGAAGGTTATTGATTTTTTAAAGAGGAAATGAACAAATTCCTTAAATTGAGGAAAAGACAAACAAAAAATTAGAAGAAATTAGTAAGTTCTGTAAAGAAAGCCAAGAAAAAGAGACAAATAGTTGAAGAAAATGAAAAAAAAAATTGAGACCTGAAAATGGAAATAGAAGCAATCAAGAAAGCACAAACATTATATAAAATATCTGCATAATAATCTCAAAAGCTTCAAAGTCTGAGAAACTGTCTTAGCAAGAGGTAGGTAAGAAGACAGGGCAAATAATTATAGCACATTATTGTGCGTGAAATTCTTTAAGAGGAAGAAAGCACATTAGGAAACAAACCAATGAATCTGAACAGAGTACAGACTTTGGCTACTAATAGCATATCAGCATTGGTTCATTGACTGAGACACATGCACGAGACTAGCATAAGATGTTAGCAATGGTGAAAGAGATCATGGAAGATGCAGCGATTCTCTATTTTAGCCTCATGAAGGACAAAAGCAAAGCATTCTAAAATAATCTGTAGGCTTGCTGAGTGTTCATAAGAATGCTAATGCTTCTTCAAAGGGCCATTCTTTTGTCTGTTACCAGCCCCCACACCATAGTAGTCCAAGAAATATGTGAGAAAATTCTGGCTTGGGATTTGTAGAAAAGAGAAGAAAGGCAACTGGACATACACATGGGGGAAATAGTGTGGAAGTGATAACATACAAGTGTTACTAAAGTTCAGGATCATAACCTGTGCCCAAAATCAGGTCCAGCCACCCAGCATCACCAAGCCAATTAAAAGATGAATGCAGGGGGGGGAGAAGAAGGAGAAGAAGAAGAAGGAGAAGGAGAAGGAGAAGGAGAAGGAGAAGGAGAAGGAGAAGGAGAAGGAGAAGGAGAAGGAGAAGGAGGAGAAGGAGAAGGAGAAGGAGAAGGAGAAGGAGAAGGAGAAGGAGAAGGAGAAGGAGAAGGAGGAGAAGGAGAAGGAGAAGGAGAAGGAGAAGGAGAAGGAGAAGATGCATTCAATATGGCCACATTGGAAGAAGGAACAAAGAGATATGGGGAATTCCCAGGTCTGTCTGCCAGGTCCTGAAATGAGACTCCTATTTAGAGAGCCAAGGATTTGGATACTAAGTATTACAAGTCAAGGTGTCAGCTCACTGACTACCAAGCCGCCATTGTCTGTGCTTCCATCTTGTCTTATAAAATGGTCCACCAAGTTGTTAGAACTGTGTGAGAGCCATTTCCAGAACACAAATTCCCATCTGACTGGCGCCTTTACTTCTCCCTGGAGAAATTCAAATTTCAATAGCTTGATATTCAAATTCAAGGGCACAAGTGTCTCTTTAGACTATCTATGTCAGATCGGTTATAGTTGATCTATTTATTCCTCTTCTCATTATGGCTACATTGGAGAAATCTTTTTCTGCTTTGCAATATTAATTTGACTCTTTTTATTGGCTTATTGAGGATGGACATCCATATTTAACTACTGGCAAAGGTCATGACACCAAGTTTGATTAAAAAAAAAGATGATAAAGAAATGCTATATTTAGTTCCTCACTTTATAATAAGAAAGCCTAATGCCCATCAATGCTGGGAAGTTCAAGTACAGAATAGGAAGAACAGTGCAACCCAGTATATTTGGTCAAGTTATCTCCTGGCTTTTAATTTTAGTAAAACACATAAAAGCACTCATCCCTAGCCTTTATAATGCCTTGATCATGGTCTACCAAGAGAAAAACAGCAAGGCAACAAGATAGTACCTTGGTGGAATTAATTTTCTTTGAAACTCCTGCATCAAATTCATTACCAAGCAAAAAGAGATACTGCATATTCTTATATGCTACATTAGTATGTATTGAAACAGAGTGGCCAAATGAAATTCAGGACCATTTCAACCATTTATTGGTAATAAAAATTTTGACTTTTAAATGAAAATTTGCATTTGGCTGAAAAGAAAAAATATGAACTTGAATGATTTTTGTTTTGTTTTGTTTTTTCTTCTTTATACTTCCACAGACTCAGAATCTTAGTACAATTAGCTCTATGTCACAAACTCCAACAAAGTATTCACAACATAAAATAAGTGATGAATACATCTATTTCAATAAATCATAATAAAATTGCAATCTCCACTTCCTGTGCCATTAGCACATTACAAAATGTTTGATGTTTTTATCAACAAACTGCTGACACCACTGCAAATGAAATCTAACTTTTAAAATGAGGACTTTTAGACCAATTAATGGGACAGAAATACTTCATATATTGGAAAATTATGATTCAAGGAGATACATATGTAAGTATTTCAATAATAAATACTAACAAAATGTTTCAACTCAACACACTAAGCAGAAATATGAGGTCCTGAATTTAGTCAATAACAGGCAAAAATCAACAAAACTTAGAGAGTTCTCTTATAGAAAGCTCATCTCAAATTTGGGTTATAATATTCACCAGAGTTAGTAAGGGGAATACCTCAACCTTTGATAGCAACAGCCTTAACAGATCTTAGAGACCACTAATTCAACCATCACATTTTGGACCTGAGAATCCTAAAAATAATAAAGAAAATATCTGACCAATATGTGCCTCCTATAAGGTTCCTTATCTATCTAAATCTATCTATCTATCCATCCATCCATCTATCTATCCATCCATCTATTATTTATTTATTTACTTTTCTCTTAGTACTCAAAAGTAACCAAGTGCCTGAGACATTCTGTGCAAGTATTCTATCACTGGATACCCCTGAGCCATATTCCAGGCCCAGATTCTTAGTTTGAAAGTGCATTGCACATAGAAAAAGACATGGCTGTATTGTTCCAGAGTAGTCTGGACAGCAATTTGTGATAAAGCCAGTTGATAACTCTTCAGTAAAATGGCTCCAACCCTCAAGTTGCAATATGCACAACAGTCAGTCATTTCTTATAAAATTAAGCTTTATATTAAAGCCAAGAAATATTGATATTTTTTAATTTACCCTTAAAATTTCCATACAATTTTGGTTATATTCACTAAAACTAAACTCACTCACTGGTAACCTTCTATATTTCTACAACACACATGAAATTCACATAACCATGTCTATAGAGAATGCCAGTGTACAGCAGAGGAAATAAAATATTTCAATTATGTTTGCTTTTTGAGTATTTATAACCTTACAAATGAGAAATAGCCATAACAACTTTCCAATGGACAGATCAAGCCTTTGACAATTATGAACTTAGTCAAAGCGTAATTGAGCTAGCTGGAGAAGATCAACATGGCATGGACATGGTGAGAAGCCATGGGACCATCAAAATGAAAGGACTGGATTCCCAAGGGAATCCCAAGGGGCCTATGCCACAGTTAAGCAAACAAGGTGATCACAGGTCACCTTGATCAGTAACTTACCCTTGTGACTTTGTGTAAAATACCGACTTAGTTCATATGTGGCCTAACTTCATTATAGAAACTATCATGTGTTAAATTAGCATCCTCAAGGATAGACCAGACTCAGCTGTGTGAACATTTAGTGAAGTTTATATGAAGAAAAAGGTTATGTGTTACATTTTAATTTTGTGTAATTGATCTGTGGCATATTCAAATGAAGAACACCAGTATTGTTTGTTGTAGTTTTAAATTTTTCCACTCTAGTTACAACTACATTTTTGTTTCCTGCAGTATAAGTCTTCATTGCCCTGCCTGAGCCCTCCAGAAGCATTAATTGACTCAATGTAGTTGGAATGTTAATAGATATTTTCAGTATTAAATGTTGATTTGTTCTTGCATCACTTTAGTAGCCAGTACTGGTGGTTTGTGTGCATTGCCTTCAGTTAGACACATATAAAAAAGGCAGGGAAATTGTTCTAAGAACAATATCAGCCCCAAGTCATTCTCCAACATACAGTCATACATTAATCAGGATCCAACCAAAAGGGTGCCAAAACTGATCTCTTATCTTTTCTCAATAATAAACTTAATTTCTCACTTCAACATTCAGATACATGCTCATAATGGTTTGTACTGAGCCAAAGGTGTGTTTTCATAAAAGCAAGGTATGATGCTGTGTGTAAGCAGCACTAAGTGGGGTAGAGGAAGATGTTTCCACAGCATTACTCCCAACTGTGAAATTTCACAGGCACATTGTCCTCACCAGTCCTCAATTTCTCATAAAATGAAGTGGTCTGAAAATGATTCTGTCTAATCAATAATACAGGATTCTATGATCACAGAAGACATTGTATTTAATATTTGATTACAGCTCCTGTGAAGTAAAAGGTAGTAGAGAACACAGCTGTACAGCAGATATACACATTTTTGATGGTTAGCAAAAGCTAATTCAATAATGCAGGAAAAAAAACAATGTGCCACTTGGTACACCATAGAAATGACAATATACACTTTCTCCTCCCCTCCCTCCGTCCCTCCTTCCCTTCCTGTCCCTCCATCATTTTTTCTTTGTTCCATTCCTTACCTTTGTTTATTTCTGTCCTTATGAGCCAGGGGTGGATAGATATATAAATGCAATTGCAAATAATTCTGCTTCTAGCTACCTTCAGAGAATACTGAGTTTGATGAGACAATGAGTTGGGTTATAAGTTGCTTTTTGGATGCATAGATATATTTTATTTTAGAACACAAAACTGCCTAATAAGTGAGTCCCTTGAGTACAGGTCATTTTCTGCAGGGTGCTATTTAATCTTTGCATTTTATGATTTATTTTAAATAGTATGCCACCATTTTACTTTTTCCATCAATAGTCACACTTAGTCATCACCCTGCCCTCTGGCAAAGTTGCCCTTTCTTTCTCATGAATATCTTTGTGCATATCTCCTGCCATGAACGGTGATACCTCATACATATTTTGTGACCTCCTTTTACAGGTAAAATTATAAGAAAGGAAAAAAAAAGAAATTAACTGTCTTTGTCTTGTTAAAAATTGTCTGCAATTTTAGTATACAATTTATTTGGATAGCACAAATGTTTTTAAGGCTTTTTTTTTCATGTACCCATTCACAAACTATCTCCACACAGCTCCAACTATTTTACCTGGAATAATAAACAGAAATGAAGTATTAATTAGAATCCCTCTAATTTAACATCCCTGGTTTATGCATTTCTGTGATTAGTAATTCCAAGCTTTGCTTGCAGCAGGCATGATTTAAAGAGTTGAAGTTGTAGTACAGAAGCAATTTTATACACAGCCTTTTACACTGCATAATAGGGAGCATTTCTCATTGTGTCTCATAGTCATTACTATGTGTAAAATGTCTGTTAGTTTCTTGGGCTCAAACTAAAGTCAAATGGGACTTGCCTGCTATATCTTCTACGCTGGCTACAATTTGGGGTCTTAGAACCTTTGAGTATGTAGTTTCAGTGTCTATTAATGTAAGCCCATATCTCTGTAGGCTCAAAGTTCACATACAGTTAAGTATAGGTCCATGTTTAAGACTGCAGGGTCCATTTTCATGATATCATGTTTCTCTGTTCTTTCTCACACACTTCCCTTTTCTTCAACTCTCTACCAAGTTTCTGCTTACAACCTCTTCATCCTTCCCCTGTTGATCCAATGTGCACAGTATACACTATTTCTGCTTCACTACAACGTTAATGAAGGAAAAATTTTGAGACTAGGGCCAATAAGATGACTCAGTCAGTGTTAGTGCTCCGACCTTAGAAACTAAGGCCCATCCCCCAATGCCCAAGGAAAGGAAGGACCCAGTTCCCATAAAGATGTCCTCTGTCTTTTACACTCATGCTCACACACATGAACACCCACAAACAAAAAATAAAATTTGAAATATCCATGGCTGATTCTTTGTGCCCAAATGATAAATAAATACCAATATGTTAGGTGATGTAAATGTTGTATTTTTTTGAACATCTGACAAAATTATTACAAAACTCAGTGGCTTAAAATAGCACAAATGTATTATCTTACAGATCTGTACATTACAAGATTAACCAGGTATCACTGAGCTAAAATCAAGGTGTTATTAGAGACATGCTCCTTTCTCAACCCTCTCAGAAAGCAGACATCTCCTCACCTGTTTTTGAACATTACCTATATTCTCTTCACTCAGGCTCACCTAGGAAGGAGAGTGAATTTCAAAGGCCTACCTAGATAATATGAAGAAAGGATAATTTCTCATCTCAAAGCCTTCAGTTACAACATAGGGTTGCATTTGTGAAGTAACATGTATATTAAGATATTCTGAAGAATAAGGTGTATTTTAGGGGCACTATTATTCTACTCACCTCAATGGTTGACAAAGACATGAAAGTATTCTTCTAACAATGATGCCAGTAAGGAAATGTTACTGAAAGAAGATGGAAGTCTGGAACTACAGTAATAGCTTGGTAGTTGAGAACAGTTTTTACTCCTTCACAGGACAGGAATATTGTTCCTAGCACATGCTTGGTGGCTCACAACCCTCCATAAACTCCAGTCAGGGGTCAATACCCTTTTCTCACCTCTGTGGGTACCAGGTACATCACACACACACACACACACACACACACACACACACAGAGAGAGAGAGAGAGAGAGAGACAGAGACAGAGACAGAGACAGAGACAGAGACAGAGACAGAGACAGAGAGACAGAGAGCTGACCCTAAAATAAACAAATGTTGAAAGACAGAAGTCTGCCTAGAGCTCCCAATGTAATAAAGCGAGAGCTTCCATCTTGACTCACTGTGCAGTAACGCTTCCATTTCATTGAAACATTTTCCCTTTTCATAGAAGAAAGGAATTTATTTGAGACATAAAATGATTAGAAGAAGTTTGCTCAAAATTAATCAGAGGGTGAGAACATTTAAACTTTAATCTCCCAACAGTTTTCAAATGTGCATAATTAGGAATCATGAGCAAAATGCTGCAAGTGGCTCACTCTACTTCTTGTAATGAACAGGTCCCCCCCCACTGCCTCCTCCGCCACCACCACCAGTCTGGTCCCACCACCACGCCAGCCCCCAATAACACGCAGATACTCTGTATTTGATACAATTCTGTTGGCCAGTTACTAATTCCTTATCGGCTAGCTCTGTCTTAATTATTAACCCATTTCTACTTATCTAAGTATTTCCACGTGGTCATCTTATTGGAGAGCAGCAGGTCAGCATCTGCTCTCTCCAGGCTCTACATGCTGACTCCTCCTACCTACTTCCTCTTTCCCCCTTGTCTACTAGCCCCACCTATCTTGCTTTCCCATTGGCCACAGTGCTTTATTCATTAACCAGTATGAGAAACATATTTACAGAATAACATCTCCCATCAACTCCTTCTATCTCACAGAAACTCCATGTTTTGCAACCAACATGTCCATTTTCCTCTCTCAGCCTTACAACCACGATTCTACCCTATAGTCATATTTATTCAAATTTCCTTTATATAGTCCATAACTGTGAAGTGACAAAATGAACGAGTAAAATTTAAATGTGCTTATCACATACAAAAACTGGATGAGGATATGAGTATGTGGAGTGTGTTACTCTGTACCTCCCTTCCCTAATCATATCCTTAGAAAGCAATTGTGTACACTTTTCATACAATAATTACAACTTTTTCCTTCTAAACAAACGTCATTCTTTCCATAATGTGTGCATATGTCAAAATATCACATTACCCTATGAATGTATACAATTATTTTTTCATTAAAATATTATTAAATGAATAGCCACAATGGTTTGTACCTGTAATTCTGACACATGGAAACTACAGGCAAAAAGATAGAGTCTGAAATCACCCTTTGTTATGTAGCATGTTCAAGACCAGGCCAAGCTGCATAGGGAACCTTTGTCTCAGAAATGCAAAGGCTTGCAATGCAAGACATCATTCTTGTATTGGTTAATGAATAAAGCCCTATTGGCCAATAGGAAAGCAAGATAGGTGGGACTAGGAGACAAGGAGGATTTGGGGAGAGGTAGGAATAGATTCAAAATGTAGGAACAAAAGGAGTAAACGGTCCGGACCCTTTCTCCAGTAAGCCAAGACCATGTGGAAATGCTTAGATTGATAGAAATGGGTTAATATTTAAGACAGGGCTAGCCAATAAGAAACACTAGAAACAGGCCAACAGCTTTCTATCTAATACAGTGTCTCTGTGTGTTATTTGGGGCTGACATGGATCTGGAACAAGGATGGTGGAAAACTGCTTGTAACAGGCTTGGAGATAAAGTTCAATGGTAAAATGCTCACCAGCATGTGAAAGGTCCTGGGTTTGATTCTAAGAACCACACACAATAAATAAATAAACATATAAATATTAAATTATCAAAACATCAGAAAATAAATACATTTTTGACAGAAAGAGAAAGAACCAAATTTAAGTTTCCCATCTTTAAAAATTCTATTCTTTCTGGTATTCTTCCTTTTCTACTCTAATGGTCACCACACACACACACACACACACACACACACACACACACACAAGTCCATTGAGGAAAATCTAAGTATTGACTTACAATAGCAAATAGCAATTTGTTATAAAATTCTCAGCAATGAAAAAGTATCAATAATAAATTTAATGTGTCTAGATTTACCTCCAGTCAGCTAATCATGAGAAGTTCATCTGGAGTCATGAGAAAATTCTGTCAATGACAGTTTATACAATGAGTTTGTCCTTGCAAAAGGTTGTAGTATACCCTTCTCTGGGGACTCCTGAAAGAAGTCAAAACATGAAAGATACATTTAGCCTTAGAGTAAGCCCAGTCAGGTAACTTTTGGTCAGTGGCCCTGGGATTTCATTTATCACTGCTATTCCAATGAATGAGGGATGGGAAGTTTTGCCTGATACAGATGTTTGAAGAAAACATTCAGAGAAAAGCAGTTCTCAAACTAGACATCCCTGCTAATGAACACTAGCAGATCTGTAGCCCTAGAGTTTGCAGACAACTTCCATGTCTCTCCAGTACAATTGCACATTGTATAAGGATCAACTATCAAACAACAGATCTGAGAGACAAAGCTCAAGTCATTTAGAGAGATTTGTGCAAGATCTCAGACCTAATTCTTTGACCAAATTACTCTGCTTTTTCTAATAATTGCTTCTTGTGTAACTTTTTCTGCTGACTTGAACAAACACCTAATCATCCTTAGTAGATGACAGACCAAAGAAATGATCCCACTCATAATTGTTAAACACAACCACTCTCAGTAAATTTTGCCATGGTTCCTAGATATCAATTGTTCTCAGGAGGGACCACAGCTTTTTGAAGGCACTTTCACTTCTGCTAAGTTCATATGTGCATCTTATGTGGGTGTAATGGGGGCTAATGTGAATCAAACACAGAGACTTGCTTATAGTAGGCAAGTCCTAATCACTGAGCTACACCATTCTGACATTAGCTTCTCATTGATAGCTTCTTGTCCATTACATGCATCAGTTCTTTTGCTAGATTCTGCCATTCTTCCATTGCTCTCAGACTTTACCTCTCACACCTGCCAACTCACAGTTTCCATTAGGCCTCATTGCCAGTGTCACTGTGTGTGTGTGTGTGTGTGTGTGTGTGTGTGTGTGTGTGTGTGTGTGTGTGTTCCTCATGGTCCTAGAGATTTGACAGCTGGACAGTGTTCCATAATGATTCCTGCACCTTACTGAACAGAATAGCAAATTATCAAAGCAATGGTGGCTTGTCCCTTAATTGTTTTATAGAAATTTTAATGCAACTTTTTGTCTTGAACTTTGCTGTTCACATTTGTAAGAGCCACGCACACATTTATAAGACCTTTTTGCAATGACAACTTATGCTGGAGAGGATGTGGAGAAATGGTGGGAGTACAAACTTGTACAGCCATTTTGGAGATCAGTATGGTGGTTACAATGGGAATCGGTCTACCACAGAACCTGGCAATCCCACTCTTAGGCATATACCCAAATGGCCCTCATCCATACAACAAAGACATCTGTTCAACTATGTTCATAGAAGCATTATTTGTAGTAGCAAGAACCTGAAAGCAACCTAGATGCCCCTCAGCTGAAGAATGGATAAAAAAGATGTGGCACATTTACACAATGGAATACTCTGCGGGGGGAAAAACAATGGAATATTGGCATTCACAAGGCAAGTGGATGGCACTTGAAGAAACCATCCTGAATGAGTTAACCCAGTCACAAAAAGAGGAACATGGTATGTACTCACTCATAAATGAATTTTAGACTTAGAGCAAAGGATCACCAGCCTATAATTCACACTGCCAGAGAAACTAGGATACAAGGAGGATTCTAAGAGATTCATATAATGTCCCTCGCAGAAGGGGAAAGGGACAAGATCTCCTGAGCATATGAGCAGTTGGGGGGTGGGCAGTGAGTGGAGAGGGAACTAGGAGAAAAAGAAGGGAGGGAGAGGAAAACACATGGGACTAGGAAGATTGAGCCAGGGGAGGAATAGACAAGAGGAGAAAGAGAGAGAGAGAGAGAGAGAGAGAGAGAGAGAGACAGAGACAGAGACAGAGACAGAGAGAAACAGAGAGAGAGAGAGAGAGAGAGAGAGAGAGAGAGAGAGAGAGAAACAGAGATAGACCATAAAAGAGAAAGCCATTACAGCTTTGAGAGAAAACTGAACCTACAGAAATGTCCAGAGACCTACAAGACTGACTCTAACTAACAATTTGAGCAACAGTGGAAAGACTACCATAAATGCCCTTCCCTGATAATGAGATCAACAACTAACTTATCCACCATCATAGAGCCCTCATCTAGTAGCTGATGGAAAGAGAAGCAGATACCAACAACTAAACACTGAGCTGAACTGGAGTCCAGATGCAGTGAGGGAGGGCAAGACCAGGGTACAGAAACACATAGAGACACCTGACCTGAACAAGGAGAAGCTAAAGAACCCTCAGACTGATAGCTGGGAATCCAGCATGGGACTGACTCAGACCCCTTGAACATGGGTCTCAGCTAAAAGGCCTGGGCAGTCTAAGGGACCTCGGACAGTGGAACAAGGATGTATCCCTGGTGCACAAATGGACTTTGGGAGCACATTCCCCATGGAGGGATACTCTCTTAACCTAGACACAGGAGAGAAGGCCTAGTCCCTAATCCAAATGACTTGACAGATTTAGATGACCCCTACTGTAAGGCATCACCCTACATGTGAAGTTGGGGGTGGTAGGAAGGGAGGGTGGTCGGGGGGGTCACGAGAGGGTGGGAGAGAGGGAAAGAGGGATGGAGGAAGAGGGAACTAGGCTGGATATGTAAAATAAAAATAAAAAGGAAAATAAAGAAAGAGAGAGAGAGAGAGAGAGAGAGAGAGAGAGAGAGAGAGAGAGAGAGAAAGCAAGGAAGGAAGAAAGAAAGAAAGAAAGAAAGAAAGAAAGAAAGAAAGAAGAAAAAAACTTTGTTATTGGCCAAACAGCTCTATCTCTCCTTTTAGGCATTTTCTTCCAGACTCTACAATTTTGAAAGGCTTCCTACTCAGCTGAAGACATGAAATGACCTATAAAATGGCATGACATTGAACAATTAATGGATGAAAGAAAGAATTTGTTTAGCCCCAATTGGCAGAAGATTCTCTTTGACGAAGATTTAATACTTTAGGATTAATTTCATTTTCTCTACAGGCCCAATTACATTACTTGGCCCTGCAATGAATATTTATACAATCCCAATAATGTTAACACCACAGGCTTTTATGTGTTCAATTTTGTAAACATCACATAAAGCCTTAAGTCTATGAAGTATGAAAATGTTGCAAAGTATTATAAAACTCATGAAGAGCAAAATGGACAGAAATAGAAAAAAACACTGGTAATGGTCATACAGTGTAACTTTTAGTTTTGAAATTATTTGCAACTTCTGTTAATTTACTTTATACTACTTTAACACAATATCTGAAAGTGTATTCTTAGAAATAATTTGGGCAAGATTGCTCAATGATTAAAGCTTTTGCTGTGCAAGCCTGATGACCTGAGTTTTATTTCTGAAACTCACAATGGAAGGACAGACCCAGTTCTTGAGAGCTGTGCTTTGACATCCATATGCATGCACATGAACACACACACACATACACACACACACATATATATATATACGTATATATATACATATATATATATGAATGACGTATATATGAATGATATATATACATATATGTACAGATATATACAGATATATATGTATATATATATATATATGACTTGGGAATCCACACATCATATACATGAAACACCACACACACACACACACACACACACACACACACACACACACACACACACACAATAAGGTAAATAAAAAGAGGGAATTTATTTGCTTCACAGATCTGGAAAGTTCATGGCTTGGCACTGGTATCAGCTTGATTATGTTGAGGGGAAAGATGACTACATCTGTCACACAGCAGATCACATAGGAAATAAAATTTAGACAGGTGTGAATGGATAGGCTTGTACATTACTAGCAATCCCTTTCATAGGAGCTAACCAGGGATTCCTCAGAAGGTCAATCTTAATCTTTTATAAGAGCAGTACACAATGGCATAAGCAGCACTAGGCTCAGCATTTAGAAGATAACAGCAAACATTAGCATCATGACATGGAGACCAAATTTCAAACACAAGAAACCTGTGGGAACAGAATTCATTGGATGAGTCAAGAAATGGAATTATGTATTTATGTCTTAAACCTAAGAGTATTTCAAGAACTCCTCTCCTTAAAAATGTAAATCAATGAAGGTAAAATGATTACAACTAGGATGGAAAACTTTTATTTTTGATTTTATGATCTGTCTGCCATATTTGATAAAGTTCTGTTTGATTATTCTATCTATAACCCCCAGATTGAGAAATGCATAACTATGAGATCATGGAGTAGTGAATGTATTTTCCCCAGTCTAGTCTTTGACAGACAAGAAATACCAGCTTCTTGTCACCATTAAGAAATTGTAGATCAAGAACTACTTCTTTATCAGGTCCTGACTTTCCCAAAGATACCATTATCTGAGTCCCTGAGCCATATAGTTGGCCAAGAGTCAAAATCCAGGCATCCCAACACCTAGAAGAAGTGAAAACAAAAATATTTGCTGAAAATGGAAACTATAATTATAGCCATAAAATGGCAAATTGAGTCACCATAGAGATAATAGGTTCTGGGTTTTTTATTTCTTTTTCTTTTCACTCTCCTTCAAATCACACAAAATGAAAGTGGGTTCACAAAGCAATGAGTCTGATCATCTGTTAGCCTCTCCCAGTCCTCTTTGAAAGGTAGGAATATAAATCTAAATTGCAATCCATATGCCATACCTCTAAGGAGAAAGGGATTATGTCCTGTAATGGTCATAAACATTTCCTAAGCCTGTATCTGGCTCTCTTCTATTGAAAGAATTTTCTAAATCATCTAGACAATCTAAAGCTTATATATCGCCAAACTGTTCTTGCTTCTTGTTTCTTTCATTCTATAAAATAATATCCCGGAGTTCTGGGAAGCATTTGGATACACTGCTGATTTTTATCCTGCAATGATTTTTTTATATATAACTATAAACATTGAATTTCAGATAGCTCAGCTCCTGCATGATACTGATTTTCAGGTAGTGAGGGATTAAGTGAATTTCCAAACTGAAACTCACAGAAAAGGCTGAGAGATTATATCGACCCTTATGTGCTTCAACTGTGAAGTCATTCAAGAAAAAAGAAGCTACCATAGCTCCAAGCCCAAAAAGATCCCTGACTATCTTTGACATTTAAAAATAAAAAACAGAAAATTGTTTGGCTTCATTTTAAATGTCACTCCTCTACAGGTGAAAAATTTTTTTCATCTAGGAGACTGGAGGATGAAACAAACTGTACTGAGCAATACTGGCTATAGAGAGTCTGATGAACTTGTCTACATGCTTATGAAGTATAGCTTGACTATAAGTACTTTACATGGAGGCAATGATCAAAAGAGAAGGTCTTACATAATCTTCAGATGCAGTGGATGTGGAGGGAAATGTCCTGGTCTAAGAATGAAAATGAGTCATTTGGGTAAAAGCATCATCAATTAGCTGTGAAATGCTCTGCTAGTCAATGGCATTCATAAGATTCTGATTCCATATCTGCAGCATGCACCTCTGCAGTGACTCTTTGATCACTTCAAATATCTTTTATTTTCCAAGAAAGTACTTGATATTTCTATCTTGGTATCTTTTTCTATAAAGTTGGGCTGAATATTCACACTCAAAAGATTTCAGAAGGGAGGAAAATAAATGAAGAGAGAATATAAATGTGGAACAACATTGAAAGCCATAAAAGTTGGTCAGATTGTACTAGCTTTTAGCATTGTACATATTTTCAAAGTAATCATATATTGAAAAATATTATTTTCTCTACTTCCTTCATTCCTTTTTTCCTTCCATGTTTCCTTCATCTGTTCCTTTCTAGTTCTAACCAAGTCATAAAGTTGGGAGTCATCTCTTATTTTGTTTGGATTGGTTTTCTGTTTCCTATTTCTTCACTCATGCAGACATCTTATCTCTTAGAAACAGATGGGATTTAGGTCAATCATCCTTTAAGTCCATGCAGTGTAACCAATGATAAAAATGAGAAGCAGCAATGTGCCATTGTGATTGTCAGTCAGCACAGTTTCCTCCTTCTCGGGAGCAGTGTCACACTAATGTCATTTAAGAGTGCAGTGGTATTTTCTTCTAGGAAAAAAAAATCTCAGAGCAATCCTTCAGTAGTTTTCTACTTTGTTATTGTTGTTCTTCATCAGGCTACTTCATTGTTCTGCCCACCTGAGCTCTTTCATAGATTAAAATTTGGTACCCATGATAAAACTTCTGTGCAATCACCCTAACAAAACTGATTTTCTCCCTATTTACTGAATTACACTTTACTTTCAAAATTCTACTCATTCTGGTCCTACAACTTGGTGTCCTCTTCCAGACAGATGCATGGTAAAATAATTGCCATTATTCATCATCTATTCAAAGTGCCAAATACTTGGTGAAGGTGCCTGTGATGTTCACAGAAGCTCAAATGTCTCTGCCCTCTCAGATTTTTATCTCGCTGTGCACTTCCAAAGTCTTTTTGCTTTCCATCTTAGGAATCTTCCATTGTTACCCTTTCATATCAAAGTGCCTATAAGCCAAGACGTGACCATCTCAATATCATATGTCCAAAGGACAGAAAGGTAGTAAATAATATTAATAAAATAATGCTCATCCATTATTATATTTAAATGATATCAGTTATCTCAGTTTTTATCAAACTACCAGTAAAACCAAGGTACTAATATATTAGTAACTGAAACTTATCACCTTATTCTCATCAAGATTCAGTATATAGATATAAGAAAATGGCATAATAAAATACATTGTTATATATGGTTGGTATATTCTAACCTTTAATAAACACATTATTACTAAATAGTGTTGATTATTGAAATATTAGGATACCTAATATAATTATACCTATTCAAACTAATATATAATATATATATATATGAATAATATGATTTGACATATCCAATTGAACATTTGGACAAGTAAAAATATGTTTATGAAGAAAATGGGGACAAGACCAGGCTACAAAAACCCACAGAGACAGCTGACCTAAACAGGGGGGGACCTCATGAACCCCAAGACTGATAGCTGGGAATCCAGCATTGGACAGACTCAGACACCCTGAACATGGGTCACCATTAGAAGGCCTGGGCAATCTAAGGAACCTCTGACAGTGGAACCAGGATGTATTCCTGGTGCATGAAAGGACTTTGGGAGCACATTCCCCATGAAGGGATACTCCCCTAACCTAGAGGCAGGAAGCAGGGCCTAGTCCCTCCTCCAAATGACTTGACAGACTTTGTTGATCCTTTTGGAAGGCATCACCCTCCCTGTGGATTGGGATATGTGATGGGATGGGAGGGTGGTTGGGGGGCATGGGAGGGAGAGGGGGAGAGGGATCTGGGATTGATGTGTAAAATAAGAAAAAAATGTGCTTATTAAAAAGATGAAAAAATAAACTAATGGATTAAAAATATATTCATGATTGTAAAAGGTATACATTTCAACAGAAAACACAACACTATAAAATAACACATGAGGCATTTTTCATAGGTGGGAAAAGCAATAATTCCATATGGATTCCCGTTTCTCTAATATTACTTTAACCAACTCAGAGAAAAAAAGGAAAGAAGTTTATACTCAGGAAATAAGGACTTGGATGGCATTCTCAAGTGATGTGATTATATTTTTTGAAAATACAAGCAATTGCCTGGGAACCTGTCAGAATCAGAGGTTCAGTGATCTAGGAGGTAGTCAAATTCTAAATGAGAAATCAAAGGATCAAAATGTACAAAGAATGCTAAGGAAATACATTTACAACAACATTCAAAGGAAAGATAATATTATAATGAAAAGTTTAAAGTAATACTAGTCTCAGAAAACAAGGGAACAAACTGAGACATAGAAGAACCGACATAAGCTTGTCAATGTCCACCCATTTCATTTATAATGTAATTTGATATCTGCTGAGGTTTGAATAAAAATGGACACCAAAAGCCCACAAGGAGTGGCACTATTAGAAAGTTGTTGGAGTAGGTGTGGCATTGCTGGAGGAAGGGTGTCACTGTCAGTGAGCTTTGAAATATGAACATCACAAGCCAGGCCTAGTGTAACTGTCTCTTCCTGCTGCCTGTGGATTCAGATGTGGAAGCCCCAGCTACCTTGTCTGTCTTTATGCCACCATGCTTCCAGCTATGATGCTAACAGACTAAACCTCTGAACCATATTCCAGCCCCAATTAAATGTTTTCCTTTATAAGAGTTGCCATGGTGTCTGTTCTCAGCAATAGAACCCTAACTAAGTCAATATTTAAGAAAAATAACTAATACGCCTGTGTTGTTTGTGGTTATTCAATAACGGTATTCTGTTTTTATTTATTTTTTGGGTTTGACTGTATAATTGAAATAGAAAGTTAATATAATTCATAAATAAAGCTAAGCAAAATCACACAAGAATTCTCTCAAAATAAAAGGCAACTAAGCAAATTTTATCTGCTGAAAAATAGTCAATATAAGACACTTCACAGTGTTCGATTGTTTTAAAAGCTCAGACACTGGACAGACTGGTGGACAATGAATGGAATTGGGAGGGCTGTCAAACAATGATTTCATAAAATCAGGAAGTTAATGAATGAATGTATTTTACTGCATTTTTATTAAAAATAGATTCTGATCTCATATATCTCAATAACAGTTTCCCCTCTCTCCATTACTTCTAGCTCTTTCCCTCCTCCCACCCCCCTCAAATCCACTCCCCATCCTTTTCCTCTTCAGAAAAGAGCAAGCTCCCAAGAGACTGCAGCCAAACTGAACCAAACGAAACACAACAGGACATCAAGGCTCTACAAGGCCGCCTGATAGGAGAAGAGTCTCAAGAGCCATGTTTCAAGTCTGCTGAGAGATAAGAATACAGTAACAAAGAGCAGACTGCCAAAATGTACACTACATGCATGCTTCATAATTTTGTCAGGAAAAGTTCTAAATAGACTAAAGATATAGAGGCATCCATTTTTGATATAACCATAAATGAATCAGAGGTAATAACAGCAGAATCAGTTTGTTGCTTCAGCACAGGAAAGGGTTTTCCAGTACTCCAATCAGTAACACATAAAATTGTGATCTGTTAATGCAACCATATAAAATGGCAGGCTTCTATCTGACTGTTAAAGTCACAGATGAAGCAAACAGGTAAAAAAAAAAAATCAACAAAAACACATACCCACGAACAAAATTTTACAACTAATATTCATATGGAGCCTCCAATGTAGAACAGAAGCTGCTGGACTTAAAGAGAAGATAATCATACAGATAAATAAAAATGGCAGTTGAGAGAGAGAGAGAGAGAGAGAGAGAGAGAGAGAGAGAGAGAGAGAGAGAGAGAGAGAGAGAGAGAGAAGAAGGAGAGAGAGAGAGAGAGAGAGAGAGAGAGAGAGAGAGGAAGAAGGAGAGAGAGAGAGAGAGAGAGAGAGAGAGAGAGAGAGAGAGAGAGAGAGAGAGAGCACTGCCCTACACTCTCACTCTCCATGAGCCAAAGCCACACCATCTGAAGACCTGTTCACACTATCTTTGGCATGACCAATCCCTAGCACTGACCCTGTTTCACAAATCAGCATCTGAGGATGTTAACCAGAGTCCCTGGAACACTGTGACTGGACTCTGAACACTATAAATTAAAAACCAGTGCTGAGCATCTATGTGTTCCACTGCTAAGTCTCATCTCCATCTCATTCCATATACCAACCTCACCTCCTTGGAAACTGTAACAAAAATCTAATAGTTCCACAGAGGGGTGTGTGTGTGTGTGTGTGTGTGTGTGTGTGTGTGTGTGTGTGTGTGTGTGTGTGGTAGAAGGTATACCTTGCCCTTGCTGAGCTAGAAGCATTTCTGATGTTCCTTTCAGTCACCACTGAGTGGCTCCAAGACTGAAGCCCAGCTTATCCAAACCATGCCAAGCAAATGACATCTATTTAACAAAGGTTGGACAGACATCCACACAAAAAGACACAACCAAAAACCTACTCAAAAGTCCACATCCCATCACAAAAACACAAATAAAATTAAAATCCAAAAAAATATGTTTAGTCCATATATTAGTAATATATTCTCACAATAATGTACCTGAAGAAAGCAAATAACACACAAGACAGTGAGTTCAAAAGAACCATTTAAAGTATGATCAAAAAATTCAAACAGGATATGAATAAAAGCTATAATGAAGACTGAGAAAACAAAAACAGTGGAATGAAATAAGGAAAACAATTCAAAATATGAAAATAAAATTCAATAAAGAGATAGAAATTCTGCAGGGAACCCAAACAAAATAAAATTTGAAATTAAATGATTCAACAAATCTTATAATAAAAATCTCAGTACAAAGTCTTATCAACAGAATGAATTAGGTAGAAAGAAAATATCATGACTTGAAGATAAGGTAACAAAATTAGACCATATGTTAAAAATCATAAATCTAAAACACTCATAAGCAGAACACACACAAAGTTAAGGGAATTATTAAAAAGATTGAACTTACATTATGTATTATAGATAAAAAAGAAAAAGAAATGCAGGAGAGAGTCATAGAAAATATTTTCAAAATCCCATAGAAGAAAATTTTCCAAATCTAAGGGAAAAGATGCCTATCCAGGTCCAAGAGACACACAGAACACCAAATAGACAAGACAAGAAAATAAGTTTTCTACATCATGTAACAGCCAAAACACTAAATATGGAAAAGGATATTGAAAAGCTACTATAAATACCAAGTCACATATGGAGCCAGGCTTATCAGACTAGGCACTGACCTTTGAATAAAGAGTTTAAAGGCCATGGGGGCTTGACTGATCCACATGGGTCCTGAAAGACCACAGAAGGTAGCCCAGACTATTACACATAGCATAACTATCATAATCAAAAGAGCAGAAAAATCCATAATCAAAGCAGGCATACAGAGTTTATGACTACTGTTCCCAAATGGAATTTATAGGACTGAAAAAAGTGGATAAGCATATCTAAGACTGACAATGAAACAAAAATCACAGTATTATATCAGTGACTACATACATACATACATACACACACACGTACACACACACACACACACACACACACACACACACACCAAGATTTCTGTCTGATCCTCTTAAAAACTGCTCTTATTTATTATTCTATCAAAAAGATAAAGACTAGCAGACTGTATTTTAAAAGAGCATCCTCTATTTATGACCTCCAAGAAACATAGCTCAACCCAAAAGAGAACCAACTGTCTATAAGTGACAGAGTGGACAAAGTTGCTCCATTCAAATGAACCCGGGAAACAATTAGGAATTACCATTCTAGTGTTTGATGAAAGGGAACTCACGCTGAAGTAGTAAGAGGAGATAAAGGATGTTACTGCATACTGATCATTGGGGAGAACACTGCAGTCCTACACATGTATACTGCACCTTTGGATTCACCACCCTCTTAAAACAAACGCTACTATAATAAATAACAGATTAGACCTAACACATTGAAGATGGTAACTTCTGTTCCCCATTGTAACCAATGAGCCAACCATCCAGACAAAAAGCAAAGAGAAAAAATATTAAAGCTAAAATGTATAATAAATCAAATAGGCTTAAGTCACCATCCAAGAGCTAGAAATCACACATCTATCACAGCAGCCCACGGAACTTCCACTAAATAGACCACATACTGAGACTTGAAGCATGTTTCAATAAATCCCGGGAAATTGAAATGCTCTCTGCATTTTATCTGATCACAGTGGAATAAATCTAGGTATAAATAGAAAACAAATAAAGGTATGGAAATTGCATAATCCACTATTGAATAATGAATAGATCACTGAGGGAATAACAACAAAAACTTTTATAATGCCCAGATTGAATCCCAGTTAAAACATAAATAAAATCTATGTTAAAACATAAATACCTAAAATCTATGGAATATATTGCAAGTTGTCTTTAAGAGACAAGTTTATAGATCCACATGTCTATGTAAAACAATCAGAAAGAACTCAACTAATTATAAGTTTTAAGGCCTTGTTAAACAAAAGCAGACAACACTCAGAGCAAAAGAGAGAAGTAATTAGTGAAATAAAATGAGATAAAAATACGAATAATTAAGCAGTTAGTCGTAGGGTTTTGGGGGGGCTGCTAACTAGCTCCCAAGCAAATATATGCAGATTTGGCCTGGAGAGATAGCTCAGCCATGAAAAGCTAGGCTTAAAACTATAAATATAAGAGATTTATTCTTACTTAAGAATGCCCAGCCTTAGCTTGTCTTGTTTCTAGCCAGAGTTTTTAACTTAAATTATCTGGTTTCTCTTTACATTTGGCCTCTAGGCTTTTACCTTTCTTTCTTCTATATATCTTTCCTTCTTACGTCATGGCTGGCATGTGGCTAGACCCTGGGGTCCTCCTCTCTTTCTCCCTTTGTTGTTCCTCCATTCTTTTCTAGATTTTTCCTCCAATTTATTCTCTCTGCATACCAGCCCCACCTATCCTCTCTCCTATCTAGCTACTGGCCATTCAGCTCTTTATTTGACCAAGAATTGAGGCAGGCAAAGTAACACAGCTTTACAGAGTTAAGCAAATGCAGTACAAAAGAATGCAACCCATCTTTGCATCATTAAACAAATATTCCACAAAATAAATGAATGTAAAACATCTTAAACTAGTATTCCACAATTGTTTCACTGGGATTAACAAGATTGCCAATTGTTTAGCCAAATTAATCAAAAGAAAGAGAGGGAAGGACAAAATTAATAAACAGGTACAAGAAGAGAGAAGAAGTAGACATTATAATACCAATGAGATCCAGAGCATAAGAATATACTTCCAAAAGCCAAATTTGAAAGCTCAGAAGAAATAGATGAGTTTCTAAATATATATGACCCACCAAAACTAAGCCAAATATGATTTTAAAAGTTTTTAAATAGAGCATGATAATAGTGGCCCATCCCTTTAATCTCAGTACTTGGGAGACAAAAGCAGGCAGATGTCTGAGGCAGAGTTCCTGAACAGCCAAGCCTACACAGAGGAAACCCTGCCTTAAAAGACCAAGAAGAAAGAAAGAAAGAAAGAAAGAAAGAAAGAAAGAAAGAAAGAAAGAAAGGAAGGAAGGAAGGAAGGAAGGAAGGAAGGAAGGAAGGACGAGAGATCAGGCTAATGGCAAACAATGAAACTGGACAATGCAATAAAAGCATCACAACCCAAAAAAGACTTTTAAAGAAAATTTAAAATATGCTTCTCAAATGACTCATGAAATATAACAAGAAAGAATGTTCAAATTGTTTTTATGAACCAGCAATATGTACGTATATATATATATATATATATACACATATATATATATATCAGGTAAACAATGAAATAATTAATTTCCCACCAGTCTCTTTAACAAGCATACATTCAAAAAGTCTCAGTAAAATACTTGCAAAGTAACTTCAAGAAAACACCAGAAAGATCATCATCATGATTAATATAAATGCATCTTAGAGATGTACAGATGTTTCAACACATGTAAGTCAATAAATACAATTTAGCACATGAAAATAATGAAAATAATTAGGACAGAAAATTCACATGATCACTTCAGTTGGTACAGAAAATGACTTTGAAAACAATCCAATATTCTTTCATGATAAAAGCCCTAAATAAAATAGAGATGCAGAGAACCTATCTTACTTAACATAGTAAACACAATATGCAACAAACCTACAAATAACATCATGCTAACTAGAGAAAATCTCAAAGCATTTCCACTAAAATCAGGATGTCTACTATTACTTCACATAGTATTTGCAGTCTTCCCTACAATAATAAACAAGAGAAGATAAAAGTTCATAATGCTGGAAGGTTCTGGCATTTTCCTGGGGGGAAAAAAGAGTAATCTGCGTCCTTCCTTAACTGTGAAACACATGGAATATGAAACCATTGGCCTGGCAAGATACGTCCACTAATGCAATAGTAGAACCAAATTCCTGATTGGATTTAAGGCCAACTGAATAAGACAATACTGATGCTTGGCACTATTAACCGAGTCAAGAACCCATACCTGTGAGGTCACGAGTCCTAGGGGAGCACTGCTGTTATCATTGTACTTATTGGGCCCAGTGCAGTATCAAACTGCTAAGTAAGTATTTATACTTATACCTATGGATTAGTATAACTATCAGTCTTCATGAGAGATGTTTCTTTTTACAGTAGACTATAATTGATACAGACACTCACAGCTGGTCAGAGTACAGGATGAGAAATTATTTTCATTCCAGGGGTTCTTAGGTGTTTGAATCTGTAGATTTCAATTACTTAGCAGCTACTTAGACTGTATCTTGATAAAATGGACATTTCTTCAACAAGTTGCCCTTTCCCACAACCTCAAGTGGTCTCACAGAGAACTTTAAGTATGAACTTTCTATGATCAATCTTATAAATAAACCAGCTCCCATAAAAATAAACTAAAAATTATTTTATACCCATTTTCTTTGGAGTGTAATTCAGTGCCTGGGCTACAGAACTGAGATGAGCATGATAGAAAGTTTCTTTTCATGAACCACCTACAGGAATAGCTGGATTCTGGTGGGTTAAAAAAAACAGGTGACCAGTCTTTATCATCACTTTGTTTAGCTCTCCTGGAACCAGACCTTCTTACCACTTAAGTTAAGACAAGAGAGATTGCAGCTTCAGTGTCCTCAGATCATTGTACCTATAGTGGAACATTGTTTTTCTGAGTGAGTGATGGGCACAAGACAAGAACCTTCCTCAGCTGGCCTAGCCCAAGACTTACCCCCTCCCAGATCAGTAATAGGGAAGGATGGGAAGGTTTGGAGACTTGCATCTAAGAGGAACACCTCTCTGTGAGCTGGGGACTAGGGGTCATTGTGCAGATTCTCTGATGTCATTTCTCACTGAGCTTGCATAGACAGAGGTGTGGAGTGATCCTGGTTAAACACCACAGATTCTGGCCTTTCTTGCTGCATTTATGAAGACTTCCTTTTAACATTTTTCTTTTTCCCCTCAAATGTTGCCTGCCTGTAGGAATTTTTTCCCATAGATTTAGGTGGTTGTATGTGTGTGTGTGTGTATGTGTGTGTGTGTGTGTGTGTGTGTGTGTGTGTGTGTGTGTTTGAGTGTGTTGTGAGTGTATGTGAGTGCGTGTTTATGTGTGTGAGTATGTGTGAGTGTGTGTGAGTGTGTGTGTGTGTGTGTGTGTGTGTGTGTGATTTTTTTCAACAGGGTCACTAGGAAGTAGATCAACAAAATTTCTAAAAATGCTAACATGCCAGAATCCAATCATCCAATTATTTATTCTTAATAAAAAAAAATACAAATGGAAAACTGAGCCAAGATGGCAGTTTTAATGCATTAAGTCATGAAGGCCTAATTGTGTTTAAATATACTGTTGATAAGCCTGTGAAGAATCAGGCCATTCTTCATGCTTCATGTTGAAGATAATTTTATATGACACTAAGAGAAGGCGTGACTGAAAATATAAATTGTGAAAGCATTTACCCTTTTACCTGCACTTTTCCATCTGTTTCTTCCCTTCAGCTATATCTACATATATATAATTATCTCTAAAAACAAATATTGGAAATAACAGAATGCAAGAAGCTAAGTAGAGCATGAAGAAGTGCTTTTGTACACGGATATGAAAAGCACTCAAAAACATCCTATTTGAAAGGCACATATGAATTTTTATAAGAAAAGATATGATGGGGAGGTATTATATGATGTCTCCTTAGGTTTAAAGAAGACACTCAAGAAAGATGCAAAAGTGATCAACCTCGGGAAGGAGACTCAAGCTAGGTCACATAAGACATTCGTTTTTGTGCATATGTACTCATCCTGGGGACCAAAGCCAGAACCTGGGCTTGCTAGGCAAGTGCTCTCTCTTATGAATCCATATGACATATCTAAGACAGTATTGTAATAGAACTCATATGTCCCCCAAACAAAGGTGAAACTGGTCTCTTCCCACATATACATAACTGCTCTTAATATTGGAAAATCCCATATTGCCTCACATTACATATTATGAGTAAAAAGTATAGAGATGAAAACAGTGGCACTCAGCCCTACTTCCCCACAGAAACTCGGTTACTTTGTTTGATTGTTTGACTTTCTTGGTAGTTACCTCCAAAGTGCTTTTAAGGAGGGCAGGAAACTTGTATGTGGCAGTAGCCCTTTGCATAAATTTCAAACTATCAGATTCCACATAGTCATATTCTTTGGTATTTTCTTCT
This sequence comes from Cricetiscus sungorus, assembly GCA_030556225.1. Lineage (NCBI taxonomy): Eukaryota > Metazoa > Chordata > Mammalia > Rodentia > Cricetidae > Cricetiscus > Cricetiscus sungorus. The sequence continues at coordinate 8,030,014 of JANBXA010000651.1, read as the reverse complement.
TGTATCCACTTTCCACTTTTCCTCCATTCACCATGCGGAAACCTTTCTGTTCCTCTCTACTTCTACAGTAGCTCAATCCCCATGCCCTCATGCATGCTGCTCCCAAGATAATAGGAGAAATGTCCACATTATGGATTGCTAGACATGAAAGCTACAGCATGCATGACCCTTTATGGCAACATTAATAATTTTGTACAGATACTTCTTAATACTTTGTTGAGGCTTCTTCTCAGAATATCTGCCATTTATGCATTTTTTTTCTCCTCAACTTGTGAATATTGAATCTTCCTTTCCATTCACTACAAACTTTGAACTTCAAAATTCCTTGTAACTTCACCCGTGGGTTTGGACATCTGATCCAAATGTGGGCTGTCAGAGAATCCCATTTCTACAACCACAATGGTGGGATTCACGAAGAACATGTCACTCCGTCTAGGCCAATGAGAACATAAATGACACTTTTAAACAGAGTTTGTAGAGGCCTGAATTCAAATATACTAAATATTCCTTAAATTTACTTTCCAAATTCTATGAAACAAAGCATACTGCTCCTCGTTGTTCATAAATTAGGCTATATTTAGAATTCTAGCAGAGAAAGACTAAATTATGAAATTTCTTAACTCTAATGTCATTATACATATATGGTGCTGTCTATCATATCAGGTTAGCCTCCATTAAAAATGCAAGGAGGTAGCTTCTTACCATGGGATGATGCAACTCTCTGGAGCATTTAGGGGTTTTCAAAAGATCAGAACTCTAGAAGAAAATGCAGATTAGACATAGCAATCTTTACAATCCTTACTAGTCACAAAGTTCATCTCTATTCCTCTACTGTCTACATGATAGGCAAGCACCCTTTTCAGGTGGGCAGTATACCCAGTCCCTAACTTCAAATCAAAATCAAAATTTTTAAAGTTATGTTTATGCAAACACACAGTTAAACAGAGGATTTGGACTAAACATAGGAATCCAAGTTACTCTTTGTGACTATTATGGCAAGTTTGCTTTGATAAGGATAAACAAATTCTGACAGGTGAACTGAAAAAATAAATTGCTAGTTCCTACTTTTCTAGGGTTTCAGAAATCATGTGTGTTTCCTTTCTTATACATGTGGCCCTATAAGTCTTTCTGGTTCCCTTTTCTTTTGCCATCTTCTCCAAAAAGTTGATGGCCATGTTGTAAATATAAAGGCATTGAATTTGCTTATCAATTTTAAATATAATTTCCACAAGGTAAAGTTTATAAAAAGAGAAAAATCACTTTTGTTCATGAAGAAAAAAGTAAATAACTGTTATGAGACTGTAATAAGATAATGTAATTTACTCAGAATAAAGACACCGTGAGTCCATTAGTGGATGACGATGAGAGAAATGTCCAGGAGATAGAAAGCTCAGTCCTGTATCAACAGGAATGCTAAACACCAGAACCCTGGACATTGCTGCTCCCAAAGCCAGAAGTCTTGTGCAGTAGGATTGCCTGAAAATGGCTGTTGTGGCCTGACTTGAAAGTGTTGGTGCCTTCTGAAGAGTGTGCTGGTATCAGGTTGGTCTGTCCTAAGTTACTCCATATTAGATGAAAACAATGTTTTCCAACCTGTTTATTCCTGGATATACCATCTTACAAGCAGCCTTAAGATAACCAGTCATATCACCCATTCTGGAGGGAGGAGGGTATCATTATATAAATCTGTCAGAGTAAATTGGGAATATAGGAAGGCACATGAGTATACTAAAAGGTATACCCTGAAACCCAGCCCCAAGCACTAATGAGACATAACAGACAGAGGAAAGAGTGAACTGCCCCCCCCGAAATAAATAATGAGGTGAACACCTAACAGTTCAGAGGCAACTGTCCTACCAACTCCTCATCTGACCATTTGGTTGTATATGTTAAGGGAAAGCTTAAGAACGATAATTTGGTGAAAGAGCACACTAATCATAGATTAGACAGAAAACCCATGTGTCCTGTTTCCCATTATCCTAAATTCTTGCAAAGGGTTCAGACATTGCTGAGCTCTCTATATCCTGCATAGCAGTAGTAAATGAATTGTAGGATTATTGTATTAACTTTTCATGGGGAGACATAAGCAAATGTCTATTCAGCCCAGGTAAGGCACACATGAAAGATCAAGGTAGAACCTAAAGTCTAGATTGGAAAACCAGTTAGGTTTTGTTGTTGTTATTGTTGGGGGAGGTGTAACTCACAGAGCACAGATATAGGGTTACTTACAGGAGCAAGGGTAGCACCAAAACAGCTGCATGATCACAAAACCATACCCTACATAGATGAGAGCTTCATAGAAGATAGATCATGAGATATTACCTTCATTTAACCATCCATTTCCTAAACACTTTAGCATTTCTTAAGGTATCTTGTAACTGAGACTGGAGACAGAAGGGAATGATGTCTGGAATCTTGGCTGAGGGTAATGGAATCCCTCCTTCCTCTTCCTACTAAAAAAAATGTTAGCACCTCCATTACAATGATCATAAACTTATCACTGTTGTTCTGCTCAGCTAGTTACCATGGCTACAGATCCAAAGTTACCTCTACTCCAAAGTGGTGATGAGATTGTAATATTATACCTGGAGAGAAAAAGCCATACTGCATCATTTCACTTCTTCCTTCTAACTCCTACATTCTTTCTACTCCTTTGTTTATTGCAATGTTCCCTGAGGATTGGAAGGGGTGATAAGTGCAAGGTTATTTTCTGAGCACTGGAGATGAGTCATGTAAGTATAAGGAATAGATCAGCAACCTGGGACTCCACTTGGCTTATGTTATACTCACACCTGTTTTCAACAATACACGTGACAGCCTAGGACTTTACTTGCATAAAATATGTACATATACATCTCTCTGAACTGTGTGCACCTAACATCCTGTAATCAACTTAAGACTCCCACCTGCATCAAGATGTACAAACACTTCTGACTGAACAAAAAAATGTTTCTTCTACCCTTAATGACCATCATAATTAAATGGAATATATCCAACTATACATATGTCAGGGGATAAAAGAAATGAGATTGATCTGGTTTGGATTGATAGGAGGTGTATGTCCAAGAGGCAAACTCTGTCCTCCAAGTAAACTCTTAGGAGAAACACTTATTTACCATCCTACACTTAAGCATAATTGTGTACTAAACTGCTAAAACCTGATGCATTGTGAAAAGAAACATGTAGCAGAAAAGAGGTTACAAAACTTAGTCTTTCAATCAAGATAAAGGGACACTTGCAATGATCTCATCACATACACACACACACACACACACACACACACACACACACACACACACACGTACCTTTTTGGGCTCCCTAAACAGAAGCCTCAAACAAAAACCCACACTTACATGGCCTACTTTGCAAAGCTATTTGAGATTTTATTTCAATTATCTGAGTACTTGAATACTTGATGAGTTGAAAATGAACTGTTGCTTTCTTTTAATTGTTTTGGCCCTTTCTATGATATCCTACTCAGCAAACTGCAGCTCCACCTCTACCAGCAGTGGCTAGGACTGCGAGTGCTGAAGCCTGAGAGTGCCCTCAGGCACCTACTCTTTCAAACATACTATGGAAACTTATTTAAATCTCCATCCCACTAAAGAACTCAAGATTCAAATGTTGAGGTAGAATCCTGCTTCCCAGAGAGGCTGAATAGCAAGCAGCTCACCTAGCCAAAAAGTCCTCCTGCTGATTTCCTCCTGTCCTTATAAACCCTTCTCCACCTGGCTTCTCCATACAACTTCCTGTCAGCTAGATGCTGACCCAGGCTCCTGACCACAGGTGAATTTTATTTAACCAAACACATCTTTGCACCATTAAGCAAACCTTCCAGAGCATAAACAAAAGCAATACGTTTTAAATTAATATTCTACAACACAAACAAATAGCCCATACCCCAATCTGGTATGTCCAAAGGAAACCCCAATTCCCCAAATTCTATTAATACAGAAGGGACAAATGGTCATCTGTGATGCCTGTTAGCATACTAAAGGTAGCATTCAAGTTCTTCAGAATCACAAGTACCAATCACATTTTAAAGTTTGTGCTAACATCCTAGTTCTTTCCACCTCCTCCCCTACCCTTAACACCCAGCTCATGGGCCAGCTTATCATGGGCCAGCTACTATCAGCTACTACCACTCCCCTATTCATATTTGGTTATGCTCACTCTCTTTGACTTTCTGTCTTCCTCCTCCCCTTTTCTTGACTTTCCTGTGATTGCCCTCTCTCTGTGCCTTGCAACACACACACACACACACACACACACACACACACACACACACACTGCTTTCCTCATGGTCTGATCCAGTCTTCTGGCCATGTTCAGTCTACTATTTATTTTCTGTCTCTGCTTTAGACTCTTCCAGATGCCTCTGGATGTTCTCTCTTTAATATTTTACAATAGAGACTTCCCCTTAATGATATTATGAAGTGGCCAGATTATCAGCTTATATACAACCCAAATAATAATAATAATACCACCACAATCGTCATTCATCTTGGCAATTTGACTAATTTTGAGTCTCTCCATCAGTAGTTATGGCATACTGTTAAGAATTTCCCTCTCCAATCAATGCCAACAATCTGTGGACATAAGCACTGATATTTATAATTAAATTTGAAAAAATATACAATATCTATTCAAGAAACTATAGCATCTGCTTCCCCACTAAAAATGACCTCTCCAGTCAGAAGTTTTTATGCTGATTAACAGAACCAGAAATGATCTGACAACCCCACACACACACACACACACCATAAACCAGTCCTTAAATCCAGTCAGAAAGATATTGGTTGCAGCTGTCAGTTGAATGACTACTATACTAATGGGCACATTTTGTCTGGCATACTGTTATTGTCAAATTCAGGGTTCACAACAGAGTAGAACTTGGTGATGATTCTATGCCAGCATCACATAAGGTACATCTGCTGGTACCATTGATGTGTGGTAAATAAGAATCTGGGAAACAATAGGTGGATGGATGTTTATTCAGGGAGAAATCACTTACATCAGAAACAGAAGACCACCGCAGGTTCCCATCCCAAGGATGCCTCCAGATGCTCTCTGTCACTGGCCAGGAATTAAGAGAGCAAACTGGGGTTCAGGGACCCAGACCTAGTCTCCCAAGGTCACCCCTACACATGTCCCCACACCCCAATTGGCGTGGTCAGTGCAACAGGTGAGGGCAGGATGGAAATCTCATTACACACTGTGTTAGACAACCAGGATGGAGCTTCCAATTCAATTCCAGCCTGATTTCTCAGATCTTTTCCCTAACCAATAAGTGTGTTGTCTCAAGCAGTAGTCTTAGAATCGAGGTTTTGTCAATACAGCCAAAAGCAGTGGCAACAGGCACTGGGGGTCTTGTTGACCAACAACTCAGGGAGACAGTCACTCTTGGCAGTGCGATGTTCATTCAATAACCTTGCTTTGCCTTACCCATTTAAGACACTTCATTTTAAATTCACTAGCGGCTGCTTTTCTAATGTAAGACACTTAGAGATTAGTGCTTACCTTAGTTTGGCCTCTGTTGCTTTGATAAAACACTGAAACCAAAATTAGGAGAAAGAGGTTTATTTGGCTAACAGATTGTTGTCCATCCTCAAGGTTAGAACCCAAGACAAGAACCTAGATGCAGTAGCTGAAGCAGAAAGCATGGAGGAATGCCTCTCATTGGCTTTATTCAAGATCCTACTCAGCTGTTTCCATAAACAACAAAGGACTACTGACAGGGAGTGACATTTGCCCATAATGGACAAGGCAATCCTACACCAATTATCAGTCATGGAAATGCCCTGAAAACATGCCCATATGCCAATCTGGTTGAGGCAATGTATCAATTCAGGTTTTCTCATCCCAGGTGTGTCATATTGATAATTAATAACCACCACAGTGTTATATCAACCTCAAGCTAAAACATGTTTGGTAGAAAGGTGGGAAGGAACTTTGAAGATGCATTGCTGCCCATTCCAAACAAGTACAATTTGGACTCCAAGTCAGTAGCTTAGGCGATAACAAGGGAAAAAACCTTAGACATGTCTAATATAGCATGAAAACACCCTGTGACTTCTATCATTTCTCCACAAGAGTAATTTTGGGTACAGAAGTAGAGGTGAAAGGTTCTTTTCCTCCTCCTCCTCCTCCTCCTCCTCCTCCTCCTCCTCCTCCTCCTCCTCCTCCTCCTCTTCCTCTTCCTCTTCCTCCTCCTTTTTCTTCTCCTCCTCCTTCTCCTCCTTGTTTTCTTTAGCTTTATATTATTAATAATCACTTTCCATAATCCATGTTTCTTTCTTATCCTAGGATACTGCCATGGGATCACCATGAGCCTCCCCATGCCTAATAGGTGCAGTGAGGCTGTTTCAAGCTCCTTGACCTGTCACACAGGTTAGCTACCCATATCTAGTAGGCTTGAGGCCAGCAAGGAGGTTGTAGCCTCTGCCACTAACTTTTTCTCAGACATTGTTGGTGTTTGAAGGCATCCCTGACTGAGCAAGTAATCTTTACACCCAGTATACTATTTGAGGAGATAGTTTGTCCCTCCAGTTTTCTTTGGAGTGGTAACTGACCACTCATAGTGTTCTAGAATTAATATTAATATGATTTCCCAGTAAAAATTCATTCTATATCACTTTATTCCTTAATACAGCTCTCTTCTACCTGTGGCTAATGCCCAGAGAAGAGCCTGCCATGACTAGAAGATTTTGCTAACTTATATACACCTTAGGCATATGCATTCCATAAACACTGTCATCTTTAAATCTCTTTCAGGTCCCAGCCTCACATTACACTTTGAACAGTTTAAACTGAGACGAGAGACTACAAGTCTGATCATTTGGGCAGATGGCATATTTATACAGCAAAGATATTACCACATTTATTTCTTAAGCACATCGATGTTACTCTTCTCAAATAGTAATCACCCAGGTTGAGCTGCCTACCTGACAGAGTTATGGTTCTCCTAATAACACAAGGGACTTAAAGGCAGACCAGGAATTACTGGTCTTAAGCTGCCCTCAGAGGCATGTTCTTTGATACAGGGAAAGTCCTAATGGCCAGATTAAGTCAGGGTTTTGTTTGTTAAAGGAATGGAGCCTAATTGGAAGTGAATTTTAGTAAACAAACATTAGCCTCCTAGCATCCTTAGTTTCCCTTATTTGTAACAGAACTCACTAGCATAGTAGTTATCTTTGGGGTCATAGTAGTTATCTTTTGGAGGCAGCACTCCTTAAGCTAAATTCAATTTTGGGTGACTTAATGCCTCCTAAGTAAATCAATTAGTGAGTCCTTTATAGCATCAATTCTATGCAAATAGATGATCACATTTGTGTCTTTCCTCAATGTCCAAATTCTCTTTGTACAAATAAATTTACAAAGTACAGCAGTTGTGTTGACAGCAATTTTCCAGATAGTCTTGATTACCTTAATAGCTAGCTAAGACAAACAGGAAACATAGTTTTCTTTAGTTCAATCTTAATTGCTAATATCAACTCTCAGATCACATGCATTCCACAATTCCACACATACATGTGCATGCATACACACATACACATGCGCGCACACACACACACATACACACACACACACACACACACACACACACAAGCACGGCAGTGAAACAGACTCATGCAGAGTTCAAGGAGTTTCAAAGATGCAGAGGCAGAAGCAAGATACAGGCAGTAATGTAATGGGAGTCTTGTGGAAATCAGTTAATGAGCTCTATTGCATGTCTGCTGAGAGATGTGCGGTAGAGTTATGTCATAAGGTCAGAGTTTTTAGATAAAACTTGGTGTTGAGTCAACCTTAAGGAGAGATGTGCAGGATCATGGAAACTATAGAGATGAATGGTCTGACTGGGCCTAGATGGAGGTCTATCTTCTACAGAAGCAGACACATGAACAGCGGGTCCGGCCAGAGAATGTTGCATTAGTTGAGTTCTGAGATGAGATGAAGCCCCCAGTACAATCGAGAATCTCTGCCTGGTGTTCTTTAGACATAACAGCTGGTCAGAGGACAGGTTGGTGGTGATAGATGCCATCACCTTGATAGATAGATATCCTTTGTCCTGGTGAAGATGTCTCAACCTTTCCTCAATTCAGTGTCTTAAAGAAATTCTTGGGCCTTGTTTTCTTGGTATTATTTTAATACTTTACCATTAACATGAAGCCCCAATTTACTTTGATAAGTCTATAGAAAGGCACATTTTCTATTTCAACAAGTAACTCATTTTGAGAAATATGTTTATATTGCCACCAAGGTGGAAAATCAGCTTCTCTCTGGGTTTGCACTCAAAATGGAGTTAAATTCGGCTTTCAAACTGAAGGCTTTCAGGTCAAGGCATAGTCTTTTAAAAACTCACTGTTTTTAAATTTCAAGCAGAACACAGCATGATCTCAACAATCCCCTAAGATCATTTGCAATTGTGGGGAGAAGAGACTGAGGCAAAAGGAAGTCATGGCTGGAATTCAATGTGAGGTTCCTGTAGCACTGCCTTGTTACATCTACTAGGGAGTGTCAATAGCTCCATTACCACTATACAGAAGTAGCTATTACTGTATTGTTCTATTCAATTAGTTACCATGGTTACTAGGTCAAGGTAATTTCAACTCAAAAATAGTGATGATCATTTTATACCTGGAGGGGAAAATCTATGCTTCTACAGGCAGGACTAATGATGATCTTAGAAACTCTCAAAGTAGTTTTAGAGATAGTAATATTAAAATTTTTAAATTGCCATACCACAGTCTCAAACTTCATACAAATATGGGTACTGTCTTGAGAACACTAATCTAGAAACAATGTGCTTTTCTAATATGCTTGTGTCTCTTCACACTGTTATATTGCATTCTTGAATTAGAATAAATTCACAAGGTACAGCATTTTGAAAGGTAGAAATGTGCCCGATAATGCTGCTAATGGGCTCTTCTGCCCAAGGTGAACAGTTTCTTCTCTTCCAATCTTGATAATTAACTCTCATTTTACATGTCAAACATCACACAGTCAGTAGTTCTATCTATAAATGTGTGTGTGTGTGTGTGTGTGTGTGTGTGTGTGTGTGTGTGTGTGTGTGTAATAGAATGGATACAAATAATTGAAGTTTCAGCAGTGGGCTGATAAAAAATATAATTAAAGCATTCTTAAGGATGCTTTGTTTCCCCAGTGAGATTTCCATGCAGAAAACTAAGTTTTCTTTTACAAGAGGTTTGCTATAGATGCTTGTGTCTATTTCTCTTCTCAGCACAGGGACACAGATACACGTAGGCACTGAGTCTACCACCTCTGTCTCTGTGAATTGCTGTGTGCTTTCATCCTGTTGTGTTCAGGAGGCCTTGTTTCCTGGGTGTCCTCCATCCACTCTGGTTCTTACGCTCTTCTCCCTCCTTTTCCTCAGGTGAATCCCAAGGGAAGGGATTTGATGGAGATAGGTCCCTCACTCTCCACATATTGTCTAGCTGTGTGTCTCTGTATTTGTTCCCATCTACACAAGAGGAAGCCGCTCTGATAACGGTTGAGCAAGGTATTGATCTATGAGTACAACAGAATGTTATTAGGAGTCACTTTATTACAATGTCCTTTTAATAAAACAGTAGTATTTGGTTTTACCCTAGGTCTCTGGCTTTTGGCCACCCAAGAAGCATCAGGCATGGGTTCCATCTTGTGGAGGCAGATCAGATATTGGTTGGTTACAACCATAAGCTTTGTGCCACCATTGCACTACCATATCTTGCAGGCAGGAGGAAACTATTGTAGATTGAAGGTTTTGTAATTGGGTTGGTGTTTATGTTTCTCCTTTGGCAGCATGCAGAGTACTTTCCTGTACTAAGAACACTAGTCTGTAGGGCTGAAAGTTCTATATAAGCACCAACTCAACCACTCCATGTTCAGTGAGTTGTACAAATGTTGATTTCAGCAATAGGGCCTTGTAGTCATTTTTTGAAGAACAATCTATAACCTTGGCAATAGCTTTGGTTTTTGCTGGTTCCAATAAAACCCCATTGGCCAACAACTTAATTAGATGTAAATCATTCTCAGTGCTAGATGGAGGTTTCATTTGGTGATAAGGAATGTCCAGTTGGGGTTCTGTTCCCCAATATTTGGCAATTCCATTTGGATTGATTTATATGTATATATATATTAGGGAGATTCTATTTATTAGGTTTCTATACTACTCCTCAGATGGTCCTTCATTTTAGCTCTTTCTCCCTATGTTTCCTTATCTCTGCTTGATCATTCTATTCCAGAACTCCCCTAGTCCAGCCATAACAATCTATTTTATTTCCCTTTCCTGGGGAGGTCTCTGTCACCACTAAACCCTTACTCTACACCTAATTTCTGTGACTCTATAGACTATAGCTTGCTTACCATTGACTTGACAGCTACTATCTACATATAAATAAATGCATATATTTGTCTTTATTTAATTTACCCCACTTAGGATGATATTTTCTAGTTCTATCTATTTACTTTCTGACAATGACACATTCACTATTGGATATACCACCAAAAACAAAATGGAAAAAAAATCCCTGATAGATATTTCTAAGAAAACCACAGCTTCTGTTTTCTTCAAGCTCATGTCTATTACCTGAATTTAGACTTTCCTCATCTCCTAGTACAGTGGTTCTCAACATTCCTAATGCTGCAACCCTTTAATCCAGTTCCTCATATTGTGGTGACCCCAACCATAAAATTATTTTCATTGTTACTTTATAACTGAAATTTTGCTTCTGTGTTGCATTATTGTAAATACCTGACATGCATGATATCTGATTGTAACTCCCAAGGGGGTCACAATCCACATCTTGAGAACCACTGCCCGAGTACTTATCCTTTCTTGTTCTCCTTTCTATGTTACACTATATTTGTATATTCATTTGTTTACACACATACAGATGTTAGCTAGGTTCCAAATAGGAGTGAAAATATAAAGAATAATTTATGGCTTATAAAAATTCTAGGATTGATTGATTTGTTAATTAGCCCGATTGATCCATACTATATAATAAACACATATCAAGATATTTTACATTGATAAATGCATACATATAAAATATCTATGACTACTATATTTTAGATAAAAATAAAGTTTTAAAAATATTCTTCCTTTAAAAATATTCCTTCCTATAAAGCATAAGATAACTGGGAATGATGTGATGCCTAACCCATGGGTCATCACTATGCCCCTGCCACATTGTCATATAAATTTACTTATATTTTAATAGTCACACAATAATTAACCTTTATTCCCACTCAACTGTTATTAAATAAATAAACAAATTCTATGAATAGTCATTTTTCTTCTGCTTTTCCCATACACCCAAACGGGATGAAGTCAATATTTTGAACCCAAGATTGAAACTTCTAGGTTGTTCCTCTAAGAGATAAAGGAACACTAAGTTCTGCAAGCCAGGTGAAAAAGATTGATTATGAGACTTAGTTTCTGAATAAAGTGTTGACCAGATATTTGTCACAGTAATATAAAATAATTAGAAAATTCTTATGCCACACAAATTCTTATTGAGGAATACTTTGTTATGCACACCCTTTAAATTTAATGGCCCATCAGACATCACTGTGATAATAAAAATAGTGTTAAAAATTTTCAGGATTAACAGCATTGCATCAGGCTTTTTCATTCAGAAATGGGATGTCTTTGGGCCATCACATGGCTTCCTGATGTTTCCCCCACCACTGACTGTCAAGAAAAGTCTGCATCTCCTCTGACTCTTATCATTGCTCTCCAGTCTCCTATGAGGGTTTATCTGCTATCAAGTCTGATAATCCTTCAAACTGTGCCCTAAACCTTTCTCTTCTTAGCAACTTCAGAGCAATCTTTCAGCCAGTGTCTAAAAAAGCCCTCTACCCTTTCACTTGTCTTCACATACAAGAAGGAAACAAATTCTCTCTTTCCTCTTTTCAAAACCCGAACTTGCAGGGCTTCCCAGTAATTTCTTCTGAACTTAAATTCTTTATAGGAAGCCTACTTATTTTCATCCCCACTCTGCCATCACCTGAATGCCGTGAGATTTTTATACTTCTCTCTCCAGGGCAATTTTTCTCACTAAGCAGTTACTACATTATTTCTGATCAAAAGAACTTGTCAGCCTTATCAGTTTTTTTCTGGGACATGTAGAAGTCTAGCCAAACTTTTATTGAAATCATTTCCTGGAAGGTTTTAAAAAAAAAAAAACTTTTGGTATATTTTTCTGTCCGTGTTGTGAATACTTCACAGCTTCGCATTGTGATTTCTTTCAGCCAGCCTTTAAAAATTTTTATATTTTTAATATTTTAATATTTTTCAGAGTCTTGCCCTGGTTCTGTTCTCATCATTGTGTTTGATCTGAAGGAGACATCATCTAATCCACTTGTTTCTATTAGAAAAGTGATGCCAATAAACCACAGATTTATTTTGCACTGCTTATGGCTATATGGTGCTTTCCTTGCAGGGCTGTGGAACTTCCTTTCTAGGGCTGTTTGTGCCCCAGATAGTCCTTAGTGTTTTTCAATCATTGAAATCAAAACCATACCCCTGCCTTCCTTGTCAGTGTAATTACCCCACTGTCTAAACTAGAACCCAGAATTAGACTTAACACATTCTTGCCCTTTGCTCTTCACACTCTCACCAAGCGCTGGGGAGTCAGTCTACAAAAGTCCCTCAGTTCTGGCAGATGGTTCTCAGGGAAACAGTTCCAATGCTTTGTACCCTTGGTATTTACTTTAACCACTTAGCTCTGCTCCTTTCCACTGGCTCTGCCACCACTAACGTAACACTTATGATATTATCACTGCAAACGTTCTGAAATGTAAAGTCAATCAAGCTGCGATTCTGTTTCTCCAGCTTCGAAATGATTAACTGGCTTCTTCCAGCCTCCAAAATAAAATAGCTCCTGCTGAGCCCGGCTGCCAGTGCAGAGCTGCTGGTCTCAGCAGCATCCTCTCTTACTACACTTGTCCTGCAGCCTAAGCTTTATCAGACTGAAATGCACCCTACAAATCCTGACATTCCAGCCGTCCTGGAATGAATACCTGAGAACTTGTGCTCTTTTAAACATCTTCACCTCAGCACATACCCCTCACTGGATACAGTTGGAGCATCGCCCCAGAGCAAAGACAGAGCACATTCTCCCAGTGTTCATTCACCCTCAAACTCATTGAGTCCGTCTTAGCTACTGGATCTTCTTAATTATTGCAATGGTTACTTTATTTATCTTTGTGTTCTCTAGGCAGATATATTCAGTGTTCCCTATGGTCATGGACAGTGTCTTCCTCACTTCCCTGCTACCCTTTGAGATGGCTGGCACATACCATATTCTTCATCAGTGATGAACAAAAGAATTCAAGTAGTATTTACCAACATCCTTTTATGTTAATCAGGTTATGAAAAGATACATATGTTCTTACTTAAATTTATAAGTGCTTAATTTTATTTCAATGTGTTGGCTTTTCTTTTCATTACTATGACAAAAATACCAGACAAAAGCAACTAAGGGAACTGAAAAGATGGCTTAGTGGGCACAAGACTCCCTGTGCAAGCATGAGGACTTGAGCTTAAATGTAGGGTGTGGAGGCAAGCCCAGTGGTGAATGGAAACAGCTGTAGTTGCTGCTGATGACCTCATTCCAGGTTCAGTGAACTATCCTGTCTCAAGAGAATAAGATAAAACGTGAAAGAACAAGATACCAGACGTTCTCTTCTAAACTTCATGTTTAAGAATAGATACATCATGCACTCACACAACAATTAGTATAAACACACACACACACACACACACACAGAGCAACTTTAGTTTAGTTAGACTTACAGTTTGAGGAGATACATGCAGCCCATCACAATGAGGAAGTCATGGTAGCAGGAGGCAAGTAGTCACATTTCATTTGAAACTATGAAGTACAGATCAATGCTGTTATTCAGTTTGTTTTCTCCTTTACGTTCAGTCCTGGGCTCCAAACTGAGAAATGGTCTTCCAACTCCCAAAAAAACTCCATCTAGAAACTCACCCCACAGATGTTCCCAGAGGTCCCTTAGGTGATTGTATATCCTATCAAGTCGACAGCCAATATTAACCATCTCAGTAAGAGTATAAACCAAAATTAAATCAATATTTATTTTCCTTATTACGACACTAACATTCTTTGTAATTTTTCATGCACAAGTTCTTATGCACAAAGGTTTCTTGTTGCATAAAAATACAAAATGCTGTCTTAGCAAACATCAATTTTCATATTATTAAAAATGCTTTTGTGAGTATGAAAGACTTATAATTAGGCACATATAACTGAGGCACTGTATATATGAAGGAATTCCGATTGCATTTGAGGGATTATGGTTCTCTGGTAAGTACTTTTCTTTGGAGACCAGGGCTATTGACACTTAGTTCAATCTTCAGTACCAAAATGGTAAAAAGAGAGATACATATATAGGTAGCAAATGAAATTATTTTAAACAGATACATAATACATAAGTATCATTAAAACATTATTTTTTATAACCAAATGCATCTTAGAGGTTAAAGGATATTTAAATGTAGAGCTCAATTTTTTCATATTAAAAGAAGAAATTTAGTCTTGGAAAAAATGGTATGAGTAAAATTATACATCTTGCAACTGGAAACATCAAAAGATTTAGAAGTTAAAAAAATTTGTTTGTTCCATTTCTTTATTGTAAATGATGGGCTTAATTTTCAATGTCATGGCTTCTGAGACCTTTTATGGGATTTTAAAACCCAGTTTAGATTTTGAAGACAAAAAAAAAAAAATTAAGGGTAGTGATTCTTTGTAGACCATTCGATCAGGATAAGGCTCTCATGGGAAAGTACCATGGGTACCACAAGGGCAATCCTCTTCTCAAAACTAAGCTCCTGACACCTAGAGTGGAACCTAGGCAATACAACCTGGAATGAATTAGTGCCAGTGGCATCTTAAGCATCCTAAGGAAACATGAAGCAGTGGTTCACAGGAAAAGTTACTCAGAGGAAAAGTTTTGAGACTTCCCCTTAGAGAACTATTCATCCCCAGGATCACACTGACAACATTTGAGATAAAGAGTCTAAGCCAAAGGATGCTGAGAAGCTAAGCAAGTTGTGTCTGCCATAGAATATTCCCACTTCCACTGCACAGCTATCCCACAGACTGTACTAACTCAGTGCATGAGACAGATTAACTTTACATTTTACCTTTTTATAATGAGCTAATATACAAGGGACAATAAATAGGACATTTTCTAAAAATTTCCCTGACCCAGATCTTCACAAATTTCTCCTCTTTCCTTCTCTGACATGTTAGGTGTTCTAGAACATTTTTTAGGTTCATATTTAAGTATGATCTTACATTATATGGCTTCTTAGTCATTATGAAAATAAAATTTCTACAACTTAATCTAAAGTTCAAAATGGGTTCATATAGACATTTCATGGTCTCTACAATCATATAAACACATTTATTTGTTCTGATGATAGGTTAAAGCATATTCTGTTAATTAGCATATGCACATATGTATCAGCTGCAAACCATTAAATTAACCTGCTGTCTTTGATCTCCAAGTTATTTGCACTACTGTATCCTACAGCGATGCTAAGCACATGACAAGATGCAGAGAACAATTTAGTTTTCCTTTAACTAAGTTAGTCAGAGTGAGTAATATCAATTAATGTTTGCCAGTGTCTTCATTTATCAAAATTTACATTCATGTAAAGAAAGTAATATTCTTATTTAGGCATTTAAAAGACAGAAACCACTTGAATAGAAAAAAGATAAGCTTAAAGCTAAAAGTGAAAGGGGAAAAAAGAAAGGAAGGATGGAAGGAACGAAGGAATGAAGGAAGGCAGGGAGGAACGAAGGAAGGAAGGAAGGAAGGAGGGAAGGAAGGAAGGGAGAAGATGGAGGACAAACAGTAAAAAAAAAATGATATACTAACATCTGAAAAAGTAGACTTCTAAAAATTCCAGCTCACTATCAGCAAATTCTAATGTAAACTTTCCTGAGTGTAGTATGCACAGTTTTCTACGATGCATGTAAGGCTGTCACATGGCTATCACCTATGGTACCACACAGCAGTATCTTCAAAGGAACTTACCCCAAAGTAAAGGATTATAGACTTAGGAAACACAGACAACAGAAAAGGAAAATTTTCAAGGGGTAAGGGAATATGGGAAGAGGTTGTGAACCTTCAGAAATTTGAACTGAGTCTTGAAAGAGAGGTTGGATTTCATCAGGAGTTTCATACTGAGAGAAAATGGGGGGGGTGGTCACAGACCCAGCAAAAGGAGAAAGAACAGGCCTTTCACTACCTCCTAAGGACAGTGTAAGAATGACAATGAAGGCCACAGAGCAGACTCTGAGTGGTGGGTAGTAAAACAAAAGCTCTGAAATAGGAAGGGTTGTCTGGATCTGTATTCTTACACTGGAGAAAGGAGCCCCACAGCTAGTTTCAACTGTCTTTTAGCTCTTATGTGGCAGGAACAGACTGAAGTCACGCCCTCATATGTAAGGTCCTACTAAATAAGTATCTGTGTACTTCTAATCTCGCCACCATGAATTGTTTGATAATTCCTCTGTTGAAGAATTAAAACATTTCCCTCTGAGTACACAGAAAGAGGATGCTTCAAAGATAATTGTACAGACAAAAATAATACTTGTCTTATATCTAGTGCATATTTTAATTACAAATTTTAAAGTATTTTGCAATTTTATTTATTTTTATTTTATGTGTATGGTATTTTGTAAGGATGCCTGCGTACCACATGCATGCAGTTCCCAGAGAACAGAAGATGGCATTGGATCCCCTGGAACTGGAATTACAGTAAGTGAGCTACTAGGTCAATGATGGGAATCAAACATGGGTCTTCTGGAAGAGTAGTACTCTTAATTGCTGAGCTATCTCTCCCTCTAGTCCCCAGTTAAAATTCGGGTGGCATGTCACCTCAGTCCACTTTTTTCCTTGTTGGGTACCTTTTACTCATTCTTACCCTTCAAATATTCCACATTGATACAAGTCAGGAAAATTGGGCTTGAAGTCATGTATGTAATGAGGAAATCTCTTTCCATCCTTTCCAATACTGTCTCAGTATAGTACTAAATTCTTCTAGGAAAGAATTGAGGAAATGACTAAAAATTGAAGGTTCATCCATTAGATAAGCTGTAAGTGCCTCTACAAACTTTTAACTAGGAGAAAATAATTTGTCACATATTTTTACTTTTTTTTTTCAAGTCAGGTTTTTTATTTAGCTTTGTAGACCAGGCTTCCTCTGTCTCTTAAGTGCTGGAATTAAAGGCATGCACCAACATCGCCCGGCTATGTTTATTCTTTTTAAATTGATTGTGCTTATTATTTATATATTATTAGATGAAGTGCAATTATACTTTATATAGTGAATCAGTTATAAACAAGCACAAGAAATAAAAAATCCTATGCTGTAAATTATGAATATTAAAATATTCTGTAACCAAAACAGAGAGGCAGAAACTAATGAATTAGAGAATAAACGCATAGTGTTTCCATTAAAAAGAATATAATATAATAATAATAGGAATAGGAATAACAAAATTTTGACAAATTTCACAGTGTAATTATTTACATAGGAAGCCCAGCAGTGATGACTCTATATAATTACAAAATATAGTGAAAACGACTCTCTTTGTATTCGAACTCTTTTGACTATGTGGATTATTATGTCCTTTGTCTTCTACATTTCTTTCACTCTGAGATGAGGGGACTCAAACTCCATTTCCAGATTCCTTTGTCAGGTGACTCAGGAAATTTTTTTAAAAAACAGGCAGAATTATAGGGAACTATGGGAATGACAGAGAGCTGTGGGAAAGTTACAGGGAACTATGGGAAAGAGAACAGAGATGACATCCGTCCCGTTAGACCTCTTCTCTCTCCTTTGTCAGCGATGCTTCCTTCTCTGGCCCTGAAGCCAAACATTGAAGGTCCCATTTTACTGCCCGTACTCCTTCCCCCAGGCTAGTCTGTAACTATTATTCTAGTCCACTGGTGATCCATGTCTCCTCTTTCATCTCACCAGTCTCTATCCACTGTATCTTAAACAAAATACTGCATGATTTTCAAGTGGATGGTACTCTGCCAGTCTTGACCATCTCTGATGACTATAAATTGGGCTTGATGGGAACACTCAGAGAAAGCTAAGAACAGCTCCCGGCACTCTGGAGACAGAAAATTGTACAGACACAAACACGCTGAACCCAGTGTGTTAAAGATGTATTCCCTGAAGTCACCCAAAGAAAAGCCTCTCTAAACGTCAGCCATTCAGAGGAGGGGGGAAGGAGACCGATATGATAAATAGCTTTCAACTCAAAACTAGGACAAAAGCAAGGAAGGGGGGTGTTCAAGAGATAAGGAATGATTTTATTTTCTTCACTTTGAAAGCCTCTACATTTCTACATTACTTTATGCTTTTTAACTTTGAAAACTGCTTTGTTCATGAAAGTTTTATGGGTAATTTAGGTATTTTCAAAAAAAAAAAAAAAAAAGAATAATTCACCATGAGTTTCTGAGCTCAGAGCTTTTATACATCAACAACCAATTTCTGATTACTTTAAAAGTCACTGCAGGAATGTTGGCCTACTCATATTATTTTCAGTGAAGAAGCAAAGGAAAACAGTAGCATCATAATCATATTGATGTATCTTTGGGATTAAAGACAATGTTCTTTTAAATGTTCGATTTTTTTTCAGAAAAATCAATGACACTTTAAATTTATTTTAGAATAGAAAAATAAATAGAAGTAAAAGGCCACCCATTAAAGTCCATTTGAGACATGGCTTTATAGCTTCATAGACCATGAACAATAGTTTGAGGATTCCAAATACTGTTCTCTGGAAAGCCCACTACCAACACAAGAACATACAACCTGTCAGGAAACTAAGATCTAGCAACATCTTGAAAACAGACACTAATAAAATCCACAGACACAAGGGATATCTGGAACTTTCCTACTTACCTCCAAGAATTTAGATAGACAATAATAGTTAATTATATAAATGTATATAGAGACAGATTAACCATGTACAATCATTTTGCTCCTACTAATACTATTTAACTTTTTTCAAATATAGTAGTTTTAATGTTTTTAGAAAAACAAATGTTCCTGCAATTTTCCCATCTCATCTGGCATGATCAATGTAGCACCTTGGCTTAACCAATGAAAAATATTAACACTCATGGGAAACAGGGTCTTGGGCCATGATCACACATCACACAGATATTTATACATGGTGGGTCAGGATAAAGTCATCAGGAATCTCCAAAAGGCGGCCCCCCAGGTCCCCAAGCAGGAAGGGGGCAATCAGGTATTTTAAAATGACTTCTAAAGGAAAGGAAAAGTTTTACCAAGAACTTACTCCCAAGATTTCACAGGCAAAATTATTTCAATTAGATTCCAGCAAAGCTTTGCCCTATATTCACTGGGAAATAAAACCAAATTATTGAGTTACATACCTCCCTACGGAGCTAAAGTTTTTCTTTCAAAGAAGAAAGTACAGGAATAAAACCTCTAACCTAACCTAGAACTACCCTTGGGCAATTCAAATATTCTATTATGTATAACAATATGCAAGGTGTGAAAGATATTCTCCAAATTAAAAAGCAATATAAACTCTTCAGTCATAACTACCGAACTGTAGCATTTTCAAGAGCCCAGGATAGTTTGGAAAGGAGAGTTCAGAACATCTCTCTGCATCAATTACACCAGTGTCTCAGTCCATCAGGGCATGCTCTATGCTCATAAGTGTCAGAGGTTTGTTCCTTATGTTCTGGAGACTGAGAAGTCTAAAGTCAAGGTTGGGTGCTGACACACTGAATATCCAGTGAGTACTCACTGTCGTGTTCTTGACAACTGACCCTAGGTGCAAAGATGAAAGGGGTTCTCTGGGGTTCCTTAGACGGACATTAAATCCCTTTGACAAGGGCAATGCCTTAGACACCTTCTAAATACCATCACAGGCTTTAGAATTCAGCATATGGATGAGAGATGGGGGAGCTCAAGAGTGTGTTGGAAATGCAAGAATTTTAGCACAGTGAGTCACAAATGCTGAGGATGGCATCCAGATATCTCCATCTCACCAATTCCTTCAGGTAATTCTGGTGTGTGCCAATGTTTCAGAATTTCTGACTAGAAAATGATAGAATTCAGCACAAGGTCTAAATGGGGATGTTGTGAATAGAATCAATCATTTACTATGTAATCTTGAGTAGACTACTTATCAGAGTCAACTTCCTCAGCAAAATGAATACAGCAATACTTCCTCTGTATTATTTTCAAATGTTAAATAGACAAGAGCCACTGCTTTGATGCCGAAAATACAGTTCAGTTTTACCCTAATGAAAGAAGAACATCAAACACCATTTCACAAGGAAGTTACAACAGAAATAAACTGCCACACATATCCAATTCACCTTGGGAGATGCTTGGGCCATAAAGGCTTAAAAAGCACAGAGCTGTCCAAAAGACTCACACGGGGAAGACCTTTCTGTAAGGATATGAAGCATGGTTAATATACTGAAAGCAGAATTTGGGCTTCATCCATCCTGCATCACTCCCTTAGAGACAGAATGTACAAATTTTCAGGCCATAAATAATTTACATAAACACCCACGGAACCTCTTAGTGTCAGGGTTGTCCTCTTAAATAAGCTAAGACCTGTGAAATTTTGCCAAAGATAGCTAGCCATGCCCGCAAGCAAAAGCTGTGCTTTAGTGAATCCTACAGCAACAATGGGATTGCAGTGGATTCTAGTATCAATGTCATCTTAGAAACAAGCAATTTTCTCAGGCTCTTCCCAAAGAGTCTGAAGTACCCCACATTCCTTGTCTTTCCTATTGCTTGTATAACAGATGCCATACAGCCAGTAGAGATCCAGTGTTCAAGAACTTCATATACAGGTTTACAACTAGCTGCCTCGACCCCATATGTTGGACTTCATATTTCCTCTCAGCAGAGT
This sequence comes from Cricetiscus sungorus, assembly GCA_030556225.1. NCBI lineage: Eukaryota > Metazoa > Chordata > Mammalia > Rodentia > Cricetidae > Cricetiscus > Cricetiscus sungorus. Next base: position 8,009,054 of record JANBXA010000651.1, on the reverse strand, counting down.
GGCAAGGAGTAACAATCTTTTCTTGGAGGGGGGAGCTCCAAGACTTCAGTCTCTCATAAGATAGTTCTATTTCACAACTTTAAACAACCCCCTCATTTGAAATGTTTAACCTTAAGAATATTCATGGCACCAAGAGAACTTGGATCAGGCAGATGACATTAGCTAGTATCCTTTTCTAAGTTTACCAATACCTATGAAGATATCGAAGTTGGCAAAAGAATCCACAATTCAATCCCAGTCAGGTTAACACTGTTAGGAACGGAGTTAAACCTGTAACTATAGACTATGTTCTGTTCATATATACAAAAGGGCTCAATATTGAGATCTCTGCAAAGTTACCTTCAGGCAAATTTAGTCTAGGAGAGAGAGGGGAAAAAATGTCCCTATGTGTATGTGTGTATAGAGTGGTGTGTGTGTGTGTGTGTGTGTGTGTGTGTGTGTGTGTGTGTGTGTGTGTGTGTGTATGTGTGTGTATTGTGTGTGTATTTGCTGCTATTCAGTTAAAAATAAAAATAACTATCTAAGTGAACTTGCAGGAGATTTGGGGGATTATTGGCACTATGTAAATATGTAAAAAGGCATATGACTGGATGTCTCTTTCAATCCCAAGATCTTGATGTTAGTGATGTGTATTATAAAAATAAAAACAATTAAAATTAAGTGCTCAGGATCTAGTATACATGGGGAAGTTATTTCCTGGAAATCTCCATTTTCCCTGCATGGGGCATCCAGAGATATTTCGCCACCAAGGGCATTCAGTAGATTATTTATGTATTCTAACATTTGTATGATGAAATCCTCATTCCAATGTGGGCATTTGTGCACTATTGGAATAATTGGGTCATGAGGATAACATAAACGAATATATAAATGAGATTAATGCACTTAAAATATGCACCCCAGGAAGTTCTGTTCTCATCTCTTTCTACCATGTGAGGTTAGGTAGCCATATGCAACCCAGATAGCCCTTACTGGGTCTGGACCATGACAGCACTTTAATCCTGAAATGTCAGTCTCCAACATCAGAACAAAAATGCATCCCTATTTGTTATAAGCCACACACTCAGCCATATTTTTTATGGTATCCCAAAACTGACCAAGAAATAGGGAAACTCTCTCAACATACAAAGGCTCATTCTTTAGTAAGGCTGAATTATCTTCCAGGGACCCAAGAATCTGCTGAGCTGCACCCTCCTTGAGGTTATTGCCTTTAGGTTGAAGTTTGGGTGACCTGACAATAACCTTAATAAATACCTTTGAGATCAACTATTTCTATATCTTTCTATAAAACTGAAAAAAAATGTGATTACTATAGCAATTCAAAAAAATAAAACAAAACTGTTTATTAGTTCTTCATTTTGCTGGTATTATGTCATACATAAATGTGTAAGTGAATGTTTATATGTGTGCATGTATACATATTTATACACACATATGTATCACTCATACTTTAGGATTTATGCAAGTGATGTTCTACAACAGAAACACACGTAGAAATTTTCATTCTATTTGCTCTTTTAAGACCAATGTTTCATAATCATTTTTGAGAACATTTTCCACTTCCTCTTTCTCCACTTGCACTTTGGGTTAATTGCTTTGTTTCCTTTTCATTGCAAAGTCAAATAATAGTCATAAGAACTGCCCATAGCAACTGTCCTGACAGCACTCTTGTGGTCATTCTCTTCTGCTGCTGAGACACATTAGAGGACAGTGGCTGCAAGGGTTTCCTCCCTTTAGAACAGGTCATTTATTCTCAAGTATGCTTCCCTTTCCTCCTCATGCCTCAACTTCCCCATATGGGAGATCTTGGGATTGGACCATGACCCTCATCTTTCTTTAGGGTCACCATCTAGTGCTCATGCCGTCAAGGAACTCTCCTCACACTGATTCCTCCCCACAAGCCCCATAGGTCTCTCAGACTCACCAGGCCTGATATCCAGCTGTCTTCTTCCCTTTTGGTGTTATTTCATTACAGCAAGATTATAGTACGATTTAGCTGTTCCTGCATTGTCATTGGACAAAACTTTCCCTGAGTTCTATTAAAACTGGGCAGTGGTGGTGCAAGCCTTTGATCCCAGAACTTGGGAGGCGCAGGGGCAGGCAGATCTCTGTGATTTCTAGGCCAGTTTGTTCTACAAAGCTACACAGAGAAACCCTGTCTTAAAAAATCCAAAACAAAACAAAACAACAACAACAAAAAACAACATAAAAAATAGAAAAGAAAGAAAACAAACAAACAAACAAAAAACAACAAAAGAAAAGGAAAAGAAAAGAAAGCCTTTCCCCTTAGTTTCTCCTAACTCTCCCCTGTGCTCCACTCCAAGCTAAGCAAGCCTGGATGCAAGCTGAGTTCTGTTAAATTACTGGATATTGGGTTTATAGAAAACAATCCCCACTTTTCAGAATGCACTTGGAGAATCAGATCAGTTGTTCTCTGTGTCTTCCAGGGAAGCTTATGAACTTACACTCTGTTTTTCGGTTTCCTCTTTGGTACACCTGCAGACTTTACATAATTGAATTCAGGCTCAGATGTGCTTTCATTTAGATTCAACCACATTTCATTCAGCACCTCTCTGCCCTGTGAAGCCAGGAGGTAGGGGTGGTGAGGACAGACTTTTGATGTGTAGGCTGGCATACACATAAATATGTAAGTCATTATATCTGAGTTCAGAGTGAATCATCTATAAAATAAGGGGAATGAGCTAAGTATTTTCCTTTACTCTGTCCCAGTGGGCAGTGACATCTGCTTCCCTTGGGAGACAATTAGGAATACAGAATGTATGTAGACTTTTTCCCCAGACTTAACATTTTAGCCAGATCTCTAGCTCTAGTGTTTCATAAGACTCGTGAGTGTGAAACATTTCTTTAGTTGGCAGTGTTAGTTCATAGCCCTGGACCTCCTGCATGATAGAAGTCTTCATCATAATCCCATTCCTTTTGCCTTTTCTTAGCCTTTCTACTGAGTTATTTCTGGAACCATACTCAAGGTTTGCAATTCCCCTGTGGAGTTAGCTACCTGTAGAGGAAGATGATATGCACCTGTTTTCTTCCCATGTTCTGGTCTGCCTTTCCCTGTGTGTGCCCATGGTAAATATTCTCTCCTCCATCCAAGTCTACTTAGATAAACTCAAATCCCATTGAGGTTTTTTTTTTTATCTGAATCCTGTACTCATCTACTAATTGTCTCAATTTAGAAAAATAATCATATAAGGCCAGCACAGAAATCCCTATAAATGTGTGATGAAATTCTTTATAGAAAAAACTGAAATGTTTAATTAAATCCCTTAATCCTATAACACACCTATCACCCTAAACTGCCGTCAGCAAGAATTCTATCAAATCAACATAGTTCACCAGATTCCTCTGTGTCCTAGATGTTATCCCTGTGCCTTAGCTGTCAGTTTCTAGTTATGCTAGGTCCGTATTGCTAGCTCTCTTCCTGGCTTCAACCTCTGCTTTTAGCACTCATGCACTGTGTCACCAGCCTTCCTGGTTAGTCTCCACATGCTCTTTTAGCCTTATTTCCTATCTTATTACACAAACTTCTCCTCAAAACAACTTTATTGCTTTTGTCTCCTGTTCCCAAGGATTCCTACTCAGTATCCGCAGGCATCTTCACCATAGAGGGTTCCTTCTATGATGCTGATGAAGTAGAGCTCTCTAGTCTAAAGACCTACATGGACAAAGAAAGGAACCCATTCATGTCAGTTCTTTGAATAATTTAGTACTTAATCATTAGTTAGAAAATGAAAGACCAGCTATGTAAGAAACATGCATAGCCAGTAAGCATTTCAAATGTTGCTTTTTCATAGTAACCAATAATAGGAATCTTACAGCAAGATAGTATTTTCAAGCTCTCAAGCTGACAAAGATTAAACGTAATAATATGCAAGGTTATGCAGAATAAATGTGTCTTTCCATATATATATATATATACATACATACATACATACATACATACATACATATATATATATATAGCGCTTACTCTATCTTATTTATCCAACTTAGTTTTTTCTTTTTCAGTTTTTAGTTATTTATGTAGGTGTATCTAAAACAAAACAAAACGTCTATGCCAGTGTATGGAACATGTGTGAGAGTGTCTATGGAGGCCAGAAGAGGTTATCAGATTCCTTGAAACTGGATTTATGCAAACTGCACAATTGTTAGTAGTCATCTTTTCAGATTTTTTTCTGAGAAAAATATTTAATAATGTACATGGGTAGTTAACGTTAGTGATAGTCATCTGAGTATTTCTATTACCAGAGACAAACAGCAGTAGGCAGAAGAAAAGACAGAAAATAAACATGAATTAGTTTCAATTGCTAATAAAAACTTTCCTTGGCTGAAATTTCCGGAAGTCCACAAGGATGACTCCAACTAAAACCCTAAGCATTAGTGGAGAGGGTGCCTGAACTGGCCTTCCCCTGTAATCAGATAGATGACTATGTGAATTAGCATCATAGAACCTTCCTCCAGCGACTGATGGAGGCAGATGTGGAGATTCACAGCAAAGCACTGGGCTGAGCTCCCAGAGTCCAAAGAGAGGAAGAAGCAATAATATGAGCAATGGGGTCAAGACCATTTTGGGGATAACCACAGAAACAGTTGACCTGAGCTAGTGGGAGCTCTCTGACTCTGGATTGACAGCTGGGTGACCTGCATGGGACCACCTGGGCCCTCTGAATGTAGGTGACAGTTCTGTGGCTTGGGTAGTCTATGGGGCCACTGATAGTGGGACCAGGATTTATCTCTAGTGCTTGAACTGGCTTTTTGGAGTCAATTCCCTATGGGAAGATACCTTGCTCAGCCTAGACATATAGCAGAGAGCCTTGGTCCTGCTTCAAAGAGAGATGTGTGTCAGGCTTCTTTGACTCCCCATGGGAAGCCTTACCCTCTCTGAGGATTGGAGGGGGTAGGGTGGGGAAAAAGGTGGAAAGAACAGAGCAGGAGGAGGGGAGAGAGTGGGACCTGGGATTGGTATGTAAAATGAGAAAAGATTGTTTTAGAATTAAAAAATCATGTCAAAAAAAAAAAAAAACCTTTCCTTTTCTAAAGTGTACCATTTAGTTTGTCCACTTCCAGCAGATACAAAGAAAATTCAAATGTCAAAGTAAGTAGAAACTACTGGTTGAAGTTTGGGAAATAATGAAAGGATTTTTTTCTTCTCTCTTTATTCAATGTCAACCAACAACTAAGCAAAAGCAAACATAAAAGAAACAATTGAATAATTGAAATCAGCAAGGTTAAAATAGGTACTGATTTGGAAACTGAAATGCAAAGTAAATCCATTCCCTGTAATCTTAATTTCCAAGCAATGTGGAACAAAGGAAGAATTTGCAAGTATAATACATTTATTCTTTCCATTTAACAAATAATGCAGTCATTTGAATAAATTAAAAGTAGATAAGAAAAAAATGTTAAAATCACATATAAAAGCCACTAACAAAGAAATAACCACACTTCCCATTCAAAAGCTATCATCTCAAATGGTTGTCTACCCCTGATAGATATGTGCATAAAATTTACATCATTTGAATCATGTTATGCCTATTATTTCAGAAGTTTTATTTTATTAAATGTAAGTCATGAAGTACCACATAATTTCTCTTACATGTGAAATAAAAATAAATATCTGCCTGAGAGTAAAGACTGGGACTATGTGGGGTGGAAGATAAAGTAGAGGAAAACAGATTTTTCACACTATATACATGAGGGAAAACATCACAATATGTGCAAGCAATGTGTATTAAAATGGTCATGCTAGACACGGTGGCACACATCTGTAGTTCTAGCACTCAAGAAGCTGAGAAAGGAGGATTGCAATTAGGGGCCAGATAGAAAGAACCTGTTGCAAAAATAAAACAAACACAAACATAGTCATGTCTCTCATGGAGATTACTATATTATAATAAAAGGGAATGCCTTAAGGATGGTCAGTGTGACAATCTGACAAAAAAATTTAAATTACTTTGCATTTTCATTTTGAAAATTAGACTCAGAGAATAGCTGTATATAACACAAAGAAATCCTAAAATTATTTTCCCCAAGCTCCTCAACTGCCCACACTCTGTAGCATATGTCCTCATTCCCACCCATGCTTTCTGGATAGCTGCCTTTGTGATGTTAACAACAGCAAGCCCAAAACAATACCTAGGCAATTTTATCAAATTTGTCAGCCCAGAAAACATACATACAAGTAAGATACAGGCTGAGCAAGTTATATTTAGGAATATGCATGTGTACTGAATATATATGTATACATGCATGAAGTACTGAAAAAGAGGCCAAAAAATTGAAGGAGAATGGGGAGAGTTTAGATGGAAGAAAAGAAAGGGAGAAATGTCTCTTACCATCTCTAAAGATTTTAACAAAAGAAAAGCTTTTTCCTTCTGATTCAGGAGGCTAGTTAGAAAACCCAAGATGAAGGCATTGGTATCTAGCAGTGAGCCTCTTGACTTGTTATGACACGTAAGAAAGTGGAATGGACATAGACAAAAGGAGTACTTATTTAGGTCATTTCCACCTCTTCCTTCCTTCCCCCTATTTCTCCTGTGTGTCCAAAAATACTGGCTCACAAATTTATGACCTTTTCTTTAATTGCACACACAATATCTACTATGTCAGTTTAACATTGCTCGTATGTACCTGTGTTTAGGGTTGACCACTTGGGATTGGATAACATCTCAGGACAGTCCCTCCTGGAGAAGACTGATTCTCTCTCCTCTAGCAGCCACTGAATGTCTGTAGCTCTTCATTGGAGGATGTTCCCTATCCACATTGTCATGTCAAATAGTATCATCATTATGTAGGCCTTGATGACAACTGTATTGCCGAGACTTATGGGTATAGATTTCCTGTCATGTCTAGAAGACAGTCTCACCACAGGTGCCTATGACTTGCCTTTTAAAATTGCACCCATTCTATGCACATTCAACTGAAGCAGAAGGTTGGGTAACTTACAACAGGAAGAAGTCTTTTTGGTTCCTAATTCTGGAGACTGATCTATGATTGGGCAGCTAAACCTGTTGCATCATAGCATGTTAGTGAGCTTCCATAAAAGAGTGTTAAAAAAAAACAGAACACAGAACATGCAAAGACATAACTACATGGTTGAATTATTACAAGTTTTTCACAATAACAAACCCACCCCATCAAGAAAGACATGAAACCAGCTTAATTTCCTAATTGCCATTTAATGGTACCACTTCTCAGCACCATCTCTGTGGCAATCAAATTTAAAGTGATCAGAAGGAATAAACCGTATTCTAACTATAGCATCACTCAGGAAGGCACAACCTAATTGCCCAATCAACTCTCAAGATTCCACCTGGCATATGGCAATCAAATTTCAATGAATATGGTAGAAAATACAAACATTCGAAGTACAGCATATCTTTTTATGTCCTCCTCAGATATGCTATACCATCATTCAGTTCTAGTAGCCTCAGACATCTTAACTCTTTTCTATGTCAATTTAACCCTTGACACTGAATAAATCATGGGCTTCCAAAATGCACTGGTGAGGACAGGGATAGGCTAGGGGCTTCCATTGCAAAGGGGGCATTAGGGAGGGAGAAGTAACAGATTCCAAATATGCCTATGTCAACAATAATACCAATGTATTTTAGATTGTCAGCCTTGAGAAACATCTCTGACTATATGTTCTCCAGTCCAGACACATGAGGATGAGAACTGGTTCATCCCCCAGGCTTTGTTGATCAGAGTTTGCACCACTCTTGTTTGGTAGGATTAGATGCCTGCATTTCTCTTCAGCTGGCAATATGCCATTGTGTGTCTGCATTTCTGGGTTCCTGAGAGTTGCCCTGCCTCCAGAGCTTCACTAGTGGATGCTGTCTCCAGCAGCTGCACATCTGCAGGACTTGTCTGGCTGACCCTGGGATCTCTGCAGCATCCTTGAAGTCTGGCTGGATAAAGCCATGGGTCTGCAGTGGAGTGTTCTACCTACATGCTGAATTGGGAACATAAGGAAAACTCACAAGTTTATTGTTTGGGGCCTCCAAAGTGTCTTCTATTCATATCCTACAATAGGAACAAATAGTTTTAACATTTGCATAATCATACCTGTCTTTACTGCTGGGAAAATTCACTTCTATGAGAGGCATATGAAGTTTTTCTGGCCATCAACCTGTTTGCAAAGGACATTTAAGACTGAGATATAATAAATTGCTTATTCTCCAGAGGGGGACACTATATCTATTTCCCATCTTTTCATTTGACGTCTAATTAATTTTTGTAAAATTTTTACAATCCCTTATTAGTATACATCAAATTAAGACAGCCCTAAAGTAGAAGCCACAGGGGGCTACCTTATCCAAGGTCAGTATGATGTACCACCCATTTTGAGATGTGTGTACTAGATGAGGTCATCTTGTACTTAGGATGAATCTGTACCCCAAACTTCTGTGCTGGAGAAACTTGAGTCGGTGGAATGGAAACATATTTGATGTATCACTTTATGATTTCATGAGCCCTGGAGAACACATCCTAATGAAATACTTAAAAGCCTTACTCAAGCACTTGTGTATCAGTTACTTCAGTTTGCCCATGTAGATGCTGGGGGCTGATTAAAATTCAAACTGTGCACCCATGGGATAAGGACAGGTGCTATTATTCTACATCTTAACCTGCTGCTTGGGGCATCCATGATACCTGCTCTCAGAACACACCTTGAGTAACAAGGATGTGGAAACCTCTTATTGACTATTACAAGACAATATATTTTTATTTGGAAATGGAGGTATGGAAGCAGTTTGAGAAGAGTAGGACTGTGTGTGTAAAGGGAAAAGACTTCAAGGTCTATCTCAGCTCTTAATGAGGAGGGTGACATGAGCAGGGCCTGTAACTTTGGGGGCCAAACTTTCCTCAGTGTGTCCTTCTCAATAGAATTATGAGTTGGTTTTCTAGGATATATAAAGTACTCTTTTAATAGATACTGTTTTAATTTTGCCATTAATGAATAAACATTTTACAGGCAGTTTAATAACAGCAAATGTATTTATTTTAAAAGGTTAACGGTCCTGCTGAGAACACATCCCAGTAACTATTTAATTATAAAGAAAATGAAAAATTAAATTATCTTCTTGAGAAAGTGACCTCTTCTCTTTACTTAGTCACATACTGAAGGGAACAGCCAATGGAAAGTGTGACCAAAGCAGGGGGTTACAGTTGCCGTCTCCTACAACATCTGGCTTTTAATTAACTGATGGGAAGCAAGGAAGACTCACATGTAGTGTCTGGTGTGTTCAAAAAAGTAATAGATTTCCCTAAGAAATAACTGGAATACAGTTGGAATAGATAAGATCCACAATTAAACACAATGCCTTGATAGCTTATGAGTAGTATACTATGAGGGATATGCATTAAAGAGGAGGAAAGCAGAAGGGGGAGGGAGGGAGGGAGGGAGGGAAGGAGGGAGGGAGGGAGGGAAAGAAGGAGGGAGGGAGGGAAGGAGGGAGAGAGGGAGGGAGGGAAGGAGGGAGAGTAGATGGCATTTATCTTCACAGAGCCTGATGTGAATGACCTCATTCATTTTCTAGGTCTTCAGTATCAGCTCTGTTTGGAAGCATTCATGCATCTAAGGGTCACCTTTCCCCAGCTGCCTGAGCCCTGTTGCTTTTGATCACCTTCTCTTGCAGATGTGATATGATACTTTTTTGTCTGCCTCCTATTCCCAGCCAGCTGCCTGGTGCACAGACTATTACCTCAAAAATAATGCTACCTCTAGGTGACAGCACCTAATTCTGGCACAGGCCACCCCCTTCAGTAGGGAAGGGCCCTGTCACATCCTGACAACCCAGACTCCCAGGGCATAGGCAGTGCCTCCTCTGTCCCTTCTGCCCTTCTGCCCTGGTGTCATATTAAGAATCCTGACTAGCTCTCTCTTAAATGTGACAGGTAGTAACTGTCAGGTACACCAATTAAAATACAGCAAAAGAGTACATAGAATGGAAGATCTCCCATTTACCAAGAAGCCTCTTTCCTCATGAGTTGGTGGTTATTAGTGGTCATCATGACAATATCTGATTGATGGGTTGGTTTTCTCCCTCCACACCATGAACATAGAGCCCATTTTTAGTTGACCTTATTTACCTTGACTGTTTAGCAAAGAAAAAGGAAATAATTTGTCTACTTCAAATTTTCTGTAAATATCTCTTATTTCCATTAGTGGAACCTTTCAACTGTCGTGTGTGTGTGTGTGCGTGTGTGTGTGTATGTATGTATGTATGTATGTATGTATGTATGTATGTATGTATGTATGTATGTATTCATGCACACATGTATATGTATATCAAAGCACACAAACTCCCTTCTTTTCATTGGCTAAGCCTTCTGGTTTTTTTTCCATTGCATTTCACTTGCTTAATGACTTAATTCTGCAAAGCTAGAGCAGAGCTTGATACAACAAAGACAAATAGATGAGTAAAGCGAGCTGAAAGAATCGAACTAAATCACCAACTGTCACCCAGAAGCAGAATGGCCCAGCTTCCTATTTGATGTACAACTCCATTTGTACATCATGTGCTACATACGCATGCTGGCCATGTTTTTAAATTCCTGGATTAATACCCAGAGGTCACAAAATGAACTTGTTAAGAACTACATCCATTCTGCCATATTGGCCTTGGGACTTAACAGCTTCCTCCTTCAGCATGGCAACCTTATGGAGTAATGGTGAGTTCAGATGCTCAGGGCTTGCTACACTTTCAAGTCCTAACATAGTGTTAAATCTAGTTTATTGATCACTTTGTGTGTATAGACTAGGGTCCATTAACAAGGAAACTTTAATAGTTCCCTCAACAGACTGACAGATTTCACTTTTCCAAGTGAGAAAATGACAATATTACCCATTCATTGGCATGAATGCCTTATAAACTAAAGAGGTTAACTTCAAAATGCTAGAGGAAAACTATTTGGTCAGGAAGTAATTGTTCCCATTAAAAACAACCCATTGCTTCTGATGAGAAGCATGTTCTTATAGAGCAGGCTCAGCACACACACCGATGCCATTAGCTCTACTTCATCCATAGCAATAAAGAAGCCAGACACCGTATGAAACCTCCTTCCTCCCAGCTTCCAGTGTGTGCAGAAAGATTCTGATCTCTGGTGCTCTAAAGGAACAGGCACAATCCTGAATAACGAATGCATCAGCTGCTGAACACTGGAGCTTAAGCCAGTGTTCATCAAAGCTGCACATAAATCCAAGTTTTCAGAAATAAGATGCACACCAAAAAACAAACATATAAACAAAAAAACATAGTAATTTCTCCCAATTGTAATTGTAAATAAATCTAACAAAATTAACCTAAGAACAGAGCAAGATATGCCCCACAATGGGCTAAAACCGTGGGAAGTCAGTAATAGTGGTGTGTGACCAAGGAGAGTGAAAATTTAGGGCAGATTTAGATTATCAATCATTGTAGGTTGTCAATGCACAGTCTGTGCCTATATCTTAAAAAGTGTGTGACACACTGAATTTCCTGTAACTCACACCCTGCCTGCCTACAGATGAGGTGCCAACAGGAACTACTTAAAGGAGGAAATCTGAAATGCAGAGGCCCTGGGTTTTATTTAAGAGAATCTGCCACAGTGGACAGTAGAAAGACCACGAGGCCTCAGAATTATAAGCAACTAAAGAATTCTGAGAGTGGGAGACACAGCCTTCCCCAGGGGAGAACACACAGATTGGTTTCTAATACCAAATAGTCTGCCTTGAAAGCACACATACAGGTGCTTATACAGACTGAATGGCTTGTATTTAAGAATAAATGTGATATATATATATATATACACATATATATACATATATATATATGTATATCCTGCTCTCCCTTCCTCTTTTGTTCTCTCCCACTCTCTCATAAAAGGATTGAAATGAAAATAGTAAGTGGTTTTATATATGTATATATATATATATATATATATATATATATGCATGTAACAACAATTAGTGAAAAAAGAGGCCATCATTTTGAAAAAAATAAAAAACAAGGAGGGGTATACAGGAGAGATTAGAGGGAGGAAAGGAAGGGGAGCAATGGTGTAATTACTTTATAATCTCAAACATAAAATAAAAATACTTATAAAATAAGTAAAATGAAAGAGAAACGGATGATCCTAAGGTTTCTGTTTAGAGAATTAGAAATTCATGAGACAGTTGTTATCTTCAATATGCTGAGAGAGTTGTCACAAAGAAAATAAAAAATAATTGAAGATGTGGAAAATAAATCTACCACGTTAAAAAAGAAAGACTCATGTCTTGTAGGTATGGCTACCTGTCTTAGGGTTTTTATTGCTGTGAAAAAACATCATGTCCACCATGACATGGCAACTCTTATAAGGAAGCTAGCTTACAGTTTCAGAGGGTCAGTCCCTTATCATCATGGTGGCACACAGGCAGACATGGTGCTAAAGATGAGAGTCGTAAGTCTTGCAGGTACAGGAGGTTGACTTAAAGTCACATCGAGGAAAGCTGCAGCGAAGGAGACCTCGAAGCCTGTCCCCCAAATGGCACACTTTCTTCAACAATGCCACACCTCTTTCCTCTTAATAATGCAACTCCCTTTGTGAACTATTTTCTTTCAAACCACCATACTACCCAAACCCTACCCCCCCACACACACACACGGAAAGAAAAAGTCTATCAAAAAGCAGGAAAAAGTAATTATCTTGAACAATGATGAGCTCCTCACCTTGGGGTATGTGCAAAGCGAAAAGAGTTAAAGCTCCATTCATAAACGGCAACCATGCTTGAGGGACTGGCAGGCTATGGAGTCTAAGAAGGAGATAAAAGGTGTTCTAGGTTCTGGCTAGATCCTGTCATATAACTTTGACCTGATAACATGCTCTAGTGTTCATCAGCAAATGCAAGGGTGGATTTCTTTACCCTTGATTACGGTAACTACTGTTTATTAAATCATTTCCTTGAAAATGCCACTGTAGGTTTTTGCAATACTTGTATTTTTACCCCAATTTTATATATAGGGAAATGGTATGATGGTTAATTGTCATTATTAACCTGACTAAATTTACAATCACCATAGAATCACACCTCTGAGTGTATCAATGAGAGTGTCTCAAAAAAAAAAAAAAAATTTAGCTGAGCAGGGAAGAATCTCCCTGAATGTGGGCTGAACCATCCTACGGCTATGGTCCTAGCCTGAACAAGAAATGAAAAAATAAAGACAAGCAGCAGGTAGGCAAGGCATCTGCTGCCTCAGGCTGGAGAGATGGCTCAGCCATTAAAAGCCAGGGTCACAACTAAGAATATAATCAGCTGCCATACATACCCTCCGCCATCATTTATTTCTTTGCCGTTTGGACTAAACCTTCAAACTGTGAGCCCGTCAAACCCCTCTCCTAAGGTTTTTGACATGTATTTTGTCACAGCAGTAAGAAAGGTAACTAACACACTACATTTCAGAGTTTATACATAGCTTGACAAATTCATTTCTAACTTAAAGCTATCTGATATTCCTATATCACGTAGCGCATGGCTTCATAGCAGTTAAAGGTCATTAAGCCAAAATATTCTTAATTTCTTTAATGGTCCCTTTGCATTGTTAAGTAGTGTGTCTAAAATGTACACAAATTGTCTCAGGATTTACCTGGAAGATTGTCACCAAGAAGACATTGCTTCCCTATTGCAGTTAATAAGGGTCAGGATAAACAAATAGGCCGAAAGATGTTTATTCAGGGAGAAAAAACTCACAACACAGACAGATGAACACAGCAGTTGGAACCAGATGCTCCTCTTTCCGCTTACCGCCCGAAAGATAGCGTTCCTCACCTCCACTCAGATCTAGTTCCACAGGTCACTTCTGCCACTGGCTCCACCCCTCAATGGGTGTAGTCAGTGCCACAGAAGCAGACAAAGTGAATGTCCCACTACAATTCCCCTTTTAATCTAAAGAAAAGATTTAAGCTTGATACAAAACTATATACAAAACAGTGAATAACAAATGGGCTCTAAGAAGAGGAAAATCGAGAACAAAACCACCTACACTTCCCCTGGATCAATTCTCTTGTAATAATACAAACTTCCATGATGGTGCCTCTTTCCATGTTCCAGAGATCAGTGCTGCCCACGAAAATCGTACTTTGGCGCCCTTGAGCTACATATCCTTGAACCCTCATCTTGGTTATCTTTCTCTTCTGCAGTTATTACTCCTTTACCTACATGTCTATTTCATATCTAAAGTATCTGTTTTATGACCATAACAATTCATTCTTGAGAATAAGTTCTTTACTTCCTGGTACATGCATTCATATATGACTATACTTTCCTATCCACTGATAATGTTACTTCCTTTCTCTAGCTCCAGTCACTTCCAAGGTGCTTCTCCTTAATTTCTTTACTTACATCTGGCCCTGCACCTCCCTGTCATTCAGTCCCACCTCAATCTCAGCGTGGGTCACTTTCATCCATTTATTTCTGCTTGTGCATATGGGTTGCTGATGCAGCTGCTAAAACCAAGCAGCCATGAAGATTGATGCTGCCATAAATGCAGGAATCTGATCACAGCTGCTCTCTAGATCTACCATACTCAGCAACCCTAATCCAGGCTATCATTTCCCTCAGCCATTTTGTTTCTAAAATGTCACCACTTTCCATCAGCCATCAAGTGCCACCAGCTTAGTTTTGACTATACAATACCCTCTCTATATTACATTCCTCAATCTCACAAAGGGTCCCTTTCGTTCTCAGTAGGGGAAATACACACTGTTTGAAGAAGCTTGCTTTCTTCCACCTCTGTGTTGCCTGTGACTTACCCCATGGTTCATATGCAGTTGATTCTTTCTCTGTCTATAGATGCATATATGCTGTGTCATCCTACGTGTATCCAGTTCTTCTTACCAGGACTTTTGTTGTTAACACACTTTCCATGTTATTCAAGTTTTTCCCTTTCTTGTTGCTCATTCTCAACACTGGTTAAGCATGTGTGAGTTCCTTCCATGCCAAATCTCTCTTAGTGTAACTATAACTCTATGTAATTACAGAAAACAGCTTGGGACAAAAGACAGTGAATCTTTAAGTGTTTTTCAGTGGACCAGTGAGTGCTTTCATTAGTTTTTGTTATACTTAATATTCTAAAGTTATTTTATCATAACAATTTGGTGCACTTGCAGATAAACTAGCTCTTTATAAACATACAAATGTTTTTCCCCTATAAGTTGTTCAGCAAAATCAGTTCATCAGCTTAGAGTGGCAAGGATAAGGCTGTCTTGCCATCTCTGAGTGCCCTCTGCTGGCAACATTGAAGAATAGCACAAAACCTTACCTTAAAGCCCAAAACATTGTCCCCAAAGGTAGGCCTGGTAGTATAGTATACCAGGCCTGTAATCTTAGCAATTAGCAGGTACAAACAAAATTAGCAGGAAAATCAGGAGTATAAGGCAAGCCTCATCTACCAAATGAGCTTGGAGCCAGTCTGAGACATGAGACTAAACATATAAGAGTATATATATATTGCATCATTGGGGATATGTTGATGAACAGGTCATTGCAGTTTTTAGTGTCCAGTTAGGACCCACATCAAATCCTTCAAGCCATGTGTATGAAGTGCATGAGATTTTCAGGAATAGAACTCGACTTTAAAGTTCTGGGAGAAAGGCAAGGTCAATGGCAATAGCCTATATTGTCTGGGAAGTCTCTTGGACTCTAATGACCACCAGCTTGAAGAGAGGGTTCCCATGCCCAGCACTGGAGCTTTTGCTCAATGGTCACTTGTTCTTATTATTCTTACAGTGGAGTCCAGGGTTTGGTTATGGCTTTGGAATGACTGAAGCAGAGTGGTGGGTAACTGTCTACTTGATAATACAGCCTGTTGAAATAGCTTTGACTTGAAGGGAAGTGTGTTTGCCCATGCTGTTAAAAAGTTCCTGGTGAGATTACTTTTTTACCTTCACAGTTTGTGTCTCTGCTTCTCTAGCACACACACACACACACACACACACACACACACACACACACACACACACACCACATTTTGGTTAATTTATATGAAACTTAAAAAAATGATTTTCATTATTTCTGTAGTGTCTGTTTCAAGTGGTTCTAATAAAGAATCAGTGGATGGACTTTAGCATCCAGACAGTCTTGTCTCTTTCAAAAGAAACATTGAGCCCCAAAACTTTCTCAGTAGCTCCTCAAACTGAGTTTGGATCCATTATTTAAACTCTGGATCTCCCTTTGACCCCCTTTTCTGAGTTCCTTCCAGACTGATGACATCTTACTGTCATATTTCCCCCAGTACTTGTTTGCTGGGCAAGAGAATTCTCTGGATAGCCATTGCTGACCAAAACCTTCACTCTCCTCTTATGTACTTTCCACAAAAGACTGAAAACATTTCGAACAGCCTGAGACAGGAAGGGAAGTGATGGGAAATCCTGGGCTCTGTTATTGCCTTCTGCAAAGAAGTCACTGTCAACACATTGACTGGCTCAGTGGTCACATCTTCCTGTAGTGTGTGTAACTCTGGGTAGGCTGACTTTCAGTGACCATAACTGCAGTGCTCTGGGCATTTGAAGAGGGTGTGTCCTCTACCCTGCAGATTTCCTGGGCATAGCGGACTGGCTTGCTAGAAATCTTTGGCATTTGCTGTCCGTCCCTTTAGGCCTACCTGAAATCTGTAAATCTGATTCATACACTTTGTGCCTAAAAGTATGCTGTCTCACTAGAAGTTGGAAAACTGATTCTTGGTTATTTTATGTCCTCTCTTGCCCTCGCTGCTGTTGTAATTAATTATAATTATGCAAAACTATAACACAATAGTACTTCTGATTCTTCCAGGATACAGAAGAAACCTCTTCCAACTGAGAATCTGTACTTAGATAAGCAGCATAAAGATACCTGTGCAAGCTTGTTGGTTATGAAAAATCTAGATCCCAACATAGGACCTTCTGATATTGATCTCTGATTTCACAAACTCCTTGGATGTTTAAAGGGAAAGCTTCAGAAATATTATTACATTGGCATAATTTAATACCATTCTTCATCATTTATAGTCATCTTCATATATTTGAATTTTCAATCCAAAAGTGCCATTGTTTAAAAAGTTAGCACTCATCTGTCATTGCCAAAAAAACACACTTTTGAATAATACTTATAACATTTCTTTTAATTCAAGAATTTCTGTTGCCTGAAACACACATGTACATATTTATGTCAGTATGGATTTTGCATTGAGGTTTTATCTGAAAAGTGTATTTCCCTTTCACTTAAAAAATATCAGGATTTTTAAAAAAATTCTCTTTCTTATTTATTTTGTTACATATGCACCTCCTACACCCAAGATAGCTGTGAAACATTAATTTATGCCCTTTTTGACACCACATGCTCTAGTGACCAAAGGTGAACCAGCAACACAAAGGCTATATGAACAGAGCCTCAAGCACCTCCACCCTACTCAAAGCTTGGAAAGGAGTAATCAATCCACCCTTTGACTCCTGTTTTCCACTCTGTTCTTGCCCAGTTGTACACCTGGGCTTACGGCACCTGGCTTTCACAGGACCCACTTCACATGTGATCTGGCAGGCTGTGCTCCTCTCCGTCTCCCCATTTTCCAGAAAAGGATAGAAGAGTCCAAATCTCCGTGGACACTTTAGATTCCGACACCATAACCACACACCAAGGCTCAGATACCAGCACCACCACTCTGTGCACCTCGTGAGAGCATAGAAAAGCTAGACTGGTTTTCAATTATACTACAAGAGAAAATCTGCAGAATCAGATGTACAGATTCTCAGTGGTGGAATTATGATCACTATCTCCTATTCACCACTCTCTTCATATCCATTACTATCTGTACTCATCTGTAAACATTTTGGTATTTCTGAACTACAACTTTGAACTTTTTTAGATTTTTTTATTTTTATTTTATGAATCAGTGTTAGCCTTGAAAGCACAAAGTGCACCATGTGCAGTGCCTCCAGTGACCAGAAGAGGGCATCAGGGCATCAGATCTCAGGAACTGAAGTGTGCACACCAATCCTCAGGAAGACCAACTGAACTGCTGAGCAGCATTTCCACTCCATGGAATGTAACTGTGGTCCTCAGGTTATGGTCTAATCTTAAGATCACGATTGAACCCAAAACATTAACGCTCAACTCTTAATGGCATCAACTATCAAAAGTGTTCATGTTTCTCCAATTATCAGAGTTTTCTTTTCAGTTGGCTTGTAACTAAAAGACCACGAATTAACATCCCTATCTTTTCTCCAATTTTCTTTTTCAAGTATATGCAGTTTTGAGGTAATTTTGTTTTTGTTTTTTGTTTTGTTTTTAAGTTTTCTGAATTCTCAAGAACGCAAATTTATCTTGATATTTGATATTTAATTGTTTTTCGGGGACTGGAAAGAGATGTCTCAATGGATAACATACATGCGGAACAAGCATGAGCACCTATGTTCAGGTCCCAGAATCCGGGTGAAAATCTAGGTGATAGCATACCTGTAATCCCAGTGCTGAGGAGGGAGAGGCAGGAGGATGGCTGAGGCCTTCCAGTCCAGCCTAAATAATGAGCTCTAGGTTCATTGAAAGACTGTTTCAAAGCACAGGAGAAGAGACAGAAGACAACCTCCACAATATGCAAACACACACACACACCAACACAAATGCTCTCCAGAGCCTTTACTCAATATACACAAGGACACACATCTTGACACCTAAGGATTGGTTCTAATAATGTGGCATCCATGTGCAGAAATAGGATGTCTGTAGTTCACCTTCATTTTATGTGAACATATTTCTGAAAATTACCATAGTCTTAGTATCGTCTTCATTTATGAGTTAAAATACTCCCATCAAGGGCGCTTAACCCTTGGTACACATTCATTACTCTGAAGTACAAATCTTATTTTTCTTAAATGAGAATAATTATTCAATTATTTACAAGTTTTCAAAACAATTAGTTGGCCTACTGCCCATGCTGTAGTAGATTAGTAAATATTATTGATATACCTGTGTGCGGGAGGGGGCTTGAAGTGTGGGTGAGCACATGCCATGGTGAGCATGTGGATGAAAGGGACAAGCTCAGATGTTGGTCTGTTCTTCCACTTGTCCAAACAGAAACTTTCCCCCTTTTCTTTATTATTGAAAAATGCTTTCATACAATGTATTATGATCATCTCATTTTCCCAATTCCTCCAAGATCCTCTCTAACCTACCCAAATGTTATTTTTCTCTTTAAAAGACAAAAAAAGAAACAAGGAAAAAAAAAGAAAATCAGGTCCCCCCCCTCCACACACACACCGATACACAAAATATCACCACAAAAACACAAACCAAAATATAGAAATAAAAGACAAGTACGATAAAAACCAGCAATTTACAAACTAAGCAAAATGAGACAAGAAATCTCCCAAAACACCATGGAATTAATTTTGTGTTGGCCCCTACTGCTGGACATGGATCCTTCCCTGGGGTGTGGTTAATATACTCAGTGAGAATCCAGTGGAGAAAACTAACTTTTCCTCTGCCAGTGGATATCAACTGCATATAGCTTATTGGTGAAGTGTGGGAGCCCATGCCCATGTTCTGTTCTCAGTGCTGTGACTTCATCTATGCATCAGGTCTGTTGTATATGAAGACACTGTCTCCTATTGTGGAAAAGTAAGGATCGGGAAAACTGAATAGATGTTTATTCAGGAAGAAATAACTTAAAACAGAGACAGAGGAACGCCATCAGGTTCCAGCTCAAGGGTTCCTGACCCCAGACCTAGTTCTTCCATGTCATGTCTGTCCCTGTCCCCACCCCAATGGGTGTGGTCAGTGCAACAGGTGCAGGTGTGGTGGATATCTCCATACAATTCCTCTTTTGGCCTAAAGAAAAGATTTAGGCTTGATACAATACTATATACAAAGACAGTGAATATCAAGTATACTCTAAGAAAAGGAAAATCAAGAACATACAAACTTAAGACCTACATATCTAGTCCTAGGGTGAAGGCATAACAGAGATTATAATAGAGTTGTCCTAAGCTGGAAAGCTTAAGTAATATTTCTATCTAGGAAGAAAGAATAATAATGGTGATAGTCTAATTAATCTTCAACCTCAAAGACCTGAGAAGGAAGATAACAATACTAGGGTAGGCAGGAAGAGCAGATGGGCAGCGTCCAAATGGTTCAGCAAGGACAGAAACAGCAGGCACTGATGCCACTCTTTCTGGAGTCCATCCTCTCCTCGGCTAATGGCCTCTTGAGCAAAGAACTGCCCCCACCTCGAGCACTGACTTGGACATGCTGTCCTTCGGTGCTTACATGAGACAAACATAGAAGACTGCTGAACCTTACCAAGTCAGACAACATTTCTACCTCCCTGCTTCTATATTGGTCTGTCAGATACTCTAGGCCTTAGCCAAAACTGGTTGCATCAACATTGCTGTGAGACTTTGGGTGACTGTCCAGGTAGCGAGGTGTCTCTTTCATTTCTAGTATTTATATACTATCCTTCTACGGTCCTTGATGGAGTTGAAGACAGATAGTTATGGTTACAGCTTTCCTTAGTTAGGATTAAAGATAAGTTATATATAAGACTTTATACTCACAAGGATAAGATAGATGATAGAATATTTTCTTTAAACCTTGCTAAATGTTAATGTACTAAATATTGATAACTGTAGTTCTTTGATAACTGTTTTGTTATATATTTTACTATGTTAAAGTTAAAACCTTTTTGTTTTAGACAGAGATGATGAGAGATGTTATTCTGTGTTTCTTATTGTTAATGAATAAAGCACTGTTGGCAATAGAAAGGCAAGACAGGCAGGACTAGGAGACAAGGGGGATTCTGGGAGATGTAGGAGGAGATTCAAGATGTAGGGACTTGAGTGGAAGAGGTCTGGGCCCTTTCTCCAGTAAGATAGGACCACATGGAAACACTTAGATGAATAGAAATGGGTTAATATTTAAGACAGAGCTAGCCAATAAGAAATGCCAGTAACAGGCCAACAGCTTTATACATCTAATCCAGTGTCTGTGTTATTTGGGGCTGACCAAGCTCTGAGACCAGGCTGATGGGAAAATTGCTCCTAACAGTCTCCTTGTCATCCATCACATATGACTAACCATCTTTCCACCCCCTCTTCCACATACATCCTAAGCCTTGGAGGGGTTTGATAAAGACATCCCATTCGAGAATAAGTGCCCCAAAGTCTCCCACTCTTTGGACATTGTCCAGTTGTGGGTCTGTATTAGTTCCTATTTACTGTAAGAAGCAATGTCTTTGGTGAAGGCTGAGTGACAACAATGTAGGAGTATAGGAGATTGTCATTGCATTGCTACATTTCTTTGGCAAAATAATAGTATTTGGTTTTCCCGAGCCCATGACCTATCTAGTCTCAGGTTCTTGACCACTTTAACAGTGTCAGGAAAGGGTTCATATTGACTCATGGCATGAAACTTAAAACTCAATCATAAAGTAACTGGTTACTACCGTATATGTGCATCAATTGCACCAGTGTGTCTCCCAGGGAGATCAACATTATAGTTTGTAGGGTTAGTAAGTGGATTACCTTTCTTCTCTAATCCATGCAAAGTATTTTCTAGTACTATGAATGCCAGTCAATAGGTATAACACTTCCAGTTATACACCATCTATACTTCTCCGTGTTTGATGAGACAGAAATCTTAAGTGTGAGACGGGCATTTGCCACTATTGCCTACACCAAGCTGGATTATCTGAAAGCTTCCAGCAATTCCCATTTTCACCTCCTATTTTCAGATAGAAGATATTGGGATCATAAACACTTGAACTACTGCTTTCTACTTCCACATTCTCAGCATCTAAACTGAAGTTCTCAGGTTTGCAAGTCAAGTGTGATAACTAACGAGCTATCTTTCCAGAATGTTCCCTGCTTGTTTTTGAGAAGTATAATATGTTTTAAATTTTAATATTTAATTTTTAAAATCCAAAAGTGACAAGTCATTTGTGGGAGGGGGGGCTTGTTACCTTTTTGTAGGGAGCATTATTTAAAATTACAATATGACCGTGAATGGTAGTTATTTCTACTGAGTCACTCATTGTTTCTTGGCATTATTAGTGAAGTGACAATGTCAAATATGTGTTTAAAATATTCTGAGTATATGAGAGAGAATTGGTGGGGGTGATAGCCACACAGAAGTAGGCAGAGAAACTAGGAAAGTATAAACTCATAGATATATAGAAACAGGTAGAGAACTGGGGGATATGGTTAAATAAATAGGTACATAAATATTATCAAAGAAGCAGAGCAAAAAAATCATATAGTTACATAGACATAGAAGAGAAATATACACAGGTACACAGATACAAATAAATTTGAAAAGTGATACATAACCTATAAATAAATGGAGACAGAAACAGAGGGGTGAAATATACATAGGAACATAGATAATGGTAGAAAAATAAGTGAGGCAATAAAAAGTTACAAAGATACCAGTAGAGAAATTTAGGGCTAATAGATACATAAATATGGAGAATTGAAACAGTTTACTGTCCATTAAGTTTACTATGTATTTATAAAATTTTGCTTCATAATTATTTAGAATACCTAATTCAGACAGAATTTTCCATATAAAGAATATCTTATATTTAGCTTTTATACCTCCTAAATACAATTTTACCTCTAAAGTTAACCTAAAATTTTCATTATCCACTTTTCTTCCTATAATTATATGCAAATAGCATCAGCCTTCTATTAATCTTTAATAGATAATCCTCCCAGTTCCATGTAGTTTTCCAGTATATCCTACAGATCATTCCGCAGATAAGATATTCATCAACCATCAATCAAGAAATGTCCCAGTCAGTGACATGCCTACAGGATAATATAATGGGGGACACTTCCTCAACTGAGGTACCTCTTCTTATCTGAGTGTGACTTGTGTCAAGTGAACAAAAAGTTAACCAGTACAACTTCCTAGTATATTTACTAGAGAAGAAACTGAACTCCAGAATGTCTGCTCCAGGGGTACTTTACAGTAAATTCAGTTGTAAATTAAAATAGCATTTTACTTCTAAAACAGACTTATTATTTCTGTACAATTCTTTTACATCATGGTTATTAGAACAGCAAGACCAACCCATATAAAGATAAAATATTAAATGCCAATTAATAATTCTATTTTCTCAAAATTCACTTAGGAGTCTATCAAACAGAGTTATACTCATACTAGTGTAGTCATGAGGGTTACTATGAGAACCACAGACTACCTTTTTTTGTGCAACCCCCTGACAAAATATATCAATTCTGTCAACAAACAACACAGACAAAATTGGGGTATTTTTATGATTTACATTTTTGACTATTTGTCAGAAACCTCGCTGTACAGTGTAACCATACCATGTTATATGAGTTCAACCAAAGAACAAGGAAGTGGTACAATTTTACTAGTACATAAAATATCTAATGGATCTTTCATCAAAACGTAAAGGAAAATAAAATGAAATAAACTGCTATGACTTTCTCAGACTTTGAGTGTAATAAGGAAACAAGAGGCCATCATTGACATAATAAACAGGTGACTTTATTAAGAGAAGACAAGATAGGTATTTACCCCAAACCTTCCACAAAAACAAAGCACACAGACTTATACAATACTTTGGTTTAAAAAGTATTTATAACACCAATACTAAACCTGATGTTCAGGTGTAAAATACAAACCACAAAACACAAGCTTGCATAGATGAACTGATGTACATGTACAAGTGGTATTGAAGGAAGGCGTGGGCACTGGACAGTGCCTTATGATGTTAACCAATGACGTCAACCTCCCTACACACATGAAAGTAACCAGCACCATATTTCTAATTTTCCTCAACAAGGTTATGGACAGGAGTAACTGAGGCTGTACAAAGATGGTTTGGAATAGACTATTCCCCACAGCCTAATTCAAATGGCTGCATACATGACCACCAAACCTCCACCAGTCACCTTAAGGCATTCACACAGTGTCCCTCATAGTTTTATTCAATCTCTACATAGGCATGTGGTTTGAGATGGTCTCTTTCTTCAACAAGAGACAATATTCTATTGTGGTTTTGTTCAGCTCCATGATATACGTACTTCACAGCCATTATCCTATGATGAACATGTTAGCAGAAGTGCTCAGATTTATAAGGGAAAAAGACTTATGTGATTGCTTACATGATTGTGCTTGTCTGTGACATCAAACATAGCCCAGATAGAAGCTGTTCTACCTTCTCTAGCATAGCCAAATGTTAATTCTTTTAAAAGTAATAAACTATATGTCTTCACATCAACATGTCAAATAAGTATCTCCATTTTGTTTGTTTTTTCCCTTATTTTGTTAATGGTAAATAAACATTCTAATACATAAACATAATTGTTAAAATTCTTAAAAATAATCTAACTGTTGTCACAAACCCTAGAATCCTTACAATATCTTTTGCACAGTCATCACAAAAGGAAAAGGAAGCTCTCAATGGTTCAGAAAGTGATAACTGCATGTGAATATTCCAGGCAAAGAATTCTCCACTAGTAGTGCTTCTGGCCATGTCTCTGCTACTCAAGGAACTGAGATATACATCTGTTAATATTATAAGTCAACCCACATTTAGTGAGAAAAGTTCAAAACTCCAGATGATGCTGATGCTGATGTGTTGGAGGTGTTTCTATGAACTATATGCCAATGGAGAACTCACAGGAGTTCATATACACCAAACACAAGGGCCTCAGTTGAATTCAAAGTAATTTAAGGCAAAACTGATTTTCACAGACATTGCTGACATAAAGTGCAGGGCTCATCGGAAAAGTAATTCTATCATTAATGATTCCCTAGCTTATTCTTGTTTCCTTGGTACCTCTATAAGTAAATTTGAGCATTTCCAATGAGTTACATAACAAAAGCAACCAAAGCCTCTGAGTCTTCCCTTTAATTGTCTTACAAATCATCATGATAAATCCCAAACAAACAAAACAACTTCCACCACATATCTGGAGAACACTGCTCCATGCAGTATTAACAGGACACCAGACAGTAGGGTTCTCTCGGCTTACATTGCCCTACTACAGAGTAGAAAGAACTAAGCATCCTGTCACCAGTCAGATACACAGCTATGGCTCTCAAGCACACAGACACCAACAGAAGGGAGAGAGATGGGGTCACTTCTCTGCTGTGAGCAGTATATCACTCTCACACACACACACACACACACACACACACACACACACACACACACACACACACTTTTAAAAAAAATCTTTTTTTTTTTTCTGAAAATCAGGTTTTGATTTTTTCTCAAAGGTTGTTCTAAAAAGCCTGCTACAAGAGCATGACACAGTACAGGCAGTGAAATCAAGGCGAGCAATGTTTTCTTTCAATGTCAATGCCCCACCTGCCAAACACTCTCCTCCCCAAATAGAAGAAGCCATTTATGTCAAGCTCTATTCTGTCTGTCCTCTGAGTTATTTCTTCATGGGCCTCATCCCTTCATTAGGCTGATGACTTCAGCTGATCTAAATCTGAAGTTATCTTTTAAAAGTATCAAATAATAGATCTTCATATTTTCCAAAGTGAGTTTTATATAAAGGCAATACTTATTAAAAATCAAGGCTGTAAAATGTTAACCACTTATGTGGTAAACAGAATGAATGCACCATATTATAATAGGCTTTTTTTTTTTTCAGTTTGGCACAGATTTAGAGAAGCTATGACAGTATTGAAGAATCCAATGTAACACAAGTTACATATTTTAGAACATGGTTATCTAGAGCCATGTGACCAAGACAACTATGAAAAAGTTTCTTCTGGTGCATATCTATGCACACATTTCTACCTAATTCAGATGATTCTCAAAGACCAGAAAACTATAGTTTGGTTGTTGCTGTTTTGGTTTTTAGTTCATTACTATACAGCCATTTGTCCTAAAATCACTTGACCCATAACATTTCAGTGAAATACAAAGTCACTTCCAAAATTTCTTAATACCCTTTGAAAATAAAAGAAGCAATTATCTATTCTCCCAACAAGCAATTATGACTAACAGTAGCTTGAACACAATAGCTTGAATACTGGAATCAATTTTCTTTCATGTCAGCATATTTAATCTGACTTTTAACTACCTCTCTTTTCTAAGTGAAAGTTTAAAACACTTTAGGAAAGGAAAGGAGAGAGCATTATGTCAGGTGGCCTTGTGATGAGGCTCATAAACATACTGTGCTCATTCAGTAATTCTGGTGTCATAAGGGCAGGACCTGCAGAAAAATTCATAAACAAAACAATTCTGAAGGACAGAAGAATTAGTCTACAAGTTGACAGCAAAACATAATACAGTAAGGATCTAATAATTAAACTGCATGTACTTCAACAGCTGAAGGAACAAAATGAATGCTTTCATTTTTCTATAAAAATGAGAAATTAAAGAGTAAAACCCACAGTGAAGAGTAGCAGTCCATTAAGAGCTGTTAGTCGCTCCTATCATCTCAAAGACACATTATTTGAGTGATAGCATAAATTGGAGAACATTAAGAATAATTAAAAACATTTTCCTATTGTCTTAGTTAGAATAATTCTGATACTATTAAAAAATGTTCATTTTACAAAAAATAAACAAAATATTTTAAAACTCTACTTTAAAAAAAATGTTAAAAAGTAACACATTTTCCAATACTGATGTTGAGCTATCACCTGGGCAGCTCTGCCTTTGGCCGTCCACCAAAACAAGTAAGACTCCAACATTTTGGTTAAGTGGCTTGGCATTTTTTAAACTGAAACATGCTCATTTTACAATAATAAATATGATAAAATGAAGTCCATGAAAAGCAAAAGAAATGGATTTTTAAAGTGATCATTTCATGAGATAGAAAAATAAACATTTATAAAACAAAAATATGGCAAAAGATGTTGCCTGTTCTGCCTAATTATCAAATAAAAATGTAATTATACTTTTCCTTTAAGGTTACCATTACAAAGTATCTTTAAATACATGAAGTAAAATTCACAGGGCAGATAAAGAAAGATACAGCATTAGCATAAACCAACAACTAAGCTTTGATATGGAAACCATTGTGCAAACTCTGACTTAAGGCTAGGTTTTCCATTTGTCTGAAAGATCTTCCTATTTGTATTCCATGGCCGGCACTCAGGCCTCCAATTCCCTTCTCCTCCACTCTTCCCAAGTGTCTCCCTGCTTGGTTTGTTTCTTCCAAGAATACTATTTGCCCACAGCTTCACTCTTAGCTGCTTTTTCACTCACCTTTTCTATCATATGCAATTTATGAAACCAAAGATACAAAATTACAGATCAAAATCTGTTGAGAACAGCTCCGCAGAATCCTCCCAAAAGTTAAAAAGCCTAGGAAAGACAAGGCAATGGACGGCAGGCAGTCCTTAAATTATTTCTCTCACCAACCTATTTTTTTCTTTCCTAAATAAACAGCATATTGAAATGACCAAAAAAAAAAAAATCCATACAATGAAAAGAACAGAAAGTCCAGGTGGGAGAATGTCAATCAGATATAGAAATAACTTGGCAGCTATTTATATTAATTAAGTGGTATAGACAAATAAACACTTCTATTAGCAGCCAAAGACTCAAGTTTTGAAGAGTTTAAAGGTCTTGTGGAAAGGAATACAATGGCCATCAACATAGAAGCAGAACTGTATACCTGGATAATGACTCACTTCATCAAATTCAACTTTGTGTTGAATTAGTATAATCATTGCAGGTTCATAAAATATCACTGAGTGAATGCCAACAAAAACTGCTACATCCTAGGAGCAAAACACTTGATGTACACAGCAATAAGATTGATGGCATCAACTCTTAAGAAAACCGTTCCATTTCCTTTGGCTCCACAATTAAATTAGAAAATCAAAGCTATGCAAGGCTATTTTTTCCTTTAATTTTCAGTTGATACTTCAAGAACCTGAGTGAAAGTATCAGACAATTAAGGTTTTTACAAATAAATATTAGCATGTGATGTACTGCCCAAGGGCTACTGAGGAAATAGCATCACGATGCTACAGCATGACTCTCAGAGCAACTTTCCTAACAGGTTAGTTCCATGACTATCCAGAGCACCTACTGATCCATATGTCCAGAGTAACAGATTCACTGCTCTGAGAATTCCCTCTATGTTTTATTGTTGTGATTTTACTTTTTTTTTTTGAAGAGAATGAAGACCAAACACTATATCCTTCAAAATATCAAATGAATAAACAACAAAGTAGCTATTTCATATACTTAACTATGCTTTCTTGGGTCAAAAATGTTATGATTTACTTGATAATGTATCTCTGTACACTTCTAATTGCTAAATAAAACCTAGTCCCTAGATGCCAATACCCTATACCTACCAAGTGTCATTTCACACAGTTCTAATTATATCCCAGGAAATCTATTCATAGAAGAGGTTGCCAATATTCAGAAGCTGTATTTCCTTACACTGCCCAAGTACCAGAACAACCAAAACATTTGAAGTGAACTGAAATTTTTTATAGTTAGGAAAACACTTGAGAGTAACTCCCAGGAATGGCACATAGAAGGAGAACAGCCAACGTGGAATGCATTTTGTATCATTCAGTTAATATGTGCTACAGCAAGTCCATTTTCAAGGCAGGTTCTACTTTTTTGTTGTTTTGTTTTACTGCTTATTATAGAAACCTGGGGAAAGAAGAAAAAGGAAAAACAATTGAAATATAGGTAATAGGCACCGCAGTCAGGAAAGAATATAAAATTGTTTTTGTAGTTTTAACCTCGTCATGGATTTTTCATTTTTTGATGGTGCAAAAGTGCAGTCAAGTCCTGAGAGTGAAAGTGCACATTCCCATGTAAAGGCCCACACCGGAAAGCGTTGTAACTGTATTTTTCCACTGAAATGTGTGAACGCTACATCTGGCTAATTTTGCTGTGTAATGGTTTTGCAATTTTATAATAAAGTTTTAATAAATTTTAAAAAGATAAAATTTTTGAAATTCATTATCTCCCTACCCAAGATTTATATTCATTTCTACACACTCCAAGTGGTTCCTCTTTGCTTCTTTTCTTTTTAAAGTCCGTTTTATAAAATAGTCATGTACAGAATCAATTTCTCATCTTAATAGTTCACAGCAAATGTATGTCAAGAACAGATAGACATACCCTGCCCCTAAACGATATATATTCAGCTTGAGAAAAAAACAAACCTACAAGCAACTCATAGCTACATCAGAGATGTTGAAAATATCATTAAAGGAAAAAGAATAATAAAAATATCACCTAAGAAATTTTCAACTAAGTTCCATCCAATATTAAGACCTAATGTTTGAAACTTGTTCTATAATCATCTTTCATTACTCTCCCCACGTCCCAAGGTCTCAGTATGTAGTTCATATTTGCCTGACATCCCAATCTTTCTGCCTCTGCTTCTGGAGTGCTGGGACTACAGGAATATAGCACCACATGCAAACTTCTTTCATAACTGACAGTCTGGACTAGTTATTTTACTAGCAATCTTTTGTAGATAGTTTGAATAACTCTAGACAAATGTGTTTGTCTGTCTCTGTGCATACACTGGAAAAACAAACCCATCCAACTATGCTTCCATTGTAAAATTATGAATCTACTATTTCTTTCCCTATTTTCTCTACTGCACCTTTCATTGTGAGCAGCTGTGCAGGATCTTTATGTACACACTGTAAATCTAATTCCTACTGTCAGGGATGGCTGTATGTCATCAACAAGCATGAATCAAAACTTAGTTTTCGAAACTGTTCTTTGAAACATATGCATAAACTATCCTTTCTCACTTCTAACTGGTATGACAACAGATTGGCAGTTGAGGAACCCCTACTCTGAAAAGGTTCAAAAATCTGAACTGAAGAATACACAGTATTGAGAACCTTCAGCCTTCAGATTTCAGTTGTTAAAACTGCAGATAAAGCACTCCAGCAAATCTAATTGGAGGTTGTAATTCCCTCCAATAATGTGACAAAAAAGCAGTAACTTCTACATGGAGGAGAGTGTAAAAATGCAGGAAACCTTGCAATTAATTTAAAGTGATTTACTTTTGGCTTTCCAGTGTTTTAATCCAGTCTTCTGAGGAGGATGGTCTATTTCCCACTCCCACTCCCTACTCTAGGATCTCAGCTTGGCCAAACAGACACTCCTACCTTTATGTGAGGACTCTGACTTTGAGAAGTGACGAGTGGCACTGTGCTGGTTTGTAAAATAGGTGTGATCCAGATCCTCAGGGTCCATCAGTGTAGGTGGTGGTGGTCTGCAAAGAGTCAGAATTGATCTAAGTGATGTTTACTACAATTTCACCTTTCACTGAACAACATGGCAAAGCTTTTCTGTAGGATGGGAGTACCACTGTGCTTCAGAATTCCCAGTTTAGTTTCTGGACAACTGTGTGTTCTTGAATAAATCATTTTTATCTTACTGTTCTTGAGTCCTAGCACTCACTAAGCATATTTCCCAGTGTGTGAGGAGGTGTTGTGCCATAAAAGCAAATGAGAATGAGGTATGGCCTGCCATTAATTTACTTCCTTTTTGCCAGATTTTACCAAGGAAAGAAAGAAAATAAATCAATAAAGCTAAGGAAAAAAAAAAATACAGAGCCAGAAAGGGTAGAGGCTACTAAGAATGGAAGAACATTGAAGAACAACAGGGGTCTTTGGTCATCAGGTGGCAAAGTTGACCTTAAAACAAATGGTACTTTCTTTGCAACCCATTTACAAGGAGTTCTGCCAAAGAGAAATAAAATGTTCAAAAAGGAAAATTTTAAATTCTAAACATTTATTAATTTAATTATTTAAAATAGAAGTTTGTGAATACTTGCTATTTATGAAAATAAAAAGAAAAGCTAGTTTAATTTTCCAGAGATATAGTCAAAATTTTGCATTAAAACATTGAGCCAGATTTATACACCATATTACAGGATCTTTTGTATAATCATGAGGTGTAAGTAGGCTGAGGTTTGAAAAGTTGTAGTCAGTTTGGTATAAAATTGATTGTAATCAATCTGTAAGTTAGAGCAATTATATTTTAATTTCTCCACTCATCCCTAGCAGAAATTACTTTCAAAAGAAATGATGACTTGTATGTACAGGGAGAATTCCACATATCTCAATGTGAAACCTACAACATAAATCTGCATGGTATACACTGCTAGATGAGAGGAGTTGCCGACCTAACTGCATACTTGGTAAGCACAGACAATACTTCTATTAACAGAGTCAGACTTTAGAAACAGTGCTCTGACTAATGCAGAGCTCCACATGTGTTTATCAGCAGGAACAGTAGTGCCTGGACATAAGACATGTGTGTCTGTATATATGGAAATGGAAGCAGTCAATCAAATCTGTACTCTGCGCAGCCCCAAATCACTCAGAACAGTGAAGTATGAGAACCAAGGGCCAACTAGAATGATGTTTTTCTTTGTATCACAAAATTCAAATGTCATTTGAAAATACATTTTTAACTTTGTTTTTATAATTTTGTCCCTATATTCATAAAAATACTTTAAGCACAGTGAGTATGGAAGAACTTTCATTCAGAATCATTGACCTACAAATATTAACTCTATTGTCTGTTTTCTCAATGTTGACGAATATTCCCAATACCTTAGAAAGTGACATAAGACATGTTAGGAAGAACTGAGGCAGATCAAGTGACTTCAGGACTTAGCTTCACAATGTGGCTGAAGATGAGAATCAAGACCAAGAAAAGTATGTATCATTTATCACTATAGCAGAGAAGTCTCCTTAGTTTTTCATAAATATCACCAGATTTCCCCAAACCTGAAGACTAAAATACAGTACATCCATGCAGAGACAAGCAATTCACTCTAAGATACCTTGGTTCCCTCCCTATGTTGCTGTGTTCATTTCTTTTTTCATATATTATACCAATAAAGAGTTTATTCTGTAGTTCCTGTGTTGAAATTACTCATGAAATTATATTTTTAATATTAAGATTGCTAATTACTAAGATTTAATAACTAAGACTGCTAAATGTTCTTCATCCACTGGTTGCCTGCACCCCAGTAGGCTAAGTGGCTCCTAGCCTTCTCTCTGAGCTTCTTTAGAGACTGCTTATCTTGGGTCTATGTAAGTATTAGGGCAATCAAACGATGCTTGAGGGCAGATAAATATAACTGATATTCATTTGAATGTACTGATAAAAGCAGCAACTGGCATTTTCAGTTTAAAACCTCAGAGCTGAAGCTTTGCTTTGTTTTTCTTTTCTTAAGCAAGTTTTCTTCCCAAGTGATTTAGAATACAACCTCCTCTTGGCTCAGCCTCACTGGGCTGTATATGTGCACAGCACACCCTCTGGTATGCACAAGCACAGCCTTTGAAGTTCTGAAGTGTGCACAGCACAGCCTCTGAAGTGTGTGAAGTGTGCACAGCACACCCTCTGAAGTTCTGAAGTGTGCACAGCACACCCTGCTCTGAAGTTTCTGACTTGGAATTAATCCATACCAATGATCCTTAATTCCACAAGAAAGAGAAAAAACTTTGAATAACAAAAGAAATTGGAACATTGACAGTAAAATTTGTTGTTTGTTTTGTTGTTGACTGATGCCATTGCTAAGCTGAAACTTTCACAGAATGACTGTGGAAACCCATGCTGTCCTGTCCTTCATACTAACTCTGTCTATGCAAATAGTTACCCAACCTTTCCACTATGATTAAATGTAAAAGAGGAAACAGATACTATGCAAAATGCACACGCTCACAAATCTGTTAAGCCTGTGAGGTTTTATACTATGAGATAATGTTTCATAAAGTCCTTATTCATTTGTTTTCTCATATACACAATATTTTGTCAAATAATATTTAGAACAAGTGTTCCTCTCAGTACAAAAAACACATAAGGATCTATGTCTGTGCTATTCCACAGTAACTCTTAATATCCATTAAAACATCATTTGATTGTTCACTTTCAATATACCAAAGTCTCTTCAGAGGGCCTATTTATATCCTGTTAGCTTGTTTTCCATTTTAACGAACCTTTAAAAACAGCCATTGCAGAGAGCTGTTTTATTTGCTGTCAAAAATACTAGTGTTCAAAAGAGGCACAGGACTTAGAAGGCTGAACAAAACCACCCCTTATGATTTGCACTCATGTTACTAAATCAAAACCAGACATTTACCTCCCGAGAACAGAATCTCTTCCTTTGCTTGGATACTGTAGTATGTACAGAACTACAAAAGTACAAATTCTATAAGTGCTCAGCAAAAGCTGAAGAACAACAGACTTTACATAGATTATGTTACTATTGTCCTCAGAGCAATATATACCCATTTTCTGAAAGGTATTTATCTTTTGACACCACATAAGCTTAAAAGCACATTTTAAAAATAACTTATTTGTATATCTGTTGTATGTACATGAGTCAAACTTGTGTTGGTGCACATGTGTGTGCTGAGGCATATGCACATGTGTGCTTGACAAGATCTGATAATAATGCCTGATGTCTGTCTCAATAGCTTTCTACTTTTTTTTTTTTATTGAGGCAGTCTCCCACTGAAACCAGAGCCTGCCAGCAACAGCTAGTCTAGCTAACCAGCTTGCACTGAAGATGCCATCTCTGCCTCCCAAGTGTAAAAGTTACCAAGCATGACAGTTTTGCATGAATTTTGGGGATCAGAACTCTAGCTCATGATTACAAGGGAAGCCATCTTCAAAGCCCAGTAATTTTAATAACTATTAAGTCAGGATTAAAAGTCAAGGTTTTATTAATTCAGGGTTTTAGAAATATTAGTAATGTACTCCCCCCCCCTTTTTTTTTTCTTTCCTTGAGTCCTGGTTTCTTGTATCCTGGCTTGAATACAGAACAAGCTGTATAGACAACAGTGACCTTGGCTTTCTGATCTTCTGCTGCCATTTCTCTCCTGCTAGGATCAACATACAAGTACCACTATATCCAGTTTATGCAGGGTTCTCTCATGCTAGGCAACCCTTCTCCAGACCAGGCTATATCCCTAGCCCCCATCTGTTCATCTAAGCTAATTTTAATGTGTACATAAAAATAAAACATAGTTACAAGGTAACATAATTCAATAAAAAAAGTGTGCTGTCTAACATTCAAATCTGATTAAACATACCCATCCTCTTTCATTATTGCTTTTATTACAATATTTATTGTATTTTATTCTTTGTGACTATGGGTGTTTTTGCTTGCATGCAAGTCTGTGAAACACATGTGTGCAAGTGCCCTTGGAAGCCAAGAGTGTTGGATGCACGGGACTGCGTTACTCATGGCTGTGAGCTGCCACGTGGGTACTAGGGATCAGACCTAGGTCCTCTGAGCAGCCAGTTCTCTTTACCACTGACCATTGTTCCAGCACCATCATTTCTTTTTTTAAGGGTGTATTTATTTTTATCTATGAGTATGAGTGTTTGCCAACATGTATCATGTGTATCACTTGCATACTCAGTGCCCATGGAGATCAGAACAGAACAGATCAGGACCCCAGTACCTGAAATTATGATAGCAGTGAACCATCCCATGGGTGGCAGGGAACTAAGGCTAGGTCTTCTGTGGGCATTCTTTATAGTGAAAGTTTTCACTATACTTTTATCTAGGGACTTGAAATACACATATCACAAGTATTATTTATAATCTTACTCCTGTTAAAGCAAAGCTTCTTGTTCCTATTTACCTACAGATTAATCTCTCCGTGAATCAAACTCCCCTTATTCTTCTCCCGTTTCCTCCATGCCACCCTTCCGTATTTAATGTTTCTCCTCATATTTTAGTCAAACTTTCTGAAAAGACAAGATAAACTAATAAAGAAAAAAGACCTTGCTGCTCAAGACAGCATTTCCTCAATGCTGTGACTGTGTGGAAAGGAAGAACACTGAGCACAGCCAGTTACCTGCTTAGTGAAACTCAGTGTGCAACAAGGCAATTAACTTCACACACACTCAAAATGAAAGTGTAAAATCTGAGAGTTTAATTTAGAAACTGGTTAATCTCATCTCTCTAACTAAGGGCACAAATTCTTTAAATGCCAAGAAGTAGTCTTAACAAAAAACAGAATTCTCCTTCTATCCCAGGGTTCATTATAGATATTCCTTACATGATTTAAGCAGTCCAATATAAGATTCAGAACAAGGTTTGAGAATAACCCTGTGACACTCAAAACTACCTCCCAATTGCAGAGTTTTGACTCTCTGCTACAAAGAACAGTTCTTTTGTGAGACAACTGATGTGTGCTCACTACCCTAGAGTTAACTCCCTCTCTCTCATTTTCAGGATCATCTTACCGTGATGGCCTGTCCATCTTGGAACGGTATACTTCTTCACTCTCTCTTGATTTAGAGTGTGGTGACTTTGCTTTTGACTGTGGACAGAAAAACAAAACACCAAACAACAGGAAAGGTGAACTTTAGAAAATATCTATTCTTCAACAAGCTTTCCTTTAGCAATTTCAGACTACATTTAGCTGAATAACAAAATACTTCAATATGCAGTCATTCAAGCCAAACAGTGACACAATGGTCTCATGCAATCTACTTGGATGACCAGATTAGTGGGTCACATACTACATGCATGCATGCATGCATACACACACACACACACACACACACACACACACACACACACACACACCACACTCATTGTGATTCTCACAGGCACGCACACCCACCATCATTAACAAAAAAGCTGTACAGCTGATCAAATCTAAAAGACACAGTTGACAGAACCTGGATTTGATTTCTTAAGCTCTTTTCTGTATATCTGACTCAGGGTGAAAACTTTCCAACCAATTCCAACCAGACAACTAAAGCATATTTTAAGTCAAATTTTTGAGGAAAGGATTTATACCAGTACAAGTTCCAGAATATGAAAACAGCAAAAGGTAGGATACTTGCTAGCAAGGTGTCTATTTAAACTATCTTTACTTGGTCAAAGAATCTGAACATCTGTGGCTTCTTTTATGTAGCAGAAACAATTGGGGCTGCTCAACTAAAATGAAATAAATATATCAGAAAATATCTTGACTTCACTAAAGATAGGTGGGCTAAAGAGATTTAATTCACATAGAAATAATACTTCCATTTGTTTTAAGACTTAGCAACTAAGCAAAGAGAAAAGGTTAAGTGATATTATTAGTATTAGATTATTTTCCTTCACTGAAACTATCTGGCAGGACCAGAGACCTCTAAGAGGACCATAGAGGAAACAGTACAGAGGTTAGGTGTGTCATGAGTACATATTCTAGACTGCATGTTCCCAGGCTAGTACAAACTCTGTTTCCCAAACCCTCACTTCTTTCATTCTCTTCCCCCTTGAATGCTCTTCCACACTACTTGGCTTTGCACTGTTAGCTGTCTGTGATTTGTCTTACTCTAGGGACACACCAGTCTCTGCCTCTTCAGCACACCCTACCATCAGCACCCACACAACTGGTCATGTTCCTCTCACTGTCAGGAGGGGTACCTTTGTGTTGCCATACTGGTCTGAGTGATGCCTTGCACATAAATACTCATTGCTAAATTGAATTAACAACCAGTGTATGCAACAATTAGATTAATTCACAATAGAGTGATGACACGTAACTACTGATTAAAGAGGAAAAGACTGAGACATAA